>VZRR01000422.1:514281-594398 GCA_013398015.1 Oreocharis arfaki
TATAGGCACAGAAAGAAGAAATGCTTTCATAAACTGTTGTTTAGCTCAGAGGCAGATTCAGAGGACAGAACAGCTGAGTGTCAGCAAGCTGGGAAAGCCTATTTTACCTACTCTCTGATCTTGACCTTAGCTCAAAAGGGCAAGTAAAACCAAATGCTGAGGAAGGCCTTCTTGTAAATCTTTCCCAATGAAGCAAAGACTGAAGCTATTACAAAATGCTTCACAGCCTGACCAGGGAGAAGCCTAGGGTTATGAGCCAAATTTCTTCCCTCCCAGATGCAGGCAGGTTAAATGGGCTAGGGAGTTAGGGACACTAACTGCATGGTGCAGTAGCAGGGAGGACAGGCCACCAGACTTGGTGGCCAGGAAGCAGAGGCAGTGCCACAGCACTGGGACAGCACTCCAGCCTGAGAGACAGCACAGATGCTTTGCAGCCCTGCTCATCATCCTCTGCAAGGCAGGAAAACCCCAAAGAAATCCAACCAGCACCAAGCCATCAGGCACTGGTTGTCTTGGCTCATAGTGCTGATCCATGTAGTGCTGCTTGATTTTGTTAAGTGAGAGAGAAAAGGTGCAAAGAACACCCATGCACATGTGTGTATGTCTCACAGGCGTATGTGATTCGTCATTGCTAATTTTCTGTAATGAACTGTAGCAAGTGAAGCCAGTCTCTCTGCATTAATCCTGAAGGGAACTGTTTCTTCTCTGTCTTCTCATCAAGTACCCCAAATTCCTTGAATGAATACATGCTACAGCGCTACCAAACACCCAGCTGTCCATGGAACTTTTATCTAGTCTTGTGAACTGAAGGCAGCAACACAGAGCAGCTCTTCCAGCACAGTAATACTCCCTGGTTATGACATGGGAACGAAAGGCATCACCAGCTTTATTTCCTTCTATGACTGGAGGTTTTTATTATCCTGAATTAGAAATGTAATATTGATTGGGTCTACAAGGTGGAGGGGAGAAAATAAGAACAAAAAAAACCCAATGAGCAATGTTGTGTTCTGAAAGAGAAATAAATCATCTGGTTACCGTCTCCTATTCTGCAGCCTTAGTTCTTGGGCTTTAGGAAGTTCTTCCCAGAGGATATATTGGAGTCAGAAGAACAATCATTTAGGGACTTCTTTATTCACTTTCCCCATAAATTGGTAACAGAGCCTGCTTATCTTTTGCAAGAGATATTAGTAAACTTCAAGTTTCACCCCAAACTGTTAATGGTCACTGGGTTATGGGAGGTGTTACTTAGCTCTAGGAGTTGAATCAGTAGAAGAAAATATTCCCAATTCCTGTGCACAGACTGTCCTCTACAGAAACCCAAGCAAAGTGTCTGATGTCTCGTGGTCAGGAGCTCCCAGGGTGCTTGTCTTTTTCTCCAGTCAGTCCCCCACAAGGTAAAGGCTGAGGCAAACACATATGCTCCACATTCATCCCTCTAACACCTTTAACATATGGTTTATGCATGTCCTAAGTGATGCACTGATTTGAAAGAAAGGAGCAAACTTCATGCTGGAATTCGAGGCTTTTTCCCCACTGCTGGTAGTCATCTTTTCATTTCAGTTTTCCTCTTTGATCTCCCTGCACAGCATCCTGCCTCTGCCGTGGGCTGGCACATCAGCTCTGGGACACAGGTGGTGGTGGCAGGGCTCACCCCTGCACTCTGCACATGTGCATGGGCACACCCCCCTCCTCGCACGCATCCTCCATCCGAGAGGATAAACAGAGCCCAGATGCTTCACCCTCGCTGCTTTGGGTCAAAGCCTGCCTGCAGTCCGATGCTCAGGGGAGGCAGGCATGCTCGTCAGGGATTGAGGATCCCCAGGGCTCAGGTCAAAGAAAGCTGTTCTCAGCTAAGCCTTGCACACATCTGCTTCTTGAGAGGTTGAGGCCAGCCAGGCAGAGGGCAGAGCTGTTTGTCTCTAACCCCACACCCAAAGTGTCTACAAATCTTCTCCCCATCGCTGCAAAAAGCACTGGCCGAGCACCACCAGACGGCCAAGAAAGTTTAGTTAAACTGGTTGAAGTAGGAAGCCCCAATCATATTTGGGCAGGCAGAGGCATGCCCCAGCAGCTCCCCCAAAGGAGTTAATCTCCTCCCAGAATCACAGGAAGAGCTACAGGACCCTGTCAGCATCACACAGCCTGAACTAGGAATCTCAGGATCCCACAGGGGATCATCAGCTACAGTAGTACATTCACACGCCTTCCTTCCCATCTTTGGAGGGGCAAGGCAAACTCATCTGCTTGGAGATAAAACAAAAGCTAGTTCAAAAGTCAAGGATAGCCTGGATCTCCATCTGACCCTACCAAAGCTAGGCTGCATGAGCACGGGCTTTCAGCACTGTACCAGTCTCAGCTAGAGTTAACATATCAGTCCTGGGCAGTTACTTTGCAGCTCAGTTAGTGCTCATTAAAGGCTTTGGAGAAACAGGACAAATGAACCTCTCATGCCTGATAGGTGACTCTAAGCTATCCCCAAATTAGCAATTAGCAGTGCTGCCCAGCGCTGAAGGCAGATGAAAGAGCAGAGGTTCTGGTCCCTCAGGGCTTTTAAGCACATCAGTAATTTTGAGGATGTAAACCTGAGTCTCCAGTAAATGTTACCAATGCCCTTATAATTAAAACATTTCATGCTGTCAAATCTGTCCAAGGCAAGCTTTCTGGCGATTCTTGCTTCACTAATGCTAGGATGAAACCCACATGCCTTTCTGGTTTTGGTGAACCCACCACTCACCAGACAACAGTCAGGTCTCCTGGCCAGTCTGTGAGAACCCCCTAGGCAAGGATGCACTGTGCATCTGGCACAGGATGTTCAGACCCTTGTTTTTATGTATGTCTCTGACTTTGGACACCAGGCTGATCTTGAAAACACCTGCAGTGCTTCAGTGAGGCTTCAGGTAATTAAAAAGGCAACATGTTCCTCTGCAGTTAGGCAGGGCTTTACATAACCCTGGATTGATGTAGAGGAAATAAAGCTCGTGAGACATCCTCCATGGAGCATTTGGCATAGGAAAAGGCAGAATGTGTGTGACTACACAGCCCACAGCAGTCAGCACCCGCTAGAGGTCAAGCCTTTCCTTGTGACTTGGTGACAGGATTTCAACCATATACTCTTGTAGGTATCGGTGGGCCACTGAATGCAGCTTAATTCTCGCCCGGATTGAATAAACTCCCAGCCAGTGGCCAAGAAGTTACATCAAGAGTCACAAAGAGGTGGAACAACTTCTCTCATGTAATTTGGGGGGTAAAAGGGCTTGACAACTTTACTACACCCCACATGGAAGAACAGTGTTGCCCTGCATCCGGGAGGGAATGATTTTCAGCAGGAACCCCTCACATGGATGAGTCCAGCAAGCAGCTCCCCTTCCTCCAGCCTCAATTACTCCCCCAAGGGCCTGATACTGATTTTCAGCTGCTCTTTCCAACTTCTGTTTCCCTCTGGAGACCTTGCCTCCTTCTCCAGGCTTCCCCTTGCAGATACAGACCTTCTCTAGCAAAGGACACAGTATAAGAATTTATACGGGCATTTGTCGAAAGGAGAGCTCCTCCTGCACTTTAATACAAGCATTCCCACCATCTCCTAGGCTAAACACTGGGTCTTGAACCAAACCCCACCTGCCTTTCCAGGCATCATTTGCAATCTGACAACTTTGAAACATAAGCAACAGTAGAATCTGAGGAAGGGTGGGGAGGAGGATGACTAGAATATCTCCAGAGGTCCCTTCCAACCCCAATCATTCTGTGATAAGAGGGGGGGAAAAAAAAATCTCAGAAAGCCAGCTGCACTACTTTGTCAAGTTTCAGATCTGCCAAGTGTTCCCTGCCACTTCTAATCACAAGTCAAAGTAATCCTTTAAGAGGTTTTGCTGAAGGGAGCATTAAAGTGTGCAGGATCATGTGGAGTTCTCCAAGGAGAGTCACAAAGTGATACCAGGAGAAAAATGCAGGCAAGAGGCACACCACTGACACGACTCCAACATTCTGCTATTGAAATGCTAGAGAAATCTGAGGTTAGACAGACACTGGCACAGGATTCTTGTAATAGCCACCAGGAAGTTCATTTCACTTCCCAACTGCATCTTTACGAGAGACACTGACCCAAACATAAGGTTTAAGCCCAAGCAACAATTTGCTTTTGGAGTAACAGCTGAGCTGCTTAAGGGAAGCTTGACCTAAGGCAACAAGAAGATAGAGTTCCAGTGTCTGCAACCACATCCCTACAGCATCTGAACTCTGCTTAGGAGCCTCATGTGCCTTTATCCTTTGAAACTGATATAAAATGGTCCTCTCTTAGCTCATCTCTTTTGTGCTTATAAAGTAACAGGAATAATGACACTTGACACAGAAACTCTGCACCAGAAGGTAGGTGTTGCATGCAGCAGGAAAGTAAAAGCCTGGATCCTTCAGCTCAGGGACTTCAGTATTTCAAGGTAGCAGCAATGACATAATTAGATTCACTAAGAAAAATTCTACCTTAGTTTTTTTATTTCAACTTTCATCCAAAACAATGTCATGAACATTTTGCCCCCAGGTTCATTGACCAAGATAAAAACCTGTGTCCAAGGGTGGAGAGAATCCAAAAAAACTATGATTCCCCACTATTTGCCTGCTCTGCACAGGGACCTCCTGCTCAAAGGGTTTCCTCCAGCTACTGCTAATTTCTATTCTGCACCCCACATTGGAGGCACCTTTTTCACTTCCTTCTGATCATCTCTCCTAGTTGATAAAATCAGTAGCATACACTTGCCAAGAAACAGCCCAGTTCAAGGCAGCAGAGAAACCCTCCATGCCACCCACTCAGGGGCAGGAGTAAGGAGTTTGCCATTCCCACCACTGTCTCATCAACTTCACACTGAGAGGGGGAGGGAGGGGCTTTCTCACCAATGACCCACAAAAACCAAGTGAAGCAAATGGAGTGTTTAGTAAACCTCCGCTCATAGACAGACGTACCACATTTCATGCAGCAGTCAGGGAAGAGATTGTCTAGATAAGGGCAAGATGATCAGGACTGGTTGGCAGACTGCAGTTACCTCTTTGGAGGGCACGATATCCACAGGGCCATTTCCTCCTTCCCTGCCTCACAGCCCTTTGATACTACTAATTCCTATCTGCACATAAAAGACCCTGTTTTCATCATGACATAGGCTAATTAACTGATTCTGACACAGTAATTAGCTGGTAAAAGTAGGTCTACATTTTCTTACTTAACATAAATGCTGTAGTTCTTGTGCCAGGGAAGCTTCTGAGTGTGGCTGGGCAGCCTCACTGCGCTGCACTTCTCCACAATGCCGAAGAGCAGCTGTGCACAAAGTGACCAGATGCACTGCAGCAGCAGAGGCAAGGCATACAGTAGGACCAGGGAAATGTCCACATCAGCCTCAGAATTCACTGCATCAGTGAATCTCTAATAGCCTGTTGAGCCAAGTCGTACTTTAACACATCAGACGTGTCTTATATGAAAGCTCTGGCACATCCATATCTGTGCCAGATGATGCTTAGCCAGTTTTAAAATAGCTGCGTGAGTCTAGGAGCCTGTTTTGGCCATAGCCATGTCACAGCTGGTGGTACCAAATAGTCTGCAGACAAGGAATAACAGCTCTATTGAGCCCCACTGAACCAGGGAAGAGGATGCACATCCCCAGGAGTGCTGGCAAAGCAGCAGTTCACATGCCGTTTTGAATCACAGATATCAGCTTACTCTGCAAATGTGACCGAGTTTTAAATCTTAAATGCTCTACACAACATGGTATTTCTCCTCACCTTCCCCCCACTCCCCACCCTCAGGGCCATATTGCCCTCCTCTCTATTTCCAGCTCTGAGACTTCCAATGAAGTTTTAGTACCTCTCTTGACTCTCTGGTGAGCAGCAGGTAAGTAATATTGAGGAACAAACAGCACCTTCTGACCAGAGCAGATGCACTATGTGACTAAGAAAAATCAAATTTTCTAATTTTTTAAAATTTATTTTATTTTTATTTCTAAACTTTGCCAGGATAAGGAATACTGACTATCTTGGAGCAAGACAAAGACTGCTATCTCTCTCTAACACTCATCAGTCCACACATTTTGAGCTAGGTCGAGCCATGGTTGTGTTAAGCCCAACAGGTCAGGGCTGTCTCTGCACCCCTGTGCTGGGTGTCTGACATGTGAACCAGTACATCTGTCTCTTCCCTCCTCCCATACCTCTTGCTAGAGGTACTGAATCCCAGTGCCACCCAAATTAATGGCAATTTACAGCCACTAGTGTCTGGGACAAAGGCTGGCCGTGCTCTGGATCTGGGCTTTGGTCTGAAATAAGAGTCTGGGCAGGGTACTGAAACCATCCATGTTTTACAGAGGAACACGTGAAGTCTGCTAGGAGAAACCCTGTTGTTATAAGCCACTATGAAGATGCCACCATCTCATAGCAGACGGCAGCATCACATGCTGAAACATTTTTTAAAGTGCTTTATGTGCCAGGAGGCAGTCACATCAGGTTAGCAGTTCACAAGCACACTGAAGTTCAGAAACTCATTTACTGCTGCTTTAACACTTCCAAAATGGCACTTGTGAGCCCTACTGCCCCTCCATTACTATATTGCTATTTCCCTGCCTCCAGTAGACAGAAGGTGCATTTTATGGGGTTTTTCCCCCAGTGTGAATTCCTAGAAATACATGATTGTTCAGAAAGACTCTTCAGGGTTACTCCCTGGCACAACTCATCTGCCTTGCCTGGTTTTGTACATATTTAAAGAAAACACTTTGACTAGATCCAAAGTCCAACAAATAGTGGTTGCAGAACCCACAGAAATGTGGCCTTCACTGGTGGGCTGCAGACAACATTAGTAATGCAAACTCTGTAACACAAAACCTAGTCCAGTCAAATACGGGGCTGGTGTTTTTAGCTGAGTGTTTTTCCCATCGCTGTTCTCCATTAAGCCTGAAGTGTTTAGTACCACATGCGCTAGATGCTCACCTCGCAATCCCCTCCAGCATCCTCAGTTTCAGGAGGCATGAAGGAGACTCAACAGCATAGTGAAAGTGTCAGTTACTTTAACCCTCGATGTTGACGACTTAAAAATTTCTTTCAGTCCATTTAATAATGTGCAAGGTGCCACAACTGAACCACAAGCTCCTTATTGCAGGTGGATATTTAAGTAGTCACACTCCTCACTAGCCTCTTCAGAGAATATTACTCTTCAATAAGCTTATGAAAGTGTTCCCTCTGTCCCAGCAGACATTAGCAAGTTAAAAAAAATTTCTCAAATTTTTACTGTCAGAGATATCTGAGCAATTACCAAAGCCAAGAGCGAGAGCTGGGATTCAAGCAGTCAAATGCCAGTCAGCAGCTTGAGCTGAGCCATCCCCTGTGGGGACTGGGACCCTGAAATCTCAATGTTAAGACAGAGAATGAGGAATGTCAGAAGTCAAACAGATGAAGCTGGGGTGAATTTAATCCCAAAGGTGAGCAATGTAAAGTGTGATCAGTGATCTTAACATTGCTTGCATCTGCATGACCAATAACACAGTAAGAGAATAAGAACATGTAAGTAAATTCCTGGACTATATTTAAATAAATCCCTGATTATGCTGTGCCTTAAAGCAGGTTCAAAGGGTGTTGTCCTGCCTCCTAAATGTACAGCTGAAGCTACACTTCCAAAAAGACAAATCATCACTGTCAACCAGAACCCAGACTGTGGAAGGGCAGCAGCATCTTGCTAGAAAGGTCCTCCTGGGGTTAAGAAAAGAAGCCACAAGACATGTACTAGCACATCATGAAGCACTACCTGATAACTCTGTATTTCTCTAGCCCAAAATGGCCGGGTCCCATGGGCTATAAATTCATGGATTAGTATAATCCATACAAATGTAATTACAGTTCTCTATGGCTCTTAGCAGGCTCTGCATACTGGCAGTGTGCAGAACTTTGAGTACTTCTCTAATCTCATTTTCTGATTTTCTTTTCTCCCCAAAAGCACATCACCATATCTTCCTTTTTCCAGACTAAAGTTTGATGCTTTTGATCTCTCAGGATTGAAGACTATGTTGCCTACCCCAGAAGCTTATTTTTCTTATCTCTTCCTCCACATCCCTTTTAGTCTGTATGGGCACAAGAAAACGTTCAGGACAGACATCAGGCAATGAGATCTGTGACATCAGTCAGATTTTAACTGCAGGTCTGTCCCAGACTTAGCACAGATACTGTGCTGGTCTCAGGCTGAGTGCCATGTGTGGATGTACCTGGCAAGACCTGGACATTGGGACTGCTACTGTAACACAGGTGTTCGTAGCTGGCCCGTGCCAGCAGGCTATACAGGACAGAAGGACAAACTCTGCCCTGCCCTCCCATCTCAAATGCCTTGTGCAAGGGCTGGCCCGGGGCACTGCAAACACGACAGCACAAGCACAGAGGAACAAGCATCATCCTCCTCTTCTACAGTCGCCGAGCAAAGGGGCTGCTTTTCGAGAAGGAAGGGATCTCCCTGGAAGGCACCATGATCTGAGACACATTCCAGGGGCCAGTCCAAGACCTGGGCAAGCCTGTTCTACACCTGCCTCTGGCCTTACATGCATCTAGTTTAGGTAGATAAAACTTAGGCAGGGTTTTCGGTTGGGTTTTTGGGTGCCACAGCTAACCCAGCGTCTTTCTTGACAGACCTTTGACCTGCCCCTAGAACACTCAGGGGACTCTACTATCCTTGTATTTTTTCCCACAAAAACTGCTTCCAGTTCCTCCGCTTGAGGCCTGGCCTTATATTTGGATATTCCCAGTGCTGGAGAGAAAGATAACAGTGCTCTGTGATGCAACTGCGGGAGGAAGAGCCCTGATTAAATTGGCAGCTCACCCTAGCCCTGATGCCTAGTTACTCCGGAAATGCAGAGGAGGAAGGCAGGCACCAAGGNGTATTCTCAGTGCTGGAGAGAAAGATCACAGTGCTCTGTGATGCGACTGCGGGAGGAAGAGCCCTGATGCCTAGTTACTCTGGGAATGTAGAGGAGGAAGGCAGGCACCAAGGCCATTTCAGCCCCTCTCTTACCCAGCAGCTCTGCAGGAAACCTATGGAGGCCGCACAGGCAACAAGGTATTGAGTGCTGGTTCAGCCCAAAGGCTGCTTCAGGAACAGGCAATTAAAAAGCAGCTGTCAGGGCAGCCTGTCACCTGTATCACTCTCCCAGACATCGTGTGGGGGTGTAAATGCTGGCAAAGGCCCTTTCTGACAGCCCCAGCTCTCAGCACTCCACAGTGGAAGGGGACCTAGAGCAGCTCCCTCTCATACAGACAGCGCTCTCCATCCCCACCCTGTTGGGACACCTTTGAGGGGCAAAGGCAGAGCTCACTTTCTCTGACCCTATTACATTAATGGCCCCTCTGATGGAGACAGACAAGAACTATGCCAGTTAATAGCAGTTGTAATGAGGGAGAGAAGCAATCCTTTTTCCAGTTGAGGTCGATAACAAGGCTCCCATGGGTACCTATGGGAAGCAGATTAGGACTGTTACAGGAAATTAAGACGCACACAGAAGAGTGAGAAGGAACCTTGGAGAGGAGTTTCAAAATTCTTGCAGCCTGATGAGAAATGATTCACTTATTTTCCCAGGTGTCTTTTAGGAGAAGAGGCACAGCTGCCCACGCGGAAGAAGTGCCATGCATTCACTGGTAATAGGTAAACTGCTCAGCTGTAAAGCTCTTCCCATACTCTAATACATGTAAATACAGATATCATTCCCACCTTCCTCTGCAGGTAATGGAAGCCTCGCTTCCAGTGCACTTCACCTGAAAAACAAGTGGGGAGCCAGTAACAACTGGATTCATCATCTACCAGGGTATCAGATCCAGTGCGCTCCTTTAGCACAGATTCACAGCTCAGATGTGGTGAGGCTGTGCTGGCATCTGAACCAGAGCAGCAGCCCTGTTGCTCCAATGCCAGTAGCCCTAAAACTTCCGGTCAGAACAGGGCTCAAGGCATGGTGGACAAGAACAAAACTTTTTCTGAACAGATGACATTTTCTGCAGGCAGAAAGGCCTTGACTTCAACAACCACGTCATGGTTGAACTGTGCAGGGCCAGGAGTTGGATTCGTGGGCCCCTCCTAATTCAGGACATTTCATGATTCTATGATATGCTCCCAGCTGGTGAGATTTTATCCCTTCCCAGACTCTACTGGCATCCAGTCTGGAGTCAGGGATTTACCTCTCACATGATGAATCATCTCTCCCAGCAAGCCTCAATGGCCATTAAAGCACGATCAGTGCCAGACTGACTTGTCCTCTGCATTCAGCCCAGTCAGCAGCAGAGACAGCACTCCCTGCTCGGGGCCAGTCCTCTCCCAGCCCATGTGCTCAGGGCCTGCTCACCCTCCCCCCACGTGCAGGCAGCCTCTGCCATGCCAATTAGTATCAGTTCTGATTTTCTTCCTGAGGAGAACACATGCATTTGGGACAGAAACCAAACAGCCTGCCCGACTTCACTGAGCAGCCGGGTTCCAAACAGTTGATGCTGCATTATCAGCAAGGACCACATCTGAGTGCTGGCTCATCAGTTATCTGTCCTCTGGCCATTTAGAGCAAACCAAACAGAAAATGCTCATGGTCTCTGAAGACTTGCTCCTTTCCAAGTTCAAGGCTCACCTCCATTTGCTGTCTTTCAACACCCGAAAAATATTTGATCCTACCTAGCTCCAAGGTAGCTAGGTTAGGACCACTATATAGCTCAGTTTAAGACAAAGAGTGTAGTTTCCTATGGTAATGAGCTTAACATTTCTGCCTGACAGCCCAGTGAAGCATGCAGCATTTGCAGACCCAGAAGACCAGAGTGTGCGCTGATATTCTGGCTGTTATCACCTCCCAAATTGTGCATGGACAACAACAGAAACCCACAGATCAGAGCTTATTCAGATAGTAGTATTTCAAGTGGCAGAGTAGGACTGTCCTTGTCTTCCATGGCAGCTCCTTACTGTCTGCACCCCTGGCTGCCAAATGTGACTACATAACCAGGGCACAGGAGTAAAGACTTTGCTTATCCTTTGTTTGTGGGACTCTACAGACGGAAGAGACTAGAAAAAACACTGCTCACCTCCCAAACAGCAGTAAAAACCTGTGTTTAGACTTCTCTGAAGAGCTACATCTTACTAGCATTTAAGATTCTTTCCCAATAGGAATACAATAGCTGTGTTTCTCCTACATTCTGTTAGTCTTACAAGAGCCACAGAGGTTCTACTGGTTTTCCAAGTAGAGGAGTGCTCAGGCTTTTCACTGTTTTCTGAGGAAGTTGCCGGTGCTACGACCTGTGAAGATAAGGATCCTCTAGGTCAGGTATTTACATGCATACTTTGAGTCAAGTTTGTCCCATTCAGCAACAGCTTCGATTGAGGCTCAGTAGGTCAGCCGTGAAGCGTTGACCAAAATGACTGCAAAGCAGAAAAAGGCTTGGCACTCTGAGGAAGAGCCATCCTCCGGAAGGCCTGGGAACAAGCAGAGTCAAGAGGAGCACAAGGTCCTGTTTTTGACCATCCAGTGTTACACCAGCAACATCTTTTTAAAGAACTATTTCATGGAAGATACTCAATGAATTAGTGATGGCAAAATCCTGCAAGTGCCTTCAACCTTTTAATCTGACTTTGAGTCCTTTCAGTTTGATTTCCCAGGTATTGTTGCACTTCCTTGATGTGCCTGGAGAAGGACTTCAATTACAGGCTTTTGTTCCATCTCAAAAGTTGGGTCAAGAGTAATCTCCCATATTTTCTCCTCTATTGTAGTTACAGTGAAAAGGGATTTTTCAGAGCTCTTTTTGAAATGCTGACATAAAAGCCCATCTAAGATTAGCAAAGTACATGCTTGCTATACACCTTTAAGGGCTGCAGTAAGCTTCTCCCTTATTTAGCTGCTATATTCACCTCTCAAACATTGCACAGTCTGTCTTACTCTTACAGACGTCAGGGGCAGATAGCAAAGGGAGAGCAGAAAGGATGCAGGGCATACCCAATACTTTACCATACAGAACAGTAGAAGGTTTCAACTGAGAGCTCTCATCTGTCCCAAACATACACTAAAAATGCAGCTGGTGAGGGGGGAAAAAAAAGCATTTGTAGCACGCAGGTCAGAGGCAACATGACCCTCTCAGCCATCCTTCATTGGCTTACTCAGAGAGCATCTGCAACAAATTAATTTCCCTTGGTGCGTTGCAGCCCCCTTACTGCACGCAGACCGTGTGCTCAGCATCTGCTGCCTTTCCTCACAAGTTCATGGTGTACTTTCAGCCAGTTGTCACAGCACCTATGACTGCAGGCTTTCAAAGTCTTTCACAACTGCGTACAAGATGGATCTTCAATCCCAAAATTGACGCAAGTCCTCTCTGTTTAATTCCGTACACTGTCCAGATGAGAAATTGAACTTTGCTCTTCCTACAAGGAAAGCTAGGTACAGAACTTCAAAAGACCCATGTCTCTTCAAAAGCCATAGCTTTACATCTTCCTAAAGAGATTGGATGTTTAAGTCCCTACTTCGGAATGCTGTTACTTTGAACTTTTTCGCTTTTCTCTGCCATTTCAAACCCAAGGTAGCATGTAAACAATTTCATTGTACTACACATTTTTACTGCAACAGAGCAGCAGCTGTAAGTTACGAAGGAACAATGGTTTTGAAATTGCTCACCAGAAACCCATCAAGAGTAGTGTTGTGTGAAGATTTTTTCCTCTCAAAAGAGTTCATAGCTTAAAGCATCTATTTCAGAAAGGGTGTCAACTTTTGAAGATTCTTTCACATGCAAGGCGCAAAGCTCAGAAGAACGTGATGTAAACAGGAAGAGGATGCAAGATCTATAAACACAGAACTTCAGGGATTGACGTGAGCTGCAGCAAGTCAACAGCTTTTCATCCCTTAAATTCTTACTTCTCAAAGCTTCCTGCTGCAGACAGGCCCTTCCTCCTTTGTTAGCACCTCCTGTTCAGTTTCCTTTGCTGCCAGTTCAGAGGAACAGCCAAGCACACCCTACAAATATTCTTCAGTTGGGAATTAATTCATTCAGCACAGTGTGCCAGAGATATGAGATTTTCCTTCCCGGGATGGGGGACACTGTTCCGTGCATCAATGTTCCATCATCACTGAGAGGTGGCTGCAGAGCCTTGAAGGCAGGAAAATAGTGAAGGATGGGGAAAAGGAGAGAAAAACTCAAACCAGAGGTCTCACTTGCCAAAAAGGCTGCAGTGGCATGCAGCAGCCCTCTGCAGAACGGGGCCATGAGGCCAAACCCATGGGCAGGAAGAGCTGCCTCCAAAACTTGACCTCACACCAACCCAGCTGGTGCTCTGGGGAATTACACCAGCTCACTTTGATAACCCACCTGCTAGGATCCCTTTGTTGCAGTCCCGTTCTCAGCTGGGTTTGGGCCCAGAGATCAGCATGCCTGGCTGCTGAGGCAAGACATGCCCTTCCCTCTGCTTTTGTCCAAGGTTCAGTTTTCACCAATAGGAGTTGCTGCTCTGGAGCACTACAATTTGCTCAGGGCTGTGGTTACAGGACCCCAGTAGAGCTTATGTTTTTTTCATTTACTTAAGCCTGAAACAAATGAAGAATCCTGAGCAGGAAATCTCAAACATTAAGCAAAGGGTCTGGGATAACTCTCATGGGTTTTCCTCTATTATACACAGAGAATTCCTCCATTATATGTAAATTATACTGCCCCTTCAGCATAAGAAGGATCTCAGATCCCACAGCTAAAAACCTCTGCTCTCTAAACGCTTCCTCCACACACTTGCTCTTCCTGGCTGTTTCCCCAGCACAACCTTGCATGACTTGGGGTTTCTTTCTCACCCAGTACTTCACAGTAGAAGCAGGTAGAAAACTCTGAAAGGTAAGGAGGAGAGAGGCTTTATCCTCCTTTGAGAGGACCAGCAGGCCAAGAGGTGACCCTGTGGAGATGTTTGTGCCCTTATGACTGCAGAGCAGCTTACAGCGAGCAAGAGTAAATATATAACAACTGAAAATCAAGACTAAAAAGTACATCATCAGTAGTACCGCCGTTTGCAAGGTGTGTTCATCTAACAATTTGTACAGAGAAGCAACAGGTAGCATTTCAGATTTCACTGATAATACAGATGTGGATTGGCCTAGATTTAATGACTCTAGTCCGTTATCTAATTCTTCAGCTTGGTTCAGTAAAGGCTACAACTTCTCTTTTTACTGACAGATGCTGTGTTCTGTACCCATCTTTGCTATGCACTAGGAATTGCCATGTGGGGGGAAGCTAGCAAGGCTAAGCTCCAAGTGAGGGGAAAACCCAAACCCAGCAACAAACCCACCATTTCCTTGGAGTAACACTGTAAGCACCAGGGCTTTCTAAGAAGTATGATGCCCAGCAGCTAAGCACTGAGGCACAGGATTTGTTTGTGCTTTATTGAATGCCAGTGCCTGCTGGAACCAACCTGTACGCACAGGCTTCTCCAAGACTGTTCCCTTCCTGACTGGAGCAATTCAGCAGGAGCCAGATCACACCCTGCCCCAGCCTGTGCTGCAGCGGCTCCCCCAGGAAGTGCAGGAGCAGCGAGCAGAGCAACAGCACGGTGAGAAGCTGCAGAGGAGGCTGGGACAGTGGCAGGGGCATGCTCCAAGTGCCAAGTCATCCCTGCTGCTTCCTGTTACTCATTGCCCTTCCATAAAGCTTTCTGCCCTGCTGGTACTTCCTGCTCTCACCCAGCAGAGAGAGCAAAATTCTTATGTTTGAGGGCGCTGATGGCTTTCCCCTTCCCCACTGAGAAGAGGGCCTAGGTGTGGGCTCCTACAAATTGCTTTGATGAACCTGGATGGGGGAATTGGTGCTGACAGAATAACAGCCATCAGCCAAAACAAAGTTCAGCTCGGCTCGAGGCTGATCCGCCTTTCAAGCCTGACTAACCACAAATACGAACAACAAAGCCTTCCCTTCCTGTGCACCTTCTGCCTCCCCTTGGCTCATGCAAGAGCAGAGGGTGGATGTAAGTGTGGGGCCATCTTTGACTAATTCTGTGCTTGAACATAAGCCAGAAAATACTGGAAACAGATGTTTTTAGGGGGGATATTTTTTTTCCTGGAATTTCCCATCTTCCAGAGACGGTTCTTACCTGAAATACTGACAGAAGTTACAGTATATTGCATTTAGAGCTGTGCAGGAAATATTTTTCCTATCCTGTTAAAAGAAACCTTCCTCTCGTACCCCTAGTGAGGAAATCACGCTTTGTTAGTCTTCTCACCACAAGGAAAGGAAAGCAAAGCAAAACAAAGTAGCAAAACCCCCATCAATTAAGAAACCACCTGTGTTTTTTGCCATAGCTAGTAGACAAGCAATTGCATAGGATATGCAGAGTTGGAAGGGGCCCACAAAGGCCTCCAAGTTCAACTCCTAGCCCTGCACAGGACCATCCCAAGCGCCACACCTTTCCTGGAGGATCAGATTCAAATTCTTGATCTCCCCAAATCAAAGGGCCTTTAGTCTTGCTTTATATCCCTAGTAATCTTGTGGGTCTCCAGGCTGCTGATACCTCACTAATGATATTTTCAGGAGTTTTGGACAACATGAAATTCTTTGCAGGATGGCAAACCTGTGTGGAGCCTGATCTCTGCTATGGAGTTGGGATAGGGAAGTTCACGGAGTACTTCTTGCAAGTAACTCAGAGCCATGGAAACTGCCAAAGCAAAACCCGAAGGACTTTCAATGGTGTTGACAGTCAACTCTAGATTGTTATCCAGGACATCGTTTACAAGCCAAGTGTGAGAGATCACCAGACATATGCAAAATACTTTGCAACTTCTGAGGAAATAACTTACCAAAGCCAGGTAAGAAAAGTGCCTCAGCCTGTTATTCCCACTGTATTTCAGTCCAAATATATTCATCTTGCTTACGAAACTTAAGAGGGAGTTTCACACCATACAGGTTCAGGGATTCTTCCAGCTCATGCCTGGCCTTGTAAGCTGGGATAGGTGGACTCCGCAGGCAGGACAAAACCAGTTTGGCAGCTTTGCATAGGGAAATGATTGTACTGATAGGCAGGAGCTTTTGAAGCAGCAAAGGCAGACACCCAAGTCATACAGCTACTATTATAGCCAAGGTGCTTTGGAAAGACTTCCAAAATTGCTGGCCTAGAAGATCTCTGGAAACCATTTGTCATACTGCTTTGTAGTCATACAGGAAGTCTGATAAGGCAGAACTTTACTTCCCTGTGTACTCTCCCCATCCCCCTTCCTTACTCACCTGACGGGAATGTCAGGAATATCCTGGTGCAAGCAATTCTGTACATGGTCCCATACAGCACTCCAGTAATTGTCACTTTCGCCTTAGACCTTTGTCTTCTTTCTTGGGACTAGTACTGAAGACAACAGTGCCTGTTTCAAAGCATGCAATGCTCCAGTACAAACAGGTTAATAACTTTGGCCAGAGAAAGAGATAACTTGGTGTTATGAATAGCCAGATTCCAAGAACAGATTTAATTCCTTAGTTCATGAACGGGGGGAAAAAAAAAAAAAAAAATCTATTTTCGGTGTCTTTAACCAGGCTGTGAAGCATAAAGGCCTATAAGTGGGAACAGATTTGTCCTAAGGATCAGAAACAATAGATTCATTTTGCCTGATCTAGATTGATTCAGAGTAGTGCCAATATACCACAGCAAGATCTCAAACTGCAGGCTATCCTTTCCATCACACAACTGAAATAAATTTGCACATGCTGACAGAGAAAGGTTCTTTTTTACAACTTGCATAGATACAACTAAGAAACCACTAAAAAATAAAACGAGTGTTAGTTCATCCATGTGTGATAATGACTGTATAAATCAAGTTGTCTCAGATATGTATTATCTCTACCTTTATACAATAAAAGAGTGACATCGTATGATTTTTGAGGGGGCATATCTATCCACAGACCTTATTTTTGACTGGCAATGCTAATGTGACTTCAGAGAAGTTAAAGGCAGTTCCGCATAAAACTAGAATAACTCTTGATAGAATCTGCAAAAGTCTAATTGGCATACGCCCAGCAGAAAAAAAAAACATTTTCAGATGGGCAAGTTGAGGTTTGTTTTTTCTGCCATCTTGAAAGAAGTTGGAAAAACAAATAGTATTTTTGTAATTTATTCACTGGGCCATTTACTAGAGTTGATTAAAATGTGAGTGCCCACAATATCATGACTGACCCTTGACTTATTTCACTCTGCCAGTTCATGCTACATGGAAAGTCTCTGTGTCCAAAAGAAAGAGAGAGAGAAAAAAAATGAGTTTAACAAAGCAAGGGGGAAAAAAAGTCCACGGCCTTATGGTGAAAGAGGTTCCAAAACCTGACAAATTCAATTACATTAATATCACAGACACCCAGGCTGCATGAAAAACTAGCATTTTAAATGGAATGCCTAGGAGATAATCTGGTACTTAAAACCCAATTCAGATACCTCTCTGATCAGCTTTCCTGGTCACTATTTGCATGGCTGGCATAGTTTGAAGCCAGAAATTTTGCTATGCTGCTCCTTGAGGATCAGAATCAGCAAATGCTCACCTGTTGCTAGTTATCACTTTCAGAAGCCAGGAGAGCCAGCATCCCTACCGGCCCACCCCAACGCGATACACCTGGAGTACACATTTCCCTCACAAGCCAACCAGTAACAGCAAACTCCAGCGGGGTTTTTATTTTTAAGGTAGACCAATCCTTACCCCCTCTCTGGTAAGGTGGAGGTTGGCTAATTCTTTTGTTCAAGGCTTGTAGAGCATGGTCTGGCTAAAGGCTGCAGCAGATGGTGAAGATGTGTTATGGGAACAATAGCAAAGACAGTGGGATGCACCCAAGATCAACACAGAGGAAACATCAATAGCAGCAATACTGAATTGGGCATCATTTATCATTGTAGAAGACAAGACATACTTATCTTGAGGGACTGTTTAAACCCCACTGGGTCCTTCCAACTATCACCCACAGTTTTGGCTATGGAGCAATTCCATTTCCTGTCCTTTAACACGGCTAGCTTGGCATTGAGTAGGGCAAGGTACTTTACTGCCCATGTAGCTCTTTATACAGTGAAATGGGCAGTCTCACACAAAACTAAGAACCAAAGAAATAAGTGTTCTCAGAACTAGAAAAAAAAAATGGCATGAAGCAAAATTGTCTCAATAAAGACTACAGGGTGAAAATCAGGGGCAGAGCAGGAGTGAGGAGTTACCCTGGCCATCAGGCTCTCCTAATTCCTCTGGATGGTGCTTACCCCCAGTTGCAGAAAGAGTGAACAAAAGCAGTTTTCCTTTAGATGCCAATCAGGTTCTTTACCAGATAACTCTTAAATCTAACTTTATACCCTGATTGCTGCAATTCTGCCACATTAAAGCGATTCTGTGAAGTAACACTGATTTATTCACAATGCTGCTATTCAGCAGCCAGAGCAATACAGTTATGTTTTGATTTCAATTCAATTGCCAACAGAGTAGAAGCCACAGCACAAAGCTGAGATATGCACAGGACAGCTGTGATAGTGGTCACACCCCAGCAGCTCTATACCTCCCCTTCCCCGGTTTAAAGCCTTTTTGAGAGTACCCCTCTGCCTCATTGCCCTGGGCCAATACGCAGGGGCTCACACGATTTACACAGGCAGACTCCCAAGAACGAGGGGGCATTTTCACTTCCTGAGAAACAGATTGAGACCCCTCTTCACCCACAGAGACAAAGCTGGTTTCTGAAAGCAGCACCAGCTGGAAAGTCTGTAGGAGCTGGGGTTTGAGGAAAGCGAAATACCATGTCCCGGGAGGGCATAGCCTCTTCACATGAAAGAGCTCTAAAAGCTGAGATTAAAAAACAGTTCAAAAGGAGCAATTCTCTTTTCAGAGGGGAAATGAGAAGTCACCTCAGGCCAAAGCAAGAGCATCTCTTCCAACAGACTTATTTCAGCATAGCTAGGACTGGTCCCTCCAAGCAAAAGGAATGGGTGCCCAGACCTCAATAGTTGAGAAAAGTCTGACGAGAAGAAGACTGCTCTCAAGTTTAACTCTACTGCAAACTTAAATATCAGAGCACCAGAGCTTCAACATGCGATAATACAGCTGCCTCATCTGAAAATAACACTTTTCAAAGGACTTTTCTAATCAGGCAGCTAAAGGAATGCTCAGATACAATTAGGAAGGACACAAACACTTTCAGCAGCTGGCTTTTACTATGTTCTGCTAATTGTAGCCAAGCTGCTGCACAAGGGTTTAGCAGGTAGAAACAAACACTCACCAGTAATTTTTTGCAGAGATCTATGAAGCTCAATCCAGAAAACTGCACTTGCACCTCTCTGCATCCATGACAGGCACCCTCAGTCAACCAGAACCCACCTCGCTTCCCAGCAGGACTGACCTTATTCCTTAGCCCCATGCAGCAGCACCAGAGGCAGCTGATGAGCATTTACCACAGTTGCAAGTCAGAGGATTAATTATAGCTTCGACTACCACACTGGTAAATTAAATCACCTCCTTCAGGTGGCCTGAATGAGCAGAAATACCCCATCTTCATACACAACTACAACAGTAGCAGCCCAGGTTAATAGCTCAGTCTACCACACTACTAAAAGTCTTGGTGCTTGTCTTAATCCCATTTTTTTTTCATTGTCTCTGCACAACAAATAATTCAATTTTGCATATTCTAGACACTGCTTTTTACCCAGAGCCAAAGGAGCTCAATGTTTTGTAAGGTCTGTATTTTACCTGGAGGGATAAGCTGCTGTTAAGCAGAGCTTGCTAATGTGACAAAGCTGTGGCAGGGAGAACTTCACCAGTGCTCCTTGGGGAAGTGGCTGCATTTGTTTAGTCTCCCTGGGAGCTGTCTTGGCTCTGATGGGCTGCCCCAGAACTGCTTCTGCAGTGCTGGGAGGGTGCCATGGGCCCCAGAGACCACTTCCCTCCCTCCTCCTCTTCTCCCCTGTGCCCAGGAAAGGCCTTTTTATTGTAATGCCAAAGACTCCAGCTCTAGTTTGTGCGATACGACAGGTTTTGTCACCCTCAATTCAAAAATACTGATGCTGTTGAAATAAAAGCATCCTGCCCTGCTCCTCCTAATTCTTGGAGACAGAAATGAGGCCACAGCATTAGTTATTCTCTGCTCTTGGGTCCCTGGCAATCCCTAGGAGTTCAGCACCCTACTCCTGGGGCCCATCCTCAGCCAGCTCCCTGCTGGATCACAGCTCCTGAGCAGTTGAAATCTTGAATAGTAAACACATTTTTTTCATTTTACATTGAGGTTTTCGTGTCTCATGCTCCATGCAACACAATGCAGTGATTTTTCATGGCGTAAAGGGTGTTTTCTCAGAGTAGGATTTTATAAACCAGTTGATTGTTTGAAACAGATTCAACTACGAAGCCACAGAAATTCCCTTTACAAAATTTCTTGAGTTCTGAATCACCATCTGGAAGAGCCGCCTGGCTGCGGGGGAGGCCAAGGGATCAAATTCAGATTGGAGGCCTCACTTCGGAAGACTAAAGTTAGGTGAGAGGAATCCCAACCAAGACACTGCAACAGCTGCTCGAGTATTTCTGGAGCAGCCACCAAATGAAATATAACACGGGTTTTTTGACAGGGTACACTTCTGCTTTTAGAAATTACACTTTACAGCCCTGTTCCTGTTTTGGAATTCCTTTAGCTGTGGGAGATGCAGGACATACTTTGGTTCATCGCCTCCAAGAAGAAATAGGTGCCTAAATCCCAGCAATTTCAGTAGGAGCTGAGATCTTCCCAATCTAGTGCTTTGGAACCCATTTAGTTTCCCTATCCAGTGTCCAGTTTGTCTGTATACATAATTAATCAGAACAAATTGGTAGAGTCCATGACTTATTTTCAAGCAGGATTAACTGAAATTTTGGGGGGAAAAAAAAAGTCTTCTCTCATGAGATGTGGATCTGCCTGTGGACAGAAGGAGATGTTACTCCCTGCATGGTCATGCCTGGCTGAGGAGACCAGTGCAGGCAGTGCTAGACAGCAGTGGCTGGGTGCTGGGCAGCCCCTTCTGCTGCCTGACCTGACTGCGACCTGCTCTGCTGAGTCCCTTGGGCTGGCTGAGACTGCCAAACTTAATGTAAACTTCGCAGATTTTTTTTTTATACAGTTTTCTATCTGTCCAAACTTACCACTATTGCTGGGTAGTAGCCATATATAAATTAAGAGATTATGCTATCTGTGAGCTCTGAAATTACCTACCATTAGCAGTCATTCTACACATCCTGTTACTGCATCAGTGTCTAACTTGTTTGTACGCCAATTTTTCTGTCAGTTTTATCCCCCTCTGTGGATACAGCCAAACAGAGCAATAGTAGATCAATGACCAAATAGCTTTCTGGAAACTATGTCTGCATGCAGTGAAAATGGGCTGTGCACAGCCCCTAAAAACTAGATCATCTGTTGGCAATGTTACATTAAATATTGGGATGTACCTGGGCTTTTCTGTCGACTTTTGCTTAATCTGAACACTTCAAAGCCATCCTGGGAAGAACTGTCATTTCCTAGACAGCAAGAACTGACATTTCCTCGACAGCATTTATTTTAAGCATCAATGAAAATTTACTTCTACACTTGATACCCACTGGGGTAAGGGGAAGGGTTTTTAAAAATTATTTAGAAGTTAGGAAGAGGAAAAAAGATCGTTTAAACTATCACTGAAAGATTCTTAACCTTTACTAGGCACATTTTTTAACTGAATTTTCTGGTTTTAAGTGACAAAGGAGAAAAAAAACCCCAGCAAAAAAAAAACAAAAATTAAACCTGCATACAACCCAGAAGAAAATATTAGGCATGTCACACTCATGACAGTAGGTTAAGAGAGATCCTGGACTGGTCATTTAGCTTGCAAAATCAGACAACGTAGAGCTGTGAATTAAAAATCTCAAAAATTGTAATTCCCGGAAATGTTAACTTGGTTTATTACTGGCATTTAACCAATGAATGGGGGTGAGAAACAGTGGTTAGACAGTAACTAGTCCTAGCAGACTGTCAAGTATTCACCAGATATTTGGGCAAACCAGTTGTCTATCATGGATGGCATCGTGCAATTTCTGGCTGTAGCTCTGCACAGATGGCTGCAGTGTTCTGCTTGTAACATAACGTAACATAACACAGAATAGCACAGCACAGCACAACACAACCCAGTGTAATGTAATATAGCATCCTGACGTATTTTGTGCATTGCAACAAAGCAAGCATGGCATGGTGGTGGTCCCCATTTCCCAGCACTTCCTACCAGGAGGTGATGTGGGCATGGAACGGCAGGAGTTCAAAGTCAGCTTCGAAAGTGAACGGTAAAACAACAGCAACAGAAAGAGACATGTTGTAGACCATGACAAGTTGCACCCAGAAAGGAGCCCAGCTGGAGCTCAAATAAGACATGACTGCAGATTTGAAAAGACCTTTTTGCTGGAAAACAGCTTGATCTTGCCTGAAAACACTTACCAGACTGCAGAAATTTCTATAAGCAAAAGGAGGAATCTGGCTGTGAGTAAAGTGATTGAACAACAGCTTTAACATTCGGTGACAAATGTTTCAGCAGCATCTGAAGTCATTTGAGGGGCCCAATACTCCTTGTTTTACAGAGTGCCACAGAGACAAGAAATGCCTTTAGAAAAGCAGTAGAGAGCTGCTGTGTTTAAAAGCAAAACCAGGCTCATTCTGATGCTCTTGCTCATTCTCAGCCGCTGCCTTTGCTTCTGAGGGAAGGTCCTATTTTAAGCTCCTTGAAGTGGTGTGGCAGCTAAGCAGCTTGCTACGTGCCAGAGCATGCCGGAGTCTGTGGTATGGAAAAATGGGCGGAGGCCCAGCTGACCTCTCTCAAACCACAAGACCTGTTGTCTTCGGGCCCATCTTGTAAATTTTTGAGGATTCTGTGAATTTGGTGAAAATTTTGTGGCCTTCAAGCACTGGAGCGGGGAATGGCAGTAGGATCAGGAAGGTAGACAGAGGAACAAGAAGGAACAAGATTATTTTTTTCCCACTGGAGGATTGGCTGACTTTGGCTAAACTCAAACACACACATGCACTCACAGTCGTCACTGGCATAAGACAAAATACAGGAAAAGTTTTCTCAAAAGTAGGTTAGCTTTTTGTTGTGGTTTAACTCCAGACAGCCACCAAGCCCCATGCAGCCGCTCGCTCACTCCTCCACCAATGAGATAAGGAAGAGAACAGAAAGGATAAAAGCTAAAAAACTCATGGGTTGAGATAAAGACAGTTTAATGGGGAAAGCAAAGGCCATGCACACAAGAAAAGAAAAACAAGGAATTTATTCACTGCTTCCCATAAGCAGGCAGGTGTTCAGCCATTTCCAGAAGAACTGGGCCCAATCATATGTAATAGTTACTTGAGGAAACAAACACCATTAATCCAAATGTCCCCCCCTTTCTCATTCTTTCCCCATTTTATATACTGAGCGTGATATCATATGATCTGGACTATTGCTTTTGTCAGCTGGGGTCACCTGTGCCAGCTGTGTCTCCTCCCAGCCTCCCATGCACCCCAAACTTCCTCACCAGCGTGGCAGTACAAAAAACAGAAAAGGCCTTGGCTCTGTGAAAGCCCTGCTCACCAATAACAAAAACATCTTCGTATTGTCAGCCCTGTATTCAGCACAATTCCAAAACACAGCCCCACACTTGCCACTGGGAAGAAAATTAACTCTACCCCAGCTGAAACCAGTAAATTTTTGTAAGTAGATAAATTACGTGCATTGAATTAGACTTGATTTTAAAGTGAATACTAGATAGACATAATGTTATATTTTTGGATACTGAAAAACTGGTCAAACCTTCTAAGACAGGAATTCCTGAAAAAATGTCTTCCCCTTCTTGGCCACAAACATTGGGAAAATGAAATCTCCCAATACATCTCTCCAGTTAATGGCAGCATTTGGTGGCTGAGAATCTGTCTGAGCCTTTCTGAACACTGGGAGCACTGCAACTAACCAGCTAAACCATCTCCCTCTTGGCATCACAATTCAGGAAGACTCAGTTGACATAAGAACTTGTAGAGTCAAAGATTGGCGGATGTGATTTAGGACACACCTTATATTGTTCTGGGGGATGTGAAGTAGAAAAACTTGCTCCCTAACCACCATCCTGAAAGGCCAGGGAAGGACCTGTGGGCTGCTGTGGTGTGAGGAAGTGTTGCTGACATTGGCTTCTCAGGACAGAGGAGAGCAGTCTTCTCCGTGGGGGTTGCTGTCATGGAATTGGCAGAAGGGAGAGGAGATTTCTGATTGTCCCTTACAAGCCTCAGCTACTGGGACAGGCAGGGCATTGCTCAGCCTTCAGTGCTGGCTGCAAAGTAGTCCATCTCTCCGCTTGGGACTCAGTCACTACTGCACATTCTGAAACACTGAAGTGTTTAGAGTAACTACATGCTTAGAGTAAACCCTGCTTTGAAACCCCCAACCTCAAGGCTCCCTGGGCAGAGGTATCCCTTTGGTTTTCAACAGAGCAAAGCTGACGGTGGTGGTGTGGTGGTGGTGGGATGGAGGGCAGGGCTTGTGTTGCCCACTACATCCAAGATAGACCACATTTGGAAGGATGTATCTGTGAGGCTGCTTCTTCCCTGGGACTCTGAGAGAAGAGAAGTACCAAGGACTGGCCATTGCTGAAAGCCCCTTTTATAAACCATGCTGATTGCTCTTATTTGCTATTTGTAATGATGCCACTTGTTCAGATGTGTTTACAATTGGAGCTCCCTGGTCCGTGCTCTTCCCCATGGACCTCTTGATGGCATTTGGCCCTGTGCGTTGGCCAGGGCTGGAGCCACAGGCACTGGAGCAATACAGACTGTAGCACCTGTATGACTTACCAGCGTGACAAGCAGCTGCCTGTTTACAATATATTCCTTTGTATCTGGATGGTGTTGAATCAAATCCTTGATAAGCTCAAAGAGTGACGGGGATATCCCTGTTTATAGTAATTTAATTGTTTTGCATGGCTTAGAGCAGCAACTGCAACAAGCACAAACAAGCAAACCATGACAGGGAATGCTTCCCACCAGCTCCAGGCAGTGTCTACAATCTTTCTACAGGATGTGTTCAATTTTCAGGGGGGAAATGAAGCAACTAGGTCAGGATACTCTTTTAGTAGGCAGGACTATTGCAGAAAAGCCTTGTAATATGCTGCTAGTGACATGCAAGGCAGAAATGACAGCAAGCTCATGGAAATATATGGAAATTTGACATCCCGCCTCTCTGTCCCCCTCCCCATCCTCTGGTATGTATGACTTAGAATCTGCTTTCAAGAGTCCCTGCTGTGCAGGGGCTGTCCATCCATCTGGCAAGGTTACAAACACATTTCAGTGCTGTCTACAACATGCCTGATGTAACCTCCTTTCTATAGCCTCTGCTCTCCTCCTTGCAATCTTTGTTTGATGTGGAGGAATGAAGCCTTGCAAAGCAAACCCAATGAACCGTGAAGAATCACAAGGCCCAAACTGCCGGCTCCCAAGAGGGAGAGGGGGATGGGGGGAAAGCACAAAAGGAAGAAAGGGGAAAGGAGGTGGAAGAAAAAGCTAAAAACCACAAAGAAGATCTTACAAAGGCAGGGTGGGGGAGAGAGGATAAGGAGAATGCCAGCAGAGATGGGCTGTGCCCTCTCTACAGGGGTTTAACGCTCAGTTATTACTGGCTTTGCAGCTGTATTACATCTGTCAAAATCTCAGATTCTGCCTGTCAAGGTATTTACATTATGCTCACTCATGACAGTAGCAAGCCTGTCACCAGCTTCCCTTCTTCTCTCCAAGCCTTTTAAGGAGGGAGAAAGCCTTTGTTTATTTGTCAGCTGTGACTTCTTTTCTGCTGTGAATCTTGCCCCAGCCAGGTCACAGATGGCCACTCCAGAAGCAAGGCACAGCGGCATGGCAGGTGTTGGTGGTTGTTATGGCCATTGGGGAAAGATGCTGAAGTTTCCGTGTTAATCAAGAATTTCATTTACATATTTATCTAAGAGCTAAAGTGTTAATTTAGTTGCTCAGTAATTGATTTTGGTTTCTTTATGGCACTGAGGCAACCTATTGTGTACACATTAATCAGAAGTTCTATGGCCCGTGACTTTAGGACATTTTATTAGAAGTTAGCTGAGAAAAAAAATGGAAACATTCAAATCTCTCTCTGATATGACTCTGTGGAATAGCTATTTACAAGTTCAGAGCCAGTGCACTGAATACAGATACGAGAGAGAGAAGCATTTAAGATTGAAACAGACTCTTGGCTTTGTTTTTCTGAGAAAGAAATTTAAATTGTGCTGATAATTTATGGAGGAAGCCTAGGTCTTTCTAGCTTGACGTCTTTGAATGATGGCATACACAGGAGAAGTTTTCCTGAAGAAACTGCAGGGGAAAAATTTACCCTCAGGACACACAGAGCTTTTCTGGCAGTTTATTGAAAGTGGGTGGGAGGCTGGGACACTGATGATGGCCTGATCTCCAGAAGGCCAACTTCTGCTCCTGAATGTACCTTGCAGGTACTGTTCATACGCAAGTGCCAATCTGGGCAGTCGTACAACTTTAACAGGGGAAACAAATGTGTTAGTAACTGACACAGGAACATCTTTCCACTTTTCCTTCTATTTTTTTTTCAAGACAAGTCACATTCTGACTCAGCCTCACTAAAAGCATTCCCCTCTGAAAGAAAACAATCTCCTGTGCCCCAGCTTTGGAGATGGTAAAACTTCCTGACATGAGACTTCACACAGGCCACCAGCAGATACCCACTGACTTTTGAAAAACTGAATTAATTTCTTTGATTTCCACTATTTGTACTTTGCACATGCTAATAGAGGAGTACATACAAAGGCAGGGGAAGAGCTGTATGCCTGCTGCTTTTGCTTTTATTTGGAGCCTCAAGGACAGTTTGAAAGGAATGCATGGGCTGCAAAACTCCCAGCTAGATCTGCAACCTTTAGAAAACTGAGAGTTCAGCTGGAGACCATGGAATCATCTTCTTTGGTAACAGCTCAGAATCTGGCCCCAGGCTCCTGTGTTTCAAAGGGGGCTAATAAGGAAAACATGTCTCCTCAAATATGAGAAATATAAGCCTTTTAAAAAGGGAGATAAGGAAGACCCAGGGAACCACACGCAGGTCAGTCTCACCTCTGTGCGTGGCAAGATCATGGAGATGATGGGATAGAGTGCTCCCTCAGCAGTTTGCTGACGACACCAGGCTGTGTGGTGGGGTTGACATGATGGAGGGAAGGGATTCATCCAGAGTGACCACGACAGGCTTGAGATGTGGGCCCATGAAAACCTCATGGAAGTTCAACAAGGCCAGGTACAAGGTTCTGCACCTGGACCAGGGCAATCCCAAGCACAAATACAGGCTGGATGGAGAATGCGTTGAGAGCAGGCCTGACGAGAAGAACTTGGGGGTGTTGATAGATGAGAAGCTCAACATAACTCAACAAAATCACACCTTTGGTCTCGAAGGCTACATCAAAAGCATTGTGACCAGCAGATCGAGGGAGGTGATTCTCCCTCTCTTCTCTACTCTTGTGGGACACCGCTTGGAGTACTTGTGTCCAGCTCTGGTTGCCCCAAAAAGAAGGACATTGGCCTGTTGGAGTGACTCCAGAGGAGGGCCAGGAAGAGGATCAGAGGGCTGGCGTACCTCTCCAGTTGGGGGTTTGGGGCTGTTCAACCTGAAGAAGAGAAACGTCTGGGGTGACCTCATTGTGGCTTCGCAGTACCTCAAATGGGCTTACAAGAGGGATGGAGAGGGACTTTTTACAAGGGCATGTAGTGGCAGGATGAGAGGAATGGCTTTAACCTGAAAGAGAGTGGGTTTAGATTGGATATTAGGAAGAAATCCTTTTCTATGAGGCTGATGAGGCACAGGAGCAGGCTGCCCAGAAAAGCTGTGGATGCCCCATCCCTGGAAGTGTTCAAGGCCAGGTTGGACAGGGCTCTGAGCAACCTGGTCTAGTGGAAGGTGTCGCTGCCCATGGCAGTGGGGTTGGAACTAGACACCTTTAAGTCCTTTCCACCCCAAACCATTCTATTATTCCTCATCAAATTAGCATTTTTTTCCCTTTCTTTGCAGCTGGAATCAGAGCTGAGTTTTGCTTACTCTCTGCTGAAGTGCACAGGTTACTGCAAAATCAAAATCTGCTTGCATAACCGTAGAGGAAGACCATGTATCTGCTTGCAGCCCTTCATATCTATTAAATGTAATTCAGTTTGCCGGGAAACAAGTAAGAGATGGGATCACTCATGAGCTGTATCACTCCATTTAAAGGCCTTTTAACAATTTGCTACTATTTGAAAAAAATTGCACACCATCTCTCCTCCTTCCTCCTAGGAACATAACCTCAGGTACTGTTACTAGGTTTGTGTGTCTGATCTGTTTGGTCTTGCCTATTTCACTTGTGAACTCGTTATTTTCAATCACTGCCTTAAAAAAGACCCTTCATTTACGGCTGTGTTGCCTCTTCACTAAATGCTATGATATTTATTTTTTTTCCTAAGGTTGGAAGGATGAGCAGAGTGTTCTGACTGCTTTGTTTTACAAGGCAGCATCTGTGGTTTTCCCTGTTATTCACGAACTATAGGTATAAAGGGTTGTGTAGTTTAACCTCAGCTGGCAATTCAGTACTGTGCAGCTGTCTGCTCACTCCCCTACCCACAGCCTGGTGCGATGGGGAGAAGAATCAGAAAGAAAAGGATAAATGAGATAAGAACAGTTTAATAATTGAAATCAAATGAAATTAAATTAGATTAACAATAATAATAACAACAGTAATTTAAAGGTAGACAACAAAAAGAGAGGAATAAAACCCGAGACAGGTGAGTGATGCACAGTACAATTGCTCACTACCCACAGACTGATGGGTCCAAGCAGCAAGGGGCCCCTCCTGGCCAACTCCTGCAGAGTTTATTTACTGGGCATGATTTTCTACGGTATGGAGTATCCCTTTGGCCAGTTTAGGTCAGCTGTCCTGGCTGTGCTTTCTCCCAGCTTCTTGTGCACCTGCTGGCTGGCAAAGCATGGGAAACTGAAAAGTCCTTAACTCGGGGTAAGCACTACTGAGCCACAACTAAATAATCCGTGTGTTATTAACCTTATTCTCATACTGAATACAAAATACAGCACTGTATCAGCTACTGGGAAGAAAATTATCTCAGCTGAACCCAGCACAATGGTTAAAAAAAAAAGTGAAGCTGGATTGTTCTCATTTTATGACTGGCTAAAACTGAAGCCTTTAGAACGGGAGGAGAGAAACCTGGTGGCAAGTGCCCAACTACAACAGCTACATGTTCCAGAGAGGCAATTAGAAGTAACCCCCCTCACCTACAAATCTGGGGCCTTCTTATACTTGCCTTGCCATGGTCCTCCTTGGCTCCTGGGAAGCTATTGATAGAGGGGTGGCACCCCTGCTGCAGGATGGACAGTGGCAGACTGTTTTTCTCTCCCTGTCCACACACGTGGTTAAGACGACTGCCTTCTATGCCTCACTGCTGGGCTTTGTTTTGTCTACTTTCTGACTGTAATATCATCACTTTAGTATGCAGCCTGAGCACACAAGACAACTTTTCTTCAACCTGACTTTTTTTTTATGGTGGGTTTTCAGTTTTTGTTGCCTATAATAAAGATTTTGAAAGATAATCATTGTCCTGCCACATTTCCTTTTTCTGCACTTAGTAGGAGCCATACATACAGATGCCACAAAAACAAGTTAGCTGGCCATCCTATGCTGTACAGAGACAAAATGTCTGAAGAAGATCCCAGATTCTTTGACCAAACCACTTTCTTTTTTTCTGAAATTATCCTGATTTGCAGTGTTACCTTAGTTGCATAGCAGAGGTTTCCCATCTACCAGTCCCTTTCTTTCTGCTGTGAGACAGTTGCAACTTTCCGAAGAAATTTCCTCTCTAATACCAGATACCAAAGGTCACAGGAGAAAAGGATCTGGAGAGAAACGTCTTTTTTTCTGTAAGACAATGCTTCAGATTGGTTTTTGATTTGTCCCCAAAGATGTCAGCTTTAGACTCCATTTTCCATCAGCACTCTTCTCACCTTAAAGCCTGTTGCAGTGTCATTAATAAGAAGAATTTCTTTAGGAGATTAGATCATTTAACATAGAATTCAGCAATACTAGTACTTTCAATCTCAATCCATCCCAAAGGTGATAAGTGACTAATTGAGTTCAATACAGGCATTGTTTCTCTGAACTCTTCGTGTTTTCAAGAGTCTTACACAGTGAGGCTGAATATATTGCTTTTATCCTAGCCAGGTGCTAAAAATTTCACAGATGCCAGTGATTATAGGGAAAAGCAGCACTGAAAAGTGTTATTAAGGTTATCAAATGATATGCTTAAAACTTAGGTAATTGGGAATGCATCATGTCTGGGATCACCTTGCTCACATCTCTTTTCTTATCTTAGAGCCTATTGCAGTGGCTGTACATGGTGGATTTTGCTCCCTTGATGGGCAGATATTCAATAGTTTCTGTTTCCAGCTCAGCCTTCTGCAAATGAAATCTACTTTTCTGCTCACGATACAAAACCTTCTCAGAGAGCTGTGTGTTTCTGGTCTGACTGGCTGCCAGATAAGCACTACGGTCTTTGAACCCTTCTTGAATGTTGGTCCAACAATCCCAAGCTGCTTTTCCCATTACAGCCTTCCTGGTGAGCCCCGTAACACCCCTCTTCCTTCGTTCCACGGCTGAGACAATGCAGCATCCTCTGGCACTGCTTCCAGCCGGCCCCATGGTGTGTCCCATGGGCTGCTGGCCTCCCTGCAGGCTCATTCACACCTGTATTTGTGCGTGACTCTGCACCACAGCAGTGCTATGAGGGGTGGAAGCTGTCTGATCCTGTTTCACAGCTGAGGCATAGAAACGATAAGGTCAAAAGGTAGCACTGATTGCAGCACCTCGTAGAAACTACGAGGGTGTGATGATTTGGGCACATCTGACAATTCAGAGCATGAAACACACCCACTAGCATTGTCCATTGTCAGCCTCTGCAGCTGAGAGAGCTACAGCATCTCAAGTCAGGCAGCAAAAAAATAGGAAAAGAAATACAGGATCAGTGATTACTAATACTAGGTTTGGTTTAAGTAGCATGTCAAGCATAGCACAGGATTTCTTCAATATTTGTAAGGACAGAATTTGATCTTTTAGAACAATGATCAGTTGCTTTAACCTTGTGATACGCTTTTAATTTCCTGTTCAACACCTAGGTTATCCTGCAGCTGCTGATTTCTGCAGCAGATGAGGCTTCTTTCTCTTCCCCAGTCTTCCCACCTCTACCACATCCACTTTCCCTCTCATCCCATTCATCCCAATTCCTTCTCTCTGGGTTTCTCCTTATGCTGGTGCCTTTGCCCAGGCTGCTCCCTTTCTACAGTCTCAGTCTCCCCTCTCCCCAGGTCCTGACAGATCTCAGTCCTTCCCAGTGCCCCCGCCTCATGTATGGGGCCATTCCTCTCCTTTCCAACTGTGCTCCAGTTCCCCTTGCCAGCTGCCTCTCTGCTTGATTCTAGCTTTCTGTTCTTCCTCCTCCCCATCCCAGTTGCCTGCTCCATCTCCCTTCCCCTCGCCTCAGATGGGATCCTGCAGGGAGATGGTGGCAGCACACATCACACCAGCCACTTCCCATGACAAAGGCAGCGTGGGATGAGCCTGTTTGTGGCACACTGGGCTGGGATGACACCCTCTGCTTAGCACAGACTGATGGCTCCCTCATCCAAAAGATGGCAGTAGGCCCAGGGTGGACAAAGGCAGCTCCTCACTGCCATTAATACCTTAGTAGTCAAACTGAACACCCTAACAGCCAAATTAAACTAGCTAATGAACTAAAACGGTTACACACACAGACAAAAGCTCTTTCCTGCTGTACACTGTGGGAACTCAAAGGCTACTTCAGTAACAGTAAACACTATCAGAAATTTTACAAAATAGTAATAATGTGCTGCAAGCTGTGAACCTATCAGAAGCACAAGGGAAGGTGCAAATATGTAAACTAAAATTGCTCATTTTTAGGGTATGTCAATTTGTTGCTTTTTTTTCTTCTAGTTGTTCTCCTGGTCAAAGCCATTTTATCAATGATTGAACAAGAGCAGAATGCAGAAAAACTGTGTAAGGTGATAAAACCATCAATACACAGGACTGAGTATTTCCAAAGACTTGAAAAACCTACTCAAAATAACGACACAACTACAAAAATAAAGATGATTTTTATCCTCACCAGATTGCCATCACCTGTTCTTTTAATATCCCTACATTTTATACGGTGAGTTATTCTCTTCTTATGAAGGAATTATCTCTAAAGAAAGGGTCATTAATCAAATGATGCAGAATCATAAGGGGTTAACCACCTCAGCTGTTTACTGTATGAACAATACTCAGTGCATAGAGTCTTAAAAAGGCCTGTCAAAACACATTGAGTATGTAAAGCATGCACTGAGTTACGGCACAGGGCTACATCAGAACATAATCTGCTCTCTGAAAGAAGCTGTGTCTGGCCTGGGAGATCAGAAAATGACCAGAGATGAAGATGCATACTTTGATTCTTGAGCACCCCTCCAGTGACTACATCTGATCAGGGATAGAGCAAAGTTCCTCAAGTCTCAGTATTCCTTTTCCAATACAGGACCAGGGCAGTCTCAGTAACACCACCTCTGTCTTTGCAACTCTGAAGTCATACCTCTTGCTCACAGCAGCACAAGTAAGGGCAATAACTTGCCCTCATCTCTTTAGGCCGTGACATCAAAGACAGATGGGCCTAATTTGTAAAGATTAGAGCTGCAGAGATACAACCTTTGGTCCTTCACACGTGCATTCAGGATAGTGAAAACAAGTCAGTCAATGCTACAAAGTTAGTAAGCAGAAGTTCAAGTGCATTCAGCTCCTATGCAGATGCCCTCCCCTGGGAGTAAAGTCATTCTCTAAATAGGATGTGAGCAGAAAACATAAAACACATCTGGAAGAGTCTGCTCACCTGAGCATTTAACACACTCTACACCCTGTAGTTTAGGTGCATTAACATCACGGCTTGGTTTGAAAAGCTTTGTAGTAATTGACTGTGTCCCATGTATACATGTTTGTGGTAAGCTCTATATGTGTATCTGTGCGCTCTGTCCCTTCCTCCACTTCTGTTTCTTTTGAAGGAAAGTCTTCACAGCCAGCATCAGAACCCTCTTTCAGCATGTGCATCTACACTGCCTACCAGTGACTCTACCCAGCCCCGTGACACTACAGAAGTACAGCCAGTACGTGTGGCAATCCTATTTCATATTGGTAATTTTAGGAAACAGCTCAGAAAGTGCCTCATGTGGTATTGAGTGCACATTTTGCATGTAGCATGTCCAAGCCTAAGGGCTGGATTTGAGGCCAAATTTGGTTCCTGAGATAGCTCGAGTGCTACAGAATGGCAGGCAGATCACAGACACCCATCCACGCCTGCTCCAAAGCCAGAAGCCCTATTGTCATTAAGCTATCACCACTTCTGTAGCTGATTAGTTCTGCTGATAGGCAAGACTAATTACCTCACTTACAACCCTGTTATCTTCCACCTGTATGTCCTCAGAGAGTCAAACTAACATTTGTTATCACTAATAACCTGCAGCCTGTGGCATAAGGTGGCCCAAGATCTGTCAATGGTAGCCTGGGATTCCTGGCACCATGTTCTTGTGCGAAATAGAGGTAACACCAAGATCCCCCTGAGCATTCCCTAATGGTCAGCAGCACTGCTTTCCCTTCAGCAGAGCCTGCATGCCCCCTTTTGTAGTATTCCCAGTGGCATAATTTCAACCTGCTGGACAAAACCAAGCTTCCTATTCCTCCTTTTTGTTCTGGCAGTTCCTTTAGACGTGATCAGATATTTTTTCCCCCTGATGATCTATCGATCTAATGTACTGCAATTTCATTGATATTCCCATGTTAATCCGACTCTAGTCTGGCATCACAGAAACTTCTGCTTGCTCATGCAGTGTAAATTAGCCTCAGCTCAATTAACCTCTTGACATATGTTGTTTTTTCCAATTTCTCTTCAGACTTGCTAGTTTTCCTTCAGAGCATCAGTGCTCAACTCCTTTGGTGAACATTTCTTCGCATTGCAATACTGCGCTGTTTCTGCAGTGGCTGTTGTGACCCAAGGGCACAAACTCATGTCACAGCGCAGCCTTCTGAGGAAGGCAGCAGGTTACCCAGGAGCATGAAAGACCCTGAACTCTTGGTCCAGAAACTGTGCAGTATCTCAGTGAAAAAAGGAAGTAGAGAACAGAAGAGCACAGGAGCTAGAGGCCCTGAAAGGAAGCTTGGGAACTTGCATTTCCATTTAATGCCTCTGCCTATATAAGGAGAATTTGCCCCAGTACTGCCAGGGTTAGGTGTGTACAAGATACAGTATTCTGAAGCAGTTTACTCTATTCATCTTCATTAGCTCCTTTCCTTTAAATTCTCCCTAATTCAACACGGGGAGCTCCACTCATTATGGTCAAGAAGGCTACTGCTGCATGTGAAGAATACACGGATTTCTAATGGTGTGCTCCTGCTTAATTGAATTCAGTGAATGACAACACCATGACATTGCTAAGATTAATGACTCAATAATTTTTGAGACAAGGCAAAACGTGAAGCAAATTGATTGCATTAATTTTTTTTCCCTTGGAACCAGCTCTGCATACCAGCTCAGCACTGTCCTAGAGAGGACGCTTTGCTGATACAGAGTGAAGCCCAGCTACCCCTTCTCCATTCAACTCTTGCACTCTGACATCACTTTGAAGTAACTTTTAATGTAATTTCCCAGTTGCAGAGATGCAGACTGACAATAATTGAGCTGAGATCTTGACAGACCAAATGATTAATGCAGAGGGCTTTTTGGAGTGGAAATTTCAGTTATTATTAGATTATTCAAGAGAAAGAGAGAAGGTGTCAGAGCACAGAATGGAGGAGTGCAGTGCCTACACATCTCACTCTTTCGAAAGTATGAACAGATTTTAATTTCTGCCATCTTGTTAGTAACTCTTATTCACATACTAATCAGTTCTTGCATTAATGCAATGTCAGATGTAACATCTTGTTCAAAAATCCATTTGCAGACAGTGAGATGGCTGCTTCTTTCCTGCATGTGGCATGAGTTGAGATGGCTTTTCATGTAGTATCTGTGATAGCAAAAGTGTCTGTGAAAAATGTAGAGATCAACATAATCTGCATTTTTTTTTGTAAGATAGTCACCAAAAAAAACAACAGTTATAAATCTAGTGAGAAGAATTACACAGGCACAGTGGTTTGTTTGTCTGCATAATACAGTGACAAAGACAAGTATTCTCGAGCTAGGATTACAGTGTAGATCAAAAATGTTAATGAAAAGATCTTGAGAAAAAGAGAGAAGAGGGGTAAGGTAACTCATTTTATATGGTGCCATGCGGAGTCCAGAAACTAATCACAGAGGTTTAGAAGACAGTTTTCTTAAGTAAGCTGAAAACTGGGGTATCTGAGCTTAGGATAGGATAGCAGGACAGTTTTAGCTTTTGCTCTCTACCCTTCCCTCCTTTGGGTGAATAGGGAGTGGTGGTGACAGCTATCTCTGACAAAGAAACTCCACTTTATGTCAGTAAAAGGAGATTTTGGCGCCAAACAGAAGAAAAAATAAATATGAAAAATGACTGAGATTCACGAAGGATTTTTAGCAGTAAATATTATTTAAACAGCAGGATTTTTATTGCCTTATCTGTTTGTGTTCTATTGCATTGTTGCAAATACCTTTCCCTTAAATTTAATCTAATGGTTGAATTTACCCAGAATCAAGTGATATATGTCGTAAGTTCCTCAGCCAAAGTTTTGAGACCTAAAGAGCAAGGGTCCTGGTATGGATATTCTGCTTTCCAACACTGTCTTTTCTGGAAGACAAGGCAGATCAGGACCACAGAAGCTGTGCTGACCCCCTCCAGGAGCTGCTTTCTTGGGGTTTACCAGAAAAGAAAGCCATTTTGGGAAACAGGCACAGAAGAAACCTACAGGCACGTCTGAAGGAGAGCACACCTGAACCCTGAGAGTTCTGGAGACGGTGATAACAATGCCATAACACCTGTCAATTTCCCATTCATTCTTTGGGCTTGTCTGCTTTTAATCCTACAGCAGATCCACCTGCTGCCCAGTGGTGCGGAACAGGCACTACTGAACCAGAGCCTGAGAAGATAAGGGCTGGTGGCCACAACAGAGCTCCCAGTTCCTCTGGCAAAAATTGCAAAGTCCATGGCTCCTGTAAGAACTGCAGAAGAGTTGATACCCCTGAGAAATGGGATCCTTAGAGAATACCTACATCCTTCTGCCTGGCAGCTGTCTTATGCAAAAGGGCTCTAGATGTAGGCACCTGGCTGATACTTCAGGAGAAATAATAGTGAGAATAGAGATCTGAATTCAGGCCTACTGCAATGTGATAGGCCTTTGAAATTTAATGCAAACCAGTTGCTCATTCAACTTATATATGGGGCACCTGCAGCCAAGGATTTAATACTTCTTTGCTGTCTGACTGAAGGAAATTTTGTCACTACGATGAGACATTTATATGAATTGCAGTTATGGTATCTCCCACAGCATGCCTTGTTTTGTAACAGTCAATACTGAAAAAAAAAAAATCTTTGTCATTCTGAAAACAGATCCTTTTCTACCTCAGTGGCTAAATGTGATCTCCTTGTTTTAGTGCTGTATCATTTACCTTGCTGTCCAAGTAAGAGCCACCTCACCCAGACCTAAGTGCAAAAGAGGTGACATGAGTAAGGAAAACCGCTCCTTTCAATAATGTTGCAACAGCACAGGGAGTTTATGACCCTGAAAAGACAAAAGTTCACAGTCACAGAACACTTAATTGTTACAAGTTTTGAAGGAAAATGGGCAAGGACAAGGTTTCCCTGCGCAATAAATAAACTCAGGAGGTTCAAATGCCTTTCAGTATGAGCTGATGATCAGCTCCTACTCCTCGGTGTCTGAGGCTCCACTGCAGAGACAGAACCCGTGAATGCAAGGATTTCTGCAGCAATGCTCTCACATGCCTGCAGTAAGGCTCATTGCACACTTAAAGTCACATTTCCACGGACGCCTGCTCCTTCCTTTGGGGTGCTGTCAGCTGTTCAGTCCTGATTTCAGGCATGATGGCCTGTCTCTGAGTGGTGTCAGAGGCTCACAAGTCTGCATGAAGGTTACAAGAACTGAAATTAGAAGACTGTCCCTGCAAATCAGAGGATGAGTGCCACATTCCAGACAGACAAAACCATTTTGAAAAGGATGACTTTTGGGGATATTGTGTCGTGCACAGGCTGACATGAATTTATCAATGTTTAACCAGGAATTCCAGCCATCTGAAGGGACTGTTAGCAAAGGAGTATGCTAAAGATCTGCCCTGTTCTTAACCAGAGGAAAAAGCACTTTGCTATGGCCCACAGTCAGCAGAAATGGCTCTGGAAATGTTCACAGATCAGCCAAGGAGCAGATTTAAGGCATGAGGGAAGCAGGGAACACAGGGAGGGAGCAGAGTCAGTGCTGGCCAAAGGTTTCCCAGGCACATGGGGATCTACAAAAAGAGTCTTACTACTCTTTCTGCCACTGGAGAAATAGGCAGGATGAGGGCAGTGACTGCCCTTGTCAAAAGTCCTGCCCCAACAATAGTCACTGCCTCATACTCTCTTACCTTCTCTACCTGGCAGGAGCACCAGCAGCAGCCTGGTTTCTCAGGGTGGTGGCACAGGCAGAGCAGGCAGAAGGGAAACCAGGAAAGACCTGAACTAGTGGAGTGTGAATCACTTAGAGATGCTGTTCCCTCCTGCCTCCATCACGGCTGGTTTATAATTTTCCTACTCCATCCTCTTCCTTCTTTCTCATCCGTCGTAGTTAAGAATTTTGGTAAGTTCTTGGTCGCCAAAGATGACCACCAATAATGCATTCCTCATTCAAGTGGCACCAGTGGGCAGCAATTCAGAGAATCCACACATGATATATAGGACTCTGGGCTTTATTGTGAGACGAAAGGCAGGGATCTCATCGGGGTTTCATTTGCCCTCATTAATCAGCAGAAGAGAAAAACTCCTTCAGCAGTGCTGACACTTCCAGTTTTGGTTTCCTACTAGATTTAGACTGGATGAAACTCAGGTAGCAAGACATTTGTGGGAAAAAATAGTAGTATTTCCTTCTTATTTTGTAAGCGAGAAACCTGCAGAGGGTCAGCTCCTAATTAAATAACAGTGGTAGTGAAGTGTGCAGGTGAAGGAAATATCCAGATGAATTGCTGGTTTTTGGTTTTATGTTGCCACATGCCTTCACTAACTTCAGCTACTTTAGACAGGCTGTTTCTCTTTGCTCTTCTCCCTGTGCCAGAGGCGGCTCAGCTTTCTCCCTAGGGGCATAATATGGACTGCTTGTGTCCTCCAAAGAGAGGGAGACGGAAGGACTTCTTGCACAGGAATTGGGAGGGGGAGGCTTACAAAGATAACTGAGTAACTCAGTAACTCTTTTTTTTTTCAGTGCTGTCAACTCCTTTCCTTCTGTCCCACCTTCTCCACAGATGCAGCCGCAGAGGACTCTCCCAGGGGCCAAGGCCATCTTGTTGCTGCATGCTCACAGACACCTGCCACAGATAAACACTTGCTGTGATGTATTGCAGCTTGCTTGGGGATCACATGTGCCTGATTTTGTAGTGCCATGGCTCAGGATGATAGTCAAGCCAGTGCCAGAACCTTGCCATACTCTTACGGTACAAAACAACTGCAAGTGCATTTTAATCTGTGCGTAAATTGGGCTGGCCTTTGATTTGTGTCACCACATAAAACAGCAGTATCAGGAAGTCTTGGTGAGTCTTCCTATTTTGTTTATCCAATGCAGAAAAACAGCACTTGTAGCATCCCTGGGTTGTAAGCACCATGAAACCAGTGGGAATCTGTGAGGTAAACACTGGCTTATTACTTATTACTTATTACTTATTACTTATTACTTATTACTTATTATTACAGACTTACTTGAAGTCAGACATTATTTCTAAAAGTGTTGGTCTTACACTGATAGCACTAAGTATGGGTCTAAGCTTACCAGTAAGAAAGAGAAGTGGGTTTCAAGATGGTTTTACCACAATTTCTGGCATTAACTTTCTTCTTGACAGTGTCTGCAGCACTTAGACTCATGAAGAGCATTTGCACAGCCACAAAAATTCTATTTTTATTTGAGATGCTTCACATAAATTTTTCCAAGTCCTTGAAACAATGGGCACAGTATAATTGGCCTTCAAGGAGTCTTTGGATACATTACAACTAACAAATGATGGGAGCATTGGTGGTATATGGTGTCTTTCATCCAAATAAGACTATGTTCTCAAAATGTTGGGCAAGTCCAATACAACCGTATACAATCATGAATTGCCTACAGAAAAAATGCCTGTCGTGCAACCTTGAGGAAGTGTGAGGAGAAAGGTAGGAGGAGATGCATTCGAGAGCCGTGGGTCTGGGCTGTGCCCAGCAGCATTATGAACACACCCAGCAGAATGGGGAGCAATGCCTCGTGCCAAGACACATCTTTCAGCTTTGAACTGAACAGCAAAGGGCCAGCTCAGGATACAAGATCTGAAGCACACACTGGAGTGGGTGTTTCTCTCCTCTTCTGTGCTCAGTGAGACTGCAGGTGAGGAGCAATGTGTGCTGCTGTGTGCACGGGTACAGCTCACTCACCATCGCCAAATCACAATCTGCTCTGAAGTGGTAGAGGGATGCCTCCAAACTGGATGCACGTCTGCACAGAAAGTTTGTGATCAGTGCTTCATACAAGTGAGTTGTAAGGAAACTGAGACATGTAAACTGTAATAATATAACTGGAGCTCACCCAAGACACTCAAGGCAACAACCTTTCATTACTGCTGTGAAGATTGACGTGGGACCTAAATGTTTATAGCTCGTTCAAAAGACTGCACCTTTGACAGCCAGCTGTCCCCTGGCACTATTTTATTGCACTGAGTGATAAAGGGGAAAAAAAGGCCAATTGTTGACCTATTTTTGCGGCACCAACACTTGCTGGTTCTCATTCCAGGGAACTGAAAATTCCCAAACTCGCCTCATTTATATTATTTAGCTGTGTTACAATGCGTGGTTAAAAACTAGGCTGTGGAAGACTAAATGTCCAACTATGAAATAAAAGGTGCTATGAATAGATCAAATAATGGACCCTAGAGAATAATGGTAAATGGCCAGGTACCAGAGAAATAATCATTTTACCACATTGAATTACAGTGCATCAAGGGAATTGTCATTGAGTCCAGTTTTATTAATGTAAAACATAACTGATTCAGAGGTGGCAAAATGGGAACTCCCTCCTGAATCAGTCTAACCAGAGTGAATTTGTGGGTAGACCAGGCCTCAGTCAGAACAAAAGAGAAAATAATCCCCTTGTAATGCAGCATTTAACACCTAGCAGTCAGGTGATAATTGCTTGAGTCCAAGGGGATTAACGCATTGCAACCTTATTATAATGTAAAATGTAACTTCCCTATATGGGGTTGTCTACATGGAAAACTCACAGCGGCATAAACAAAGGTATGATTTCAAACTGATTTAGTTTTGCTGGAGTAATTTCTAGTGTGAATTTATTTCTTTGGCGAGAAGAAAGTGTTTTGTTTGTGGTACCTTTTTTTCCCCTTCCTTTTTTTTTCTTCTGCAGTTCAGTCTGTTTCAGTTTATGTAGCGTGTTTTATAAAAGCTCACCCAAAATGAGAGACACTGGAAGCCCCCCATCCCTTAAAGACACCAGAGCATTCCTAAATAAAGGAGGTAAAAGGTTTGGGGGAGTCAGTTTTTATTAACTAGCAAACTTAATTGTATGGAGCCAAGTAAGAATGCATTTAAGGAATACTTCTACGTAGAAATATTAAACAAACACGTATTCATGCTGAAGCAAGATGATTTCTGATCTCATTGACAAGTTAGGCTTAATCGCTGGTACAGGATCAGATTAATGGGATACTTGTGACATGAAAATATATGAAAATAAGCAATTGCCAGTGGTTCAGTGCGGAGTTGTCAGGAAAATTAATCCAGAAACACCAGAGGTTTATGTCCAAAAAGGAGACAAAGGAGTCCCTTTACTTTATTCGAATAAAGGGAGAGGTCCTGGGGCACTCCCCTGGAGTCTCTCAAATTTTTGGAGGTCGCAGCCTCCTTTTTATCCTGTTTTTCCCTAGTTTCCCGACCGCCTTTCCCTCTCTCTTTCCCCATTGGCTGAGGTACTCGAGAGGTACAGACTTCCCGGAATGCCTAATATCTAAAAATTCCCTTCTAATGTATAACACCACCCTCTTGTCAGCAGACCTTTGGTCTGTTTGAAGATGTGTATCTCTTTTAATTCATCAATCAATGGAATCCTTCCCATTGTCTTTCTTATCTCATAGGGCTAGCTTTGTCTACCCACAGCTTGTTTGTAAAGACAAGTTCTGCGTTCCTCTCAGAGTGAAGTCGCACCACAAGACCTGGTGCCTGAACTGGCTGCCAGGATCCTCATAGCAAGCCTGGGTTATGCAGAGAACGGCTGGAGCTGTCAGAGGGGCAAAATTCTCTGACAGATGCATGGTAATAAGAGCCTTAGTAAATGCTGCAGCTGAGGAATAAGTATACTAATAATTCCATGCTGCTCTAGCTGTCCTTGTACTTTGGGCCTGCTCTGCTTTATCCTGATTTCTTCAGGTCGACAGCTCCACGAAAGACTGCAGATCCACCTCCTGGGACTGAAATGCTAGTGCTCTCAGGTAGACAAGTCCTGAGTAGAGTTCCCAGACTCTCCTGAGAGGAATGCAGAACTTGTCTTTACAAACAAGCTGTGGGTAGACAAGACTAGCACAACGAGATAAGAAAGACAATGGGAAGGATTCTATTGATGAATTAAAAGAGATATACATCTTCAAACAGACCAAAGGTCTGCTGACAAGGTGGGGGTTTTATACACTAGAAGGGAATTTTTAGATATTAGGCATTCCGGGAAGTCTGTACCTCTCGAGTACCTCAGCCAATGGGGAAAGAGAGAGGGAAATGCGGTCGGAAAACTAGGGAAAAATAGGATAAAAAGGAGGCTGCGACCTCCAAAAATTTGAGAGACTCCAGGGGAATGCCCCAGGACCTCTCCCTTTATTCGAATAAAGAAAAGGGACTCCTCTGTCTCCTTTTTGGACATAAACCTCTGGTGTTTCTGGATTAATTTTCCTGACACTACCTTTCTCTTTGAGAAAGTCCTCTTATTTATTGCGTCCAGACAGTTCAGTAGCAAATAACTAAACCTCATTTTATCAAGGACCCTGAACCAGCATTAACTAAGGCTCAAGTCCACTCTGAAAATGCCTCGTGCTATGTCAATTTTAAAAGTGATCTAAGGAAGGGAAGGGGTTAAGAGAGCTTTGGCCCACAGCCACAACGTGCAGGAATGAGGGAGTGCAGGTTGTGAGGGTCTTCTCCCACACAATGGCAGAACCAAGAGTTTTATCACACACTTCCTTTCATTTCTCCCTAGGGAGCAAGCCCCAATGAGTTCTCACCTGCTGTCATTTTATGCATAGCCGAGGTCACAAGAAAGAGTAAAATATGAAAATCTGATCTGCTTTGCTAATGCAAAATAACTTCTTTCTGTATGTAACCTCAGACAGGGTTCGGCCACTTAGGCATAACAGGCTAAAGATTGCTTTCAGAGGTTTAATTCAATTTTGGTGAGCTTGCTGTGCACTCCCAGAGAATAATGCGAGTTCCTCCCTGCCTTCCCTGAAAGGAATACATGACAAAGCTTTCCAGGATGAGCTCTTTGATTTCAGATGCACTCTTACACACATCAGTCAGCTCAGCTGCATCCTTCAAATTTGAATCACCTGGGGATTTGGCCGCCTTAGAAACAGTGTATGTTGCCACTAGGCAGGCATCTACATATCAGAGAAACCTAAGGAAAATTCTTCTTCCATATGCTGTATGCTTTCTCTTAGCAAATGGGTATATACACAAAAGCACATTTTTCTAAATAGGATTTCCATTATAGATAAAATAGTATGTTATAGTCCACCCATGTTTTATTCTAAACAAGTACTCTGGGGTTTTTGGCTCTGTTTACACAAGGGTGATGAAAAGCATTTGTTAATTGTGCTGTAAACTTCTCATCACTTGCCGCACTCAGTGGAGTTACGCATCTGAAAACCCAAGCTAGAGGCCTGTCTCTTCAGCCACTCTGAAGATACTGTTTTAAACACCCACTGTGCCGTCCTTTGCACCTTCCTCTGAAGAATGTGTCATTGCTGGTACAAAATACTGGCTACACAGACTAGCTTTTCATTGTGTTGTGTGTTCACCCGCCCACCCCGCCCCCACCCTGGATATGCTTCTGATGCCAGTGGAAGATTTTCATTTGAGATTCATGGGATCATACACGGGATCATCATCAAGTCCTGCATTACTTCCCAAGAATCTGGGGTGACAAGGTAGAAATGACTGTAAAGATAGAAAAGTGGTGGTATAAATTGATCAAAGTGCTCTTCCTTACATTGGAAGCGTTGTCGTCAATGTCTCCGGATCTTTCTGTTCAAGACCTTACCAGGCTTTATAGACAAATACCTTCCTTTACAGTGGCACGACTCTCAAGTACTTAGGATTGACAATTCTTTTCATAGAAATTGTTAGCATCAGTAACAAGTAGTAAAGAATCTGCAAAAAGAAACATATTCAATTTAATTGGAAGTATCTAATGAACGGGGCTATCCATGAAAGGGTTTTTTGCCAAGAAATAAATACTTATCTCCCTACTGCAGTTAACGGTTTGCTAATTCTTTATAGGAGGCATTAATCATTCTGTGCTTGTTGCCCCAAACAACTAGAAGAAATTGTTTCTTTTTAATTGCTCTGCAGCATCTTTACTACATTATTCAACTCAGCTTTAATGCTGCCACTACTAGTACTACTACTACCACCACTACTTAGCACAGACATAGCATTTTACATCTTCATAGTGGCCTACAGCACTAACTAATACGTTCCAAAACATCCTGCACTTGAATTAAATAGGAGTACTGCTGCAAGTAAATATTTATTTCATTAGCATAATTTGTGGTGTAATTTAAGATTGCACAAACGTAACAGAGATCACATTCCTATTCTACATCTAGGACAAGATACAGGCCCTAGGATTTCTCCCTATTCTCTCTACCTGCAACTGTTGTTTGATGTAACTTTCCCATCACATACACGTGTCGAAGAAAAGAGCTCTTTTGGGATAAAGTATGTGCAGAGCTCTTCTAGGAAACTATAAACTGGAGGCATTCTCCAGCCTGGGAAAGGAGATAGTTATTTTTAATCTTAAATTCCTTTGAGGGAGAGGCATTTACATATGAGTGTGACGAGAGCCATACAAGTACATAGAATGAGAGAGAGCAAGAGAAGGAAAGAAATGATTAATGCAGCTTGGCTACACTACTGGCTAGAAGATGAAACTGTACCAGGAAACATGAGATTTTGGAGAAGGATTTCTTTCCAGCTATGATCACGTTCAATTTAAAGATGCCAGTGGCTCTATTGACTCTGATTTCAAACATCTCTGACAACAGCCATCACCACCAGCTAGGAATGACTCCTCTAAAGCAAATTACTGGAGATAACCAGTACCAATTGCTCTTCCCAAGATGCCTGGTATGCTCAAACCACTCCAAGGCTCCTCTCAGGGACTGATGGAAGTGACCTGTCTCCAGGGAAGCCTGTCAGAAATCAGCTGAATGGTGATGTCTCACTAGTGCACCAGCTGGGAAAGAGCCAGTCCTTGGCAGGAGTCCCTGTGCTGTGCCACAGCCAGGACCCCAGGACACCGTGTACTCTGCCCCCCTGCTCTGCCAAGCTGCAAAGAGCAAAGCTGCCAAGCCAGGCCCCTCCACAGCTATGGGTGGCAACAGATCCAAGCCCAGTGCCAGCAGCACTGGAAACTCTGCAGGACACAAAGTCATGTGCAAGTACAGCCAGATAAAGGTAATTTCTTCTTAGCTCTTGATTTGACTCTGGAGCAGATGTACTGGCCACTACCAGTCCTCATGAGGCAGACCAAACTATTCTGAAATTACTAGAAAAACAACCGCCATGAAGAGAGTGTCTCAAGGCTGGTTTTGTTTTTGGTTGCTTACAAGTCGACAGAAGGGTCTAGAAAATTACGGCAACAAAATTGGTTGTATGTCTAGGTAAGTTTCGTATTTTTATGGGGGTTTTTTTGGGGGGGTGGGGCAGGGAATATCTGTGAGACTGTGAATATAATCAGTAGGTATATCAAACTGCAGCCTAAAAATTCCTGAAACATTTTCCACAGTGAGGACCTTTCTCCTCAGGAGCTGTTTGTGACTCACTGTTCCCGTCAAGCAGGTTAATGTGCCTCTAAATTTTGTGTGACACAAAATGTATCACAGTGTCAGCTGCATCAGGGAATGACGAACACAGCCCGACTGTGGTACTGTTGGACACCTCAAGGTTGTTCTCAGAAAGGACAGGTGGAGGAAGGAACCAGCCTCAGTTCCAACAAAATGAAGGGTCGTGGCCAGCTTGAGGATGTAGTAAGGCAAGTTCAGCCACTTGTAAGAGCCATCATCAATCTCTCTGAAATGAGCCTCCCAGGCTCTTAGAGGTAGGGCATGCTGAGGTGGAATCTATGTGACCTGCTTCTAAGCAGAAAACTGACTTAGGAACAGTGTTTGGCCTCTGAACAACTTCTGCTGTTTTGAAAAGGCCTTCCACCAGTCCATCATGTATGGCACCTGCGGCCTGTGCAGCAACAGGGAGCTTGCTCTTCCCTGTGAGTGGCTGGGACACGCTGAACTGGGGCACACTCGGTGTGGGGGCCCACATGCCACGAAGGTGCTCATGCCTCTATTGACCAGGGGAGCTCCCAACAGCTTATCCTACTTTTGGGGTCCAGCCTTGTAGCTGTCTGCTTCATGGATGTGGCAATCTGCATGGTATTAGCTGGAGATATCCCAGTGTGTCTATGGACCACAACTGCCTTGTAGTGAGAGTATCAGTGCTTTGGCCTTAGCTATGATTACTTCTGCTTTTCTATTGAAAGAGAAAACTTCACAGCCCATAGGTGTCTTAACTGGAATTAGGATCATACACACCCCACCCAGAAATTGTTTTTATATTTCTGGAAATGGGGTTTCCTAGAAAGACTTTTACCATTGCACAAAATGATGCCGGCTCCGGTACTGATGGTCCTAGGGATGGACGGCACCAGTTTCTGAGGAACTGGAGCCTTGGATCTGGAATGCACTTGGGTGCAAAGAGGGGAGCATTCCAGCTCTTGTCTTGTCTGACTCTCTGTTTGTTGATATGGTGCATTTTGTTTGAGCTAAGGCTGATGCTGTTAGCTTCCACTATGAGATTTCGATTCCCCTTCACATCCTGATTTATTTTTCTTGTTTTTTTCAAAATCCTTTTTTAAAAAAGTCTGAAGAGTGAAAAAATATACTAAAGCAATTATAATCAGTTCACATTTGTCTATCTATATATCTTTATCTATTCACTGATGCCTTTTTTGCATAGCTCTCAAAGAAATGCATAGTGGGTGCAGGGCAACGAATAAATACGTCCAGCCAGACACCAGTAAAAAAGCCCTATGTCTAAGCAAACTGTTTTTGATCAAATGTCAAAGGTCTCAATCAAACAGAGCAGATAGTTTGGGCAACCTGTCTTCTCTGTACCTCTTTTTCTTCATCCTTCCTGATGCAACACAGATGTCCAGCAGCTCAGCAGCACAAACATCTGCCTATGGGGCACCTCTGCAGACAGGCCCCTGCAGCGGCTACGGTGGATAACACACCAGCTGCAGTCAGATTTGTGGTGCATCTATTTCAGTTATCTGAAAAGTCTTTGAAATCTCTGGCTTTCTGGATTCCTTCAGCGTCCCCTCCTTCACACTATAAACAATCACTGTAAGAAAGATTTACTGAAACAATGGTATCCATCTGCTGCTATGACTCCACAAACCCACATTTGCTAGGTTGAGATTAAGCAGTTAGCCAGACAAGATAACCACTGGATCAGCAAACATAGCTGTAGCATTAAATAAAACCACTGTGCAAGGGCAATCAATGTGAAATGGACTTATTTCTCAAAATCCCTGAGGTTCTCCCAGGAAGTCTGAGTGGTTTTTCTGTCTAGCTGCATTCCTCCTGATCCCACAACTGCCATTTTCTCCCCCATACAATCAGACAGGCTTCACAATCCAAAAAAACAGACAAAAGGTTGCATTCTTTTCGAATGCCATTTTTGATTGTAGTTTGTTTGTTTGTTTTCTTGTGAAAATCAGAAATGTGCTTGTTGAAAAAATAAAAGAAGCAACTGAAAAGAAGCCCTCAACTCTTCAGGTAACCTTTTGTTTCCACAGCTTTACTCTCATTAAATTATCAGCTATCACAAGACTGCAGATGAAAAGCAAGAGCTGGAAATGGTGAGATGTCACATTAATTCACAGCTGACAGAGAACAGCTGGACAGTGTGGCTGCAAGTAATTCTTCTGAGGAACCCCACCCTGAGGAGATTCTGCTCACCATTCACAGCGCTGTGTTACGCTCTGGGAATCTGCACCTTGGAAGTAATGGAAAGGAGCTGCTGCAGCCTTTGTCAGACCCCATGGCTCAAACTCATTTCCACTGATTTCAGCGAGGACACTAGAGAGCAAGAAGATAAACTTTCTCTTCCTGCAGACTGCTTCATGCACAGTAAGAGAGAGACAGGTTTAGAGACACACTCATCTACCCAGAAAGGATGGGGAGGATGGAGTAGGCAAGCTTGCTTATCTGTCACCCAGGATGTTTTTGTCCTGCTGCTAGAGGACTACACTTCTTACACAGCATAATGTGACAACTAACACATCTTTAAAGCCTTGGGAAAAAAATTAAAATGCACTGGTGCTTGGAGCAGGTTTTAGTCCACTGCTAACGAGGCCCTGAGGAAAGGCTGCCTGTTTTTATATCCATGTGTCAGGCAGGAGGCTAAGCCATCACTCCAAGGCAAGAATGCCACCAAAGCCACTCCCTGCCATCTGCATGTGGTGTGCTCCACCCACTTACAGCCATGGTGCCGACTGCTACCTCTAACTGTGGGGTTTCCCTCTTCCTGCCAGGAGAGCTGCGTGTGGCTGCTGAGCACTGCTCATCACAACCAGTTTAAAGCCCATGTTTGTGTAAGGCTTTCACTGTGATCTCTGAACAGAAAGGAACGGGACTAAAGACGGGTCAGAGACAAGACACTTAACATCATTTTTGGTGGTTGCTGGCTTGGGTAGATTTAGGTTGCCTTGTATCACTCCTCTTTAAAGCCCCTATCTCACAATTTTGTACTTTCTTGTTTCTCAGGACACTGGTTTAACCATCATAGGCATCCCACTGCCCTCCATTCTGTATATCTTTTACAACAGAGCCATGGCATGGGGTCTTCCATAGCAAGCTTTGCCTTCAGGCCATCAAAGTGTTAAACCTCTAATGCACTCACAGACAGGCCATGCCTTTCCATCCTTTCCATCCTTGAGGGCAGGCTTGTATTAAGGTCCAGAACCCCCTCCCTTGGGTCACTCCAAAGGCCAAAATTAAAATTAGTGGTAGAGCATGTTGTAGGCAGTGACAGGATCAGGTAGGCAACAGCTTCATAATTAAAAGGACTTTAAAAATTCAGGATCAATTGATCAGATATGGGAACCCATCAGCAGGCAACCGATTTTTGAGATGTTGCCAGCCCAGCCTTCAGAAAGCATCCCTAATTCCCAGTGCCAACAAGGATGAGGTGTGTTTGACATTCCGGAAATGAGTCTCAGGAATGTTGTGATGGTAATCACCCAAAAGCTTTTCAAGTTTGGATTTTGTGTAATTCAGAGGTCAAATTCATTCCCAAAACTTTGTCTCCAAAATGTTGGTGGAAATGCTTTGCCATACACAAGTCAGATTTTCTTGTTGGAAACCATTGTGGTCACCCCTGCTGCTTTACTGAGCACATACTGTTACTATTTTTAAGAAAGAGCATCTCACTAAGTTTTTCCCCTAGTCCAAGAATAGGAGGTTTTTGGGGAAATAGCTTTATTGCAGAGTGGTCTCAATGCAAAAATGTAACTATCCCTGCTCAAGACAGAGGGCTTCCAAATTTGTTAAAAGATGTTTGCATTTGACAATTTTACTGTAACTTATTATGAGTGTGAAGTAAAATAGGGGGATTTTTGTGGTTTGAGTTGTATTTCTGCACTTATATATGGTAATTAAATGTAAAGAACGCCAATTAAAAACAAACTTTGGCAAGAGATTAGTCAAAATATGTGCACTTGAATTTTTTAGGGGCTTGAGGAGGCATTCCTTTGACATTTGCTTTTCAAAATACGACACTTCAAAAGCAGCTGCTTTGTGTGTTCACAAAGTGGTTTCCATATGCACAGTTCATGTCAGATGTACAAATATGTATGTGCCCACATGACCATAACCATTGATAATAGGCTGAATAGTTATTTACACAGCGCCTTCTCAAGCGTGGTGGATCTCTGTTAGTGCCCATTTTATAAGGAATAAGTATAGAAAACAAATTATACCAGTAATAAATGTCCCTCCCCCATTCAGTGTGCTAGGGAATGAGCTACAGTTGGTGCCATGAGAAAAGAACAAGCAACCTTATACAACTGTCAGGATTTTCTTACCTATTTCTGTGAATGTGATTGTGACTTGACCTGGTCACATAACTTTTCTGCATCTCATCTTCCTCATTTGCAGAGTGGGTATAATTGTCTCTCTGAGTGCTGTCCAATATAACAAAGCAAAGTGCACCAGGAGCACAGAAAATCATTCTGGGAAAGGGTTGTTCATTGTTATACATAAAAATTGCCTGATTAGCTAGTGCTGCTGTGGAAGATAGGAAGGTGAAGTGCTCAGATGGAGTGAGAACTCATCAAGGTTTTTTTGTTATTGCAAAATATTGCTTAAAATAAGCTGAAAGTTCAGATGTGTTATTGCAGGAATGGGTTGTGCTCAGCCTGCTGTGCTTTGTTCCTGTCTTGTGGGCCTCTGCTCTCTTGCTAGGCAGCAGCCTCATCTATGATCCATTCCCACTCCTGCCAGAAGGCTCTTTCCAGAGACAGTCCCACACCTGCCATGGGGACTGCTTAGCTGCTGGGCCATAACTGTTCCTCCTGCTAGAAAAAAATGCAGCCTTTGAGACCAAAACCATCTGCTCTGAGCAAACCCCTGCAGGAAAGCCAGGCAAGCATGAGGTCTCGTGGGGACTAGGAGCGTTAGTGCAATATACAGTCATCACTCGAGACAATTAAGAAATCTGCTCACAGGAGAAGCAATGATAAAGACAGCGTTGTGTGCTACCTGGTGTTTGTCCTAGAGATTTTGAACTTAAAAGATAAATAAACAAGCAGCCTTTGAGCATCAGTCAGCAAGAAGGTGCGGAACTGTATCCAGTCAGGATAGAGGTCTGGTTTTGTCAGGGATAAGGAGACCTGTCCTGCTTGTGCCAATGCGTATACACACTTTGTCACCTAGATCCCTTTGCCAGCCTGCAGCTCATTTCCCTTTCTTTGTAGCCTACCCAAATGTGGAGGTATCCTCAGTTCATCTCCTTTTATCCGCAACTTTCCTTCTGCTCCAAACCCCACGTGTGAGCTGCATGCTTTCAGATTTGCCATGTTTTCTGGCCCCTGAGGCGGCAGTGCCTGGGTGCAGTCGTGAGCTGCTGTGCAGGGTGCAGGTGTCAGGGTGTCCTCCTTCTGCCCCAGGGGCTCATGTGGGAAAGTGCGCTGTGAGCTGGGTCCCCTTACAAAAACCAAGAAAACAGGCAGCCAAGTCTTCCCTCTGGAGACTGGGGGAATGTGTGTTTGTGGAGAACGTTTGCCTCTTTCTTCTGGTCATGGACAGATGTATAACTTTGTGTCCTTCTCTGAGTCCTAGATCTGCATGACCCAAAATTGTTAAGTATAATCCCTTCAGCAGACCCTAAATTCTTGAGTCACACGTGTTGTGATGCTGTTTCTCCCCAGGTGGCAGAGACCATGCCAACACCAGGAGGTGGCAGGCTGGTAGTTTTGTCCCCCATCCTCACTTCTCCATTGCTTTTAGGACAAGCTGGGGTCTGGTGGCACAAACATAGCTTCAGTGAACCAGCAGCAGCTGGCAGGGAAAGACTTATATCTTCACATATAGGTCTGTCAGCAAGGTGTTCCTAGTCTGGACTGGTCTGTAACTGGTGGTGTAGAAATCAACAAGATTTGTGCATTTCAGGAAAAAAAAGGCAAATAACTAGACTTCTGCCCTAGGATCATGCCTAACAAATTTATATCAAATATCAATATTGATATAAATATCAATATAAAATATAAAAAATATATTTAAAATATCAAATTTAATAAGCACAATAGAACTTTCTGGTCACTAACTGCAGACCAGTAACCCCATGCATCTCCAGAAATTTGGGTGGAAAAAGGAGAATAGGGGGAGGAAGAAAGAAAAACATTCTTTGTAAAATAAAATACAGACATTCCCATAATTAAAAGAGGAATACAACCTGAATAACCAATCACAGACATTAACACCGAGACGAACACACTTAAGAAGAAAATAATAAACAAAAAACATGTAATTGCCTCCAAGGATTTTCGGCAGATTTCTTCTTTGCATTAAATCCTGGAGTATTTGATGGAGAATTTCTGTGGCAATGCTTGCAAGGCATGTGTCACAGTACAGGAGGGAGGATTTTTCCATTGCATTCCCTGCCACTCTGCTGTTGAGCACCAAAGAGGCACATTTTTTCCTAAATGGGTTCTTGGTTTGTCAGTTTTGGTGATGGTAGTGCTGCAGGAGCAATGCGTTTTCCAGATGGCATTCTGAAGGCTCCTTCTCTCCTGGCTGAGCCATCAAAGGTCCCTCAGGAGACAGGAATTGTCACAACCAACTGCAGGGAGCATTCGTCTTACCCAGATACCCATAACTGGCAGTCGCCTCCATGGGCTGCTTAGGAGGGATACAGCAGTAATCTGCATCTGCCAACTGCCCTGCTTCACATTTTCTCTGAACTTCTCTTGGAAAATTGCCATAGAAGGAGGCTTGCTGTCTTCTTCAGACTGGTCTGTATCTTTATAACATTTACTTTTATCTTTTGGCAAAGAGTTTCATAGGCCATGAACCTATTCTTTAGGAAAGCACTTTCCTTTTTCCTTTGTACTAGTCAGCTCATCACTCATGTGAGACCAGATGCTGAACTAGGGGAAAGCAGTTTAAAGCTTGTCCAAACTAAAATCTCCTTTTAAACCTCACCCTTACAGGTCTTGTCAGCAGCTCCAGGCATCACCAGAGCATATTGAAAAGCAATTTGTGACATCTGCGTTCTGCAATTTAAGTCTGGGTCTTGCCACAAACTGCTTGAACTGGAAGAGCATTAAAAGGTTAAAAGGACAGCTGCACAGAGCAAGCCGTCCCCAGGGATCCAATATTAGTTGGTCTCATGGTCCTGAAGGTAGAGAGAGGTTAAGAAACAATTGCAGACATGCCACTGAGCATGGCTGAGAAAGTCACTCTCCCACTGTGATTCTAACCAGGCGAGGAAGAAGCTGAATCTTGAGAAAGACCAGCACTTCTTAGCTGAGCATTTTCACCTTTCCTGAGTGACTTAACTGACTTCCTGTGTAAATGAGCACATGTTGAGGACACTGCAAGTTCATAGTGGGGGCAACTGATTGTCAAGCACAGAGACCTCCCATCTCTTCTCTGCAGAAAAACATTCAGGATTTGGCCCCAGCAGTCACATACAGAAAAAAAAAGAATCAGGAAGCACAGCACCTGAGCAATGGTGGGAAAGAGCTCTCTTTTCATTCCCCTTCCTTCCTTTTGCATCAGATGTTCTTCCCTTGATCCCCACATGCAGTTCTTTGGATGCATGGCTAGGACTTCACCTCCTGCCCATCATCCCTGTTCTCCTGAGTGACACATGCTGCATGGAGCTGGGCGCCTCTCTCCAAGACCCCCATCCTGGCCTACACAAGTTCTCCATCCCATCTCTCCCACTCACCCTGGCATCAACTTGATCCCTGACAACCTACCTCAGCAAAGTTCCCTCCCTGCTGTGGAGTGAGGCACAGAGGGAAAGTCGGGACCCTTTCCCTGCTGTGATGTGTCTGGCAGGGAGAAGGAAGTGTTACCTGATAGTGAGGTGGTGATGGGAAACTTCATGGCTTTGATTCCCTACACAGGGGCAAGGGAAATCAGGCACAGGTGATTTTATTCTTTTCCTCTTTCCTGTCATGCTGCCACTGATGAGCAGGTTGACCAGCTTCAGTGAGTTCTACAGTGGATTTTACAGTTTAGATTATGATTTTAATGTATAGCATTTAACAAAAATGTTAGTTTAAATTCTATTGCTACAATTCTGAACCAAAATGTTCCACATTGTTTGAAATCAAACTCATCTCTTTTCTCTGGCATACAGGAACTACAAAGAAAACAACTCTGTCTTAACTGTCCAAGCTAAAAAAAGCACTCTCAATGCTTATAAAATAAAATAAAATACAGAAATTGAATCATTCAGAAGAAAAAAGATTTGATTTTAAAGCTGTATGTGACAGTTTGATCACTACTGTGTTACATGCGCAGGTTGCATATAACCACATGGCAACAAAAAGAAAACAAACTAAAGAACACCTGGCATGGGCTTGGAGTTTTCCTTCTGAGAGGTGAATTTTTATTCACACTGCAAAGCCTGATCTCATGCCGTGTGTGTTAAAATCATCACTTCTTACTAGCAGGTAGAGTTTAGAGATAAAAGAGAAGAGCACAGGGTAACGTTAATAAAAGAAACATCGCTTGTTCCCCAACTGCCCGCACAGACCAGTAAGAAGATCTCTGCACAAGAGCCAGCACGGCGTGTAGCACTGCTTCGGATTTCTGCTCTTTCCCAATATAATTTGTTCCACATGCTGTTTACCCATTGATTCTTCCAAACCATGTCTTGGCTAGAAGGCAGGTGATGACAGGTCATGGAAAAAAACAGAAGAATTTTGCAGCTTGTCTTGGCTATACTGGATATGCCCTCGTGCTTGGAACAAATCAAACGCTTTGTGCCATTAACAAACTGTGGCAAGTCCAGTGAGCCTTCCTTTCCTGGCAGGAGCTGGAAAGATGCACCAGTGCTATAAACGACAGCAAGTTATGGGATGACTTCAGTGCATTGACACTCAAAGCAGAGAAAGCAAGGTAAAGGCTGGCTTGTATGAGCAGATGCATGAGTGTACTTTGCTCTGGATGGGTGTCAGGTGACAGGGTGGCAGTTCTTAACCAGTACATGTCACACCTTCCTCCACTGCCTACCTGGGAGCTGCCCTTGAAGCAACAATCATCCACAAATTCCTTGTCCTACAAGCTATTAAGGTGTCACCTGCTAAAGATACACTGGGAAGCAGCTTGTGCAGTTGATGAATATGGCAAGGTTTACCTCTTCCATTGTGTCAAAGCCTCACAGTCAGTAAAAGTAATACCTCCATGAAAATCCATAAATTATAGCTCATGCTGCACAAAGTTAATCTTTAATAAATAGACTTGAGGAAAACCTCCTCTTTTGCAAGTTGTCCATTCTCTGCAAGATGCGAAGGGAAAGAACCATATACCTCTGGCTCCATTGGCTCCTTTGGAGACTGAAAGAGCCATGTAGTTCCTTGGTAATATCTTCTCTGCTTCTCCAGGTACCACTGAGGGAAAGCCCAAGACTTCACATCTGGGATCTGAGTAGTGGAAGTGAAAGGCTAAGAAAAGGGGGAGAAATGTGACATCTGGAGGCTATGTTGCTCCAGTGCCCATGTCTTGTCCTGGCAGGCACACATCTGGAAAGGGCAGTACAAGAAATGGGACTGAGCCTGAGCCTGGGCTCAATGGCAGCTGAGAAAATGTGCATGGATTTGCGTCAGTACATTATTTTTGCTGCTGGACCCTGCTGAATTTATTTGACCTGGAAGTCACCGATCATCTCCCCAGCTGGGAAGAGAACAGCAGCACATGCTGTGACCTGTATAAAAATCTAAGCTACAATGGCCGAGAGAAAGAGAGTAATCTGTGGAGGTATATTTATGTGTCTGTGTCAAAAGATCAAGTCTACAAAATCACGGGATTGTTACACCAGTATGATATGTCCCTGTAGCTAAAGATGAATGGAGACAGAGGTGAAAAAATGAGTGTTGTGCCATGCAGTTCGTCTAATTTATCTCTATGACAATGTATGTCCATTTTCTGCAACGGTTTTTGGCTAGTTTTTCAATGTTTCAAGAAATGAAACTTCCCATGAAAAGCTACTTCATAGACCACATTGAAAGTGCTCATGGTGTTTGTTTCTTTTTAAAAAATTTCAGTCAAAATTCTAAACTTACTTATTTCACTTCAATACTAAGAGAAGCATCATTCTGAATCTCAATGCTTGAATCTCTCAAAAATCTACAGATGACCAGACCTTTATCAATATGGTTCCTTCAATTAGTCTTTTCAGTGATAGAATTATTTTGTCCTGCCTGAATTCTACAAGTTTTTCCTGGTAATACAATGCAAGGTTCCTTAAACCCCAGCCATCAGCTGCCCTGTGATTTTGTTTGCCAAGGCAAGTCAGTGCCTGACTGCCTCTTGGCTGGCTAAAGAGTCTAGAAGATCTTAGATTTCATTGGAGTTCATCATGATCTACTTTCAGGGAAAATTAAAATAATCCAGCACTACAAAGATGTTAGAATATGGCCATTTATTCATAGAACAAATGAATATTCCCCTCAGCTACGTACTCTTGCCCAGCTATTTGACATGACTCGAAAGTTGTGAGTCCACTGGAGGCTGTCCAAAGGAGTGAGCTACCCCAATGCCACATGCTTTTGTTACCTGCTGCACAGTCCAAACTTCCACTCCTCCTTTTTCAGTTTATTTCCCCTGTAAGACTTAACAGTGCACTGAAATCCATCCAGTCAGAATCCAGCTGTGCCACTTTTTGGGAGTAATAAATTAAAAAATTGTTTCTAACCTAAAGCCTGCTAAAATTTCTGCCTTCTTCAAGATTGCCTCTTCATCAGGTTGTGATTGGCAGTTTGGAGTTGGCGTATCAGTACTTCCTTGCACGTGCCAGCATTAAAGGGAAAGTACTTGCTCCTGTCTCCAAATAAGAGACGCTTTCCATATGTGCCCTCTCCACCCTGTCCTGCCTAATGACTATACATTAAGGCATTATGCAGGGAAGGTTGCAGCATTTTGTAGCATATGTCTGTGCAAGTGAGAAGCGTGTCTCACACCTGCTTCTTGGCTTCGGGGTATTATTTTTCATAACTCTCTTACTGCCTGGCTCGCTTATGGTGCTGCAGGTTTCAAGTGGAGAAGCCGGGCAGCAAAGCAGGGCTTCCCCTACTTAGGGTGGCAGCGTACTTGAAAGCCTGTGGTCCCTTCTGTGACATTGTGCCCATGGGGAGGGCATGCCCTGCAAGAGGTAATGGCCAGGTCCCTTCTAAACAAAGCTGCCAAACCACTTCCAAAGGAGCCTCACAAATATTTGCATGGAAAGAAATCTTATGACTTCTTTCCTCATTCAAAATTCAGAAAGCTGGTCTGAAATAGAGACCATGTTCCTTTAAATAACACAAGCATTGCTGGAGCAGGATTACATCCGTCACAGATAAAAATGCTCTGTTTATGCCTTATTGTAATCCTTTCACTGGTTTATGGTCCTTGTGTCCTTCAGGGAGTGTTGGAAACCCACACAACGCTCCCAAGCGCTACATTTTGCATTCGTATCTCCAATTCTGTTGACAGATGCGTACAATCACACTCAGCAGTCAGACAACTCCCTCTTGACTCTGTATCAGAGGAAGAGCAAGAGGGCAAATTATTTCAGCTGAGGTCAGCATTAACTTAAGCTCAAAATAACTCCCTCCAAATGCACCTGTTTCAGACAGAAGCATGCGAATAGGAGGTGATCTTCAGTGAATTCCAGCCACTTCCCTATTTCACGTTCTATTTGGGGGCTCTGCCCTCACACATGTAGACTGCACACATGCACTCAATTAAGCCAAAAAATCTGCAGTCAACCTGATAACTGAGAAAAAAACTACACTCACTCTGCAAGTGGAATGTAATGGGTTAGTAAATACATGTTTCCCATTTTATGTATAAGCGTTGAATATGTAAATACAGCGTGTTCCTGGACGCTTCAGGGAAAAGACGATAAATTTACTGAGGACAGTCCATTAAAAAAAGAGGCTGATTAATGCATTAATGTTAAACTAAACAAAGGTTTCTGAGAAGATACCATTTAAGCAATAGTTTCCAGTTTCTCTTAGTTTCAATTGCTGAGATTATCAGCTTCCTTGTTCTTAGCCTTTCCATAACAAAAAATTGCTTCTTCTCTCATTCCTTATAATGGGCCGTTCCTAACAAAGCTGAGTAGTTCCAAAGCAATGTGATGAATCACTGATCCTCATTCCTTTTTGCCTTGTGATCAGAGATCCACCCGTCCTCCAGGGCAGGGACTTATTTTTTTGACTGCGTTCCACCCAGCCTCAGTTTGAAGGGATCCTGGTCTCGCTGTATCCCGCTGAAAACGTCAGGGAACATCTGGAAACACAATCATGTTTTTGTCAGTGTCAGTTATCAGTACTGGTGTGTACTGGCTAGTGTCTCCAGAGTCCTTCACAAATGCATCTCAGATAGTCCCCTGGGGTTTAAGCAGAGATTCTCAGAAGCGTTTGGGGAGTGAAAACAGGACTTTGGTCTTGAAACCATCATTGTTCTTGAAACAACCTCAGTGGCATAAATCCGTTCTCTTTCCCATCCACTTAAACTAGAGTTTAAACTCCCAAGAACTGGGAGATTTTTGCTGAGTAACCACAAAACTTCTCATAGCTGGAGGCCAAAGCTGAGGGGACCTACCATCATACTAACCTCAGGCAGCTCTGATGCTTTTGTCTGCTGTCCTCAAAAAAAAAATATTGGCAAGTCTGACTTAAAATATAAAGAGCTGTAGCTCCATCACAGCAGGTGAGCAACCTGTGCAATTGGACATAAATGCTGGTAACAAGGCCTCCTTCCAATTAGGAAGCAATGAAACAAACCACATCAGCAAAAATTCCTGTGAGCATATTCCTTAAGGCTTCTTTGAGCTCTCATGGAACACAAGCATTTTACCATGCAATACCCCCAGACTCAGCAGCTGCTCACAGATACACTTTAGCACTCCTTTTTTGTGAAACTACACAAAAAAGATTGCTTGGTGCTGCTGCTGGGGGTCAGGGCTGGAGGGACACTTTTACGCAGGAGAGGCACAGACGGACATGCACAGGCACAGAGCTGCAACCTCTCTGTGCAAGAGGAGTTTGCTAAGATAGGCTGAAACTTCTGTGTACACATTTTAATTTTCAGAAAGCTGCTTGAATGGAATGCACTTGAAAAATAAATGTGTTTTGAGAGCAGTCACAACAAATATAAAATTTGGGTTACATGAGGCTCTGAGATTACACCCCCAGAAATATTCTGCCCTTGGTTCCTTCTGTCTGAGCTTGGGAGGGATGGCTTCTAATTCTGCAGAAAGACAGGAGTGCTCCTAGAGATATGCAGAAGACAAATTGTGCAGTTCATTTTTCATCCATGTCTACACAGTTCCCCAGCACAGACAATTACATTGTTTGACAGTCTCAGGCATTTCTTACATTGTCAGAGCTGCTCAGCCCCCAGGTGCACCTCCATGGTGATGGTGAATCCTGTGGGCCTGTGGTCTCCATCCTCCCCAAGGTCCAATCACAAGTTGTTGGCAGCATGTCTGTGCACTGCACATGCAATGCAATTGGATTTTAACATTGCTCTGGAGCACTGAGGAAAGAATGAAGAGAATTGAGGAAGAATTAAGAGCAGGAATTACTGGACTCGTGACAAAACAGTCAATGACTGTATTTGGGCTTGTTGCTGATTTCTGGAAGGTCGCTTGTGAATGACATTAGGGACTCTCGGAAGAAATACTGAGAAAAAGTTTCTTGAGGCAATCTGAGATTCAGGGAATAAAACATATCATCAAACAAAGGTAAAAAGCCCAAAGACCAAAGAGAAGAGCTTATAAGATGGCACAAAACTTGATGTCAGTGTTGTTAACACTGGAAAATACTTTTTTTGGGTTTTTTTTTTCATTATGTGCAGGCATGACTACTTTTTCCAGATTGCTGGAAGGAGTGATTTCACTGCTCGCCTGGATGCAAAAGGCACTGATAGAAGATTAACAGCCTTCTCTGGGTCCAAGGGCACCTGGCAGGACTAGGGTGGGAGCAGGAGAGGGGCCACAGCAACCTGACAAAATAATCTCCCACTTTCTTGATGCAGTTGACCTAGACACTTCCAGAGCAGAGTTTTAGTGGTGACCCAGGAAGATGTAGTTTTGCTGGCAAAGGGTAGCAGCACTGCCTCTGGGAGACTGGAGTTCAGTAGCAGGGAATGGAGTTCACCAAAAGTGGTTTTTAACAGCCACTTTGGCTGTGATCTTGACAGACATTTCTGTCAAATCGGCCTGGATCATCTCCAGCACAGCTCTGTCTAGGCAAGAGACATAAGATTTATAACAATCTCTTGGAACAGCTTTATAAATGCTTTGTAAGTGACTTCTTTGATTTGCACATAACCTTCTTCAGTGGAGATACTGAGCATCATTGAACTGATGTGGCTGTCTGCGGACTGGGTAAATATGAGCTAATCTTTGTGGTGGTAACAGCCTTTCCTTCCCTTCACGATAGGAATGGCCTCTTCAACTGCAGTTAGAATTCATGATTATGTTGAAAGCTGATAGCTCAGCATGCCTGTGTCTATGCCAAAAGCCTGCGTAGGATGCCTGGACAAAGCCCAGGTGAGGAAGGGAAAACTACGGTTGGTCTGGCTAAGAGACCCAGTCAAGTACCCAGAATTAGTGGCAAACCAGATGGCACAACGAGGTAGTTCAGGACAAATACTCCTATTTAGATATGTGTGAGGCTTAGACACCTCTGCCCTGTTCAAAAGACTGTCTCACAATATTAAAGTGGGATGGATTGAGAGGGAACCCTGACGTATCACTAAGATCTGCCCTTATGCAGTCAGTGTGGCCACATTTTTCTCCCAAAGTAACAGGTTCGTAACTTTAGCAGTGAAGCAGAAAGCATGGGATTTTCTGCAGGGAGTTTGCCCTCCTGGAGGAAGACCCATTGGTAAGTGCGGAGCCCTTAGATATTCCAGATTTTTCAAGGATGTGGCTGAAGTTCTTTTCAAACATGGTAATATAGAGGCCTTCCAAGGTGTTACACAGCTGGCAAGAATTATTTTAATTATTCCTGAGAAGTTCTAACAGCTAATGAAAAGGTAATAGTGTAAGAACAGAAAAGGAAATAGGTAGTGTGGAGTGGTGGAAGGCTGAGAAGAAGTGTCGTGTTAAAGAAAATATGGAAGGCAATCGGGTATTTGTCTGAGGTGTGAGGTGTGACTGCTGAAAACCCCACTGGTCTTCACAGGTTTTATGAAAATGGGCTGTTGCGTAAAGTGAACTACCAGGAATATTTCTAATGGCACAAATGAAGTCAAGAGAAAAGTTAAGAAAAATTAAATATGTGGTTTGATCTTCACCAAAGTGCTAGGAACAAGAGCAGTCACCAGATAGAAGCAGAAACAGCACACAGAAGGACACGGAAACAAAAGGGTGTACATCCAAAGCCTACAGCAAGAAGTGTTAGCCTGCTGCAAGGGAGAAGAATCAAAATCTATAAAAGACTTTATTGAATAGGATGAAACAGATGCACCATCAGGAGTTAATAATAAAGGATTGTTGCAAACACATTTCATACTGTTGGGGATCCCTGCAATTTCCTTTGATTAGAAAAGAGCTTTTTGGCAGAGCAATCCAGAATCTTTCCGTAGAAAAACACTCAGTCATAAAAATATTATATTAACAAAAGCATTTAGATATATGCGTGTGCATGCCTCTGGATATTTGGACCGATGTGGATGAAATTCTCCAGGAAATAAATCATAGTTTTTGAACTGATCTACTTTTCAACACTAGAGCTCATTTTGCAGACTTTTATTGCTTTTCAAGGATTCTTCCTGTACAAGCAGATAAATTGTAACAGTTCTGCACTTTTAAATGTGTCTTTTCATATGCTATAAGGATTGCTTATGTCCTATTGAAGATTTTTCTCTGATTCTTTTTTACTTTTATTGAGAATATTTAAAGAAAAGCATATGATAGTTAAAAATTGACTGTTTTGATTCTCACACTGATCTTTGTGGCTGGGAGCTGCCAGAGATATGTCTGTTATGAAAGAGAAGAGAAAACACCTTGTGTATTGCCCTTGGAAATTTCCACAGATATGCATGCCCCTATTTCTGATTGCACAGGGTGCAGCCACGCTTTGGGAACGTGAGTCCTCTCCTTTTACACTCAAATAATGGCAGATGGATTACATGACTGAAATATATCAGTAAGAGCTTTCTGTAATCATGGTAGTACAAGGACATGGGTAAGACAGGACATTTGTTTACAGCTGCCTTCACAAATAGGCACCTCTGTTTTGTGTGCTTATGTCTCCTCCTTGCACAGCAAAGACACATTTAGGAGTGGTGAGAGTTGGGTAGCTTGCCACTGTCTGTGATTCTGAGACTTTGCCCCACTGGCTGTCTTTTATTGCAATGAAGAGCCTGGCTGGGAAAGATTATAAAGGGTTTCTATCATGCAGCACCTCTGGTAGGTCTGAAACGCAGCAGCTAACCGGAGCTAGCAGCAGCCAAAACCAGTTGCTCAGAATTTGGTCCCTCCGTGCACAGAGCTCCGTATCATGACGCTGCTTTCAGTCATTCCCTCTAGCTGAGGTCAGCCAGTAGGACACTGGAGCCTGACACATTTGCCTGAAGGAGACAGCTTAAGGGAGGCATCTGGGAGAGGACAAGAGCAATAAACAGACCAAACTCACTGCTCTGGGAAGCGGGCAAAACTTAATTGCTGCCGACAATGAGCTCAGTTGTCAGTACAACACTGGGAAGGAGACGCAAAAACCAAAGTGCATGACTTAGGCAGGCATTGCACATCATTCACTCTATTTATATATGTTTTAAATAGGACATCCCTGCAGCAAATAAAATAATTCTACAGCGTCTGTCACTGTGGGGTTGTTGTATTGGGATGTTTCCCTTGATTAACAACAGGGCCAGGATGGCTCAGCAGCCCACTGCTTTGCTTTTGTAAAAGCAAACCTCCAGACTCTCCCAGAATTCTCAAGCCTTCCTCTTTCTTAGCATGTTCTTGGCCCTGCAGTCTCCCCCACACTTCCCCAATTAAAATGGTCCAGCCCTGGGCGTGGGAAGCCGTGCACAGCTGTGTGCCCATCTTTCCAGCCCGCCACTGTGACGGCTGGAGCTGCTGTCCAAAACCTTGGAAACAAATTTTTAATTTAGATTTCTGGCTGAGCTGTGGCCTATTTTAAGCCTTTAAAAATACTCTGGATCTCATGCAAATCTCCATTGCCTTTAAGTAAACCAGTGGTGGCAGCACAACTGAGCTTCCCAGTGGCAGCCCAGGGTAAAACTGGGAGGGGGGATCAGGATCCTGCCCATGGTTTTACAGTTTGCATAGAGGATAAAGTAGATTCAGGTTTTGTTTCAGACTCTCAGCAGAGGCAGACCGTCTGCTGTTTTGTCAGCATAATGGTAATTTAATGTATCTTTTTCTTCTCTCCAGATGCGTTAACAGATACACAGATCTGTGTCTTTATAGCCAGATCCCCAGACAAATGTGCAAAGATGATAAAGTGCAAAGAGCTTTCTCTTGTCCTCTCCAGAATGTGTCACAGGCTATCCCAACACAGAGAGTGTTCGTGCTACCTCCCTGCTGCCCCGCAGGACCCCATGGCTGGGCTGGGCAGGGAGAGCCAGGGAGCCAGCATCTCCTGCCACCAGCTGAGTCCTAGCAAAGAAGAATCCCTTCTCCAGAGATCTGTGAGAAGTCTGTTGCAGGGCATCATAACTTTGTTATCAGCTCTCTCCCAGCAATCCCTGGCATTTTGCACAAGGTGCCCCTAGCTCAGAACTCTGCATCTGGCAAGGTAAGGGGAAGGAGTGGGCAGGGGGACCACATGAGCTTGGCCATCACCTACAGATCACACCAAGTATTTCTCAGCCAGGAATATATTTAGTTGGGAGACAAGAAGGTTTTCATGGAATCAGAGCAGTTAAATTCTGTGGTGGGCTTTCCTAAATAGGAAGACCAAAGGATGTGCTGGTTGAAAGTGTAGTTTAGGACACGACTGGGCTCACATGGTGCAGTGACCTGTGAGCTGGGCTGCAGAAGCCCTCGGCCCCCCTGTGCCTGAGTGAGCCAGCCTCTCTAGGGCAGATGGTGCAGGCATCTCATTTTCCTCCAGGAACAAGGATAGGCCAGGTCGTGCTGCCACAGCACAACAGGGCTCCTCTGACAGAAGCCTATTCCACAGAAGGAATAGCACTCCCTCTTATCTTTTACACAGGGCAAATAGAGACATCAAACATTAACTTTCTTCTGTTGCCAGTGAGTGGGGTTAGAGTTTAGATCAGAGACCTAATGAAGATGGTCTGAACATGAGCTGTTCCTCTCATTTGCTCTTCAATATATAGCATAGATATGCAGTTTGAATATAGAGGCACCTGGAGACAAATCCATAGCACTGGCCTGCAGACTGGGTTATCCTCTGCCATCAGGCACAGCTGTGGAGTCTGAGGTGCTGCTATACTCAGTGACGTGCTCTTCTCTATGCACAATGATTGAATGAAGAATTGTGCACTAGTTTGCTGCAGCACTTTTATAAATCCCTCCTCAAACCTAACACTTGCTAAGACTGTGTTCTTCTCAGTTAGACTTTGTTACAGTTGTGTCTTGATGTTAGTATACTCTGTCACCCATCACTACAGGGAAAATGACAGCGGCCAATTTCTGTACATTGGAACGACATAGGCTAGTTATAAGGTGTCCACTGTGATTTGGCATTTGCTGAACTGTTAACACATTTCTTTTCAGCTGACAGAGCTTGCTGAAACTAGAAGCCTAACTGGAGTAAGAAACTTGCACAAATCTGCTGTCCTGTAAAATTTGATTTTGAAATCAAAGGCAGTGCAGTCAGCTTCACTGATGCTCTGTTCCTTTGGGTTTTTTCATCACAATTTTTCCTTCAATTGCTGTGCTGATTTATGTGTAATCAAAATTCATACAGAATAAAAGCCAGGAGACGTAAGTGACACAATACAGCTGCACAGAAGCCTGGAAAGCTATGCAGATTTAGGCAAGCAAAACAGACATCTCGTGATCCCTGACCTAGTAGCTCTCCATGTGTGAGAAAAGCTTTTGAGGGGAGACAAGACTTGTGTGCGGCAGGCAGCCCTGGTTAGGACAAGATTTTAAAACTATTTCATGCAGGTTCTCCTCGCCAGACAAGACTGCTGCCTGACCATGAGTGGTAAGATTTTTACTCAGTGACAGCCACTTCCTCACTCCATCCCTGTGGTCTCTCTCCTGTGGATCTGCCTCTGGGTTGTTTGGGGATTAGGGAAAATGATGGGGTCTCAGAGTGGACTTTAGGAAAAGGACAGAGAGTGAGTGAAGTGGACCAGAAACTAGATGCTGATAGGCAAGGGAAAGGAAGCAGAAAGGCAGTGTTGCAGGTTTGGAAGTCAGAGTTGAAGTCATCAAGGGATATGTAATACAAACTGGCAGCCAGCAATATGTGCAGGAACTCAAACAATATGGGGATTCCAATAACAATAATTTTCAATTGAAATAAAGATGCCATCCTTCCAAGAGGACAGCAATATTTAGGGAGGAAGTAATTTCATGAAAAATCATACACAGAGATCAGCTCTTCAGGGTAGGAGAAGTGAGGAGCATGGTCCCTTTGCCTTGAGATAACCTTGGGATAAGGTCCAGACTGGGAGGGAAACACCAGAAGTCAATGTGACTTGGCACTGGCCATCGCCAAGGGAGTGTGATATGTCAGACTCATTTCTAAAAATCCTGTCTCTGTCTGTCTCAATTATCAAGGACTGAAGTGCAGGCAGCTCTTGTGCAGACTGCACAGGATGGGGCATGGGCACACAGTGGCCTTCCAAACCTGTTCTTTGGCCTTGCCAAGGTCTGTCCCCTCAAGTAAGACCCAGTTTTCCCTTCTTTCCTCCAAGGCATAAGTCTCTTCAGAAACAGATGGGAAACAGGCCATTTGGTTCAGTTGGTCTTAATCTTTTCCCTACTGCCTCCATCTCACGATTCAGGTCTCAGGAAGGCATGCAGCCCCAGACTCCATCACGCAGCTGTATCCTGGTTACGTGGCAGATGATGCAGACAAGGTACAAACACTGGTCAGTAGTGGTGGTGGGGGTTCAACTCCTACAGCACACCAGAGTAGCTATGTCTGGTCTTCACTTAAACCATCACTTACCTTTTGATCTTCATTCAGTGCATAGGTTGGGTGATAAAGGATCAAAACAAAAGTGTTCTGACACAAACCTGTAAATATCCCCTTTGTGAAGCAGTAATTCTTCTGTGCAAGTTTGCATACAAAAAGGACAAACCTCTTGTGTAAGGGTATTAAATTCTAAAGTCAGAAGAGGATTTTAAGACTGTGGAGTTCAAGACTGATCAGCTCTGTCACTTTGCATTCATCAGTTTAAAAATCAAATGAAAGACTGCTTGCTTGCTTTTTGGTTTCTGAAAAATACAGTTTAAGAAATAAAAGTATAAAAATGTATTGCATCTGCAAAACAAGCCATAGTAAATAATATCTATTCATACTCTATGTAAATTCACGCCCTAGATTCACAAACACTGGTTGAGAAACTTGTTGGCAGGAGATGCAATAGACAAATATGCACGCTGTTGGCAGAAAAAGCACTTCCATTATTCATTTGTCACTGGTACCCAGGACTGTGATGCTATTCAAGGTAATGTACTGTCTCAAAATAAATCTTTTATCACTACTCACTTCAGCAGCCAGAGCTGATGGTGTATACAGGCTCATACAGATACAAGGCCAAATGACAGCCGTCTCTTGCTGAAACTACTCTATTGTGACACAGTTTCATTTAAATACTATGCACTGCTCTTTTAAAGGGTTTTACCGAGTTAATGGTCAGATGTGTCTGCTGATGGACTCACTGCTGATGTGTACAGTGCCTTATGTGCACAACATCTAATAAGTTACCTTTATAGCAAAGTCCAGAATCTGTAACAATCTGCGCAGAAAAGTGGTAATGATGAGTGACTGACAGCACTGGAAAAGGTGAAGGGACAGTGCTTCCCTGAAGTCTGGACCACAAGAATGATAACAAGAACCAGAACAGAGAGAAGCAGAAAGATAAACTTTTAAAAAATCCTTCTTCATTTGGCTGGACTAATGCTAATGTAAATGAAAACTCTGTCCCTGAAGAGTCGAAATTGTATATGGTGTTAATAATTTTGATCACAGGCCGAGTCCATCTTATTTGAATCAAATTAGAGTTTTCATCAGTTTATATGCAAGAATAGACTTGAAAATTGACAATAAGAAGAGCAAAACTTTTCAGCTGAAGCTTTACATAACGACACTGAAAATACATATGCACATTTAACTACAATTCCATATAGCAACAAACAATGGCGAATATACCAGTGCTTCATAGAGCATTTAAGTTTAAAACTTACCATTGAGAGTCCTTTCCTCTGTCTGGAACATGATGGAGGCGTTTTAGTGTGTGGAATCTTAGACATAGCAAGGGAGATTTTGTCATATACCAAGTCCAAGAGATAGGAGGAACAAGGCAGAGAAAGATGGTTCCCACAGAGACTGATGCACTTTTTTTTTAGTTAAGTGATGCTAAAGGTCTTTTTACCACACTAAAAGACTTAAATGAGTAGCACTTAATAACCTAATAAAATATCTAAATGAGAATTGGTGGAGGTTTCATGAAATGATGAGAAGTGTTGCATGTTTTGGATTTAGTTCATAACACTGCACAGCCTTTCAAATGCAGTTGTATTCTTCTACTGTCTTCTCCTCCAAACACAGAGTAAGTGAATAAATAGTAGCAAAAAGAATGAAGGAAGAGAAAAAAATATTCCTTTTTTTTGAAGAGAAGAAGAACAGCATTTGTGAGGCATGAGGCACACAAGGGAGCTGCTGCTCCCATAGTCATTATGGGACAAGAAGACCCTCCAAAGGCATAGACCTTAGCTGTAATAGACTCATCTAGGGGCTGGTGATGGCAGGAGATGGGCTTGTGCTTTAAGGAGGTGAAAGCAAGGCTGGCTGCAGAGGAGCCAGCAGCACAGACGGGAGGCAGCATGAGCTGACAGGATTCTCCAACAAAATGCAGGGTACTGCGCAAACGACATTCAGGCGAGGCGTGAGAGGGACAGTGATGGGAGAGCACCTATAGCACTGAGCTTCTAGAAAAGAGGGGTTAGAACAGCTAAACTTTAGCTGTGTGGGGCTGCTCATGGCTGCTGGAATTGCCTCCAGTGTGTGGCAAGGCCCTAGCATTGGTATCCCCCACACCCTGATGGCTCAAAGCAGAACCACTGCGCTGGAGAAACACTGGGTTCTGCGGGGATCCTCCTGGGGCTTTTGCCTGCTTCCTTGCTGCTCCCTGCTAGTGCTGGACCACAGCTCTGGTCCTTCCCCATGCCTCCACCTTGCACCAATGCCTGCATATATCTTAGCAAACATGGTCTTGTATCTGCTCCACACGGGTCCTCAAAGAGCTCCGGGGCCATGACCAAAGAGGGGTAAAATGGCCCAGACCACCACCTGCAAAATCAAATTCCTTCTGTGGTTTGGAAACCAGCATCACTTCTTCCCCTTCACCAGCACCCATGCCAGCAGCTGTTCTCCTATGGGCGGGCTCAGAGAAGTCACTTTAACAGCACCCTTCCTCTCTTGTGTCTGTCTGGCCAGAACTGATTTTATACAGGCGGGACAGAAAACGGCATTTAGATATGCAGATGAGTTAGCTGGGGGCTAGGAAATGCAGTACAATATGCTTAAGATAATAGTGTATATAGTTCTGGGAAACTTACTCCTCGAGGGTTCGATTAACAAGGATGTCTTCCTTCTCAGAAAGATGATGAGGGAAGTGGACCGAGATAGAAGAGCTTGAATCCAGACAGGGAAAATACTGTCTCTTAAATTAATTTCATAGTTCCTGTCATTTACTGCAAAGACAGCAGCAATACTTAAAGTCCATTTAGTAACAATAAACGCCTCAGTTTTTCTTTCCCATATATTTGTCTAAATATATAGGTTTTTCTCCTTCAAAATCCTTTGCACGCTATCCAGGTTTTCAGGTCACTTGAAATCACTATATTTATTGATCTTCTACCTTTTTGTTCTCACTATAGGATGTAGGCACCACAATTCAGTAGTAGAATCAGTCTCATGGGATAAAAATTGGTCCATCGTTTGGTAAATAAAACAGAATTGCCCACTTTGGCTGGAGAGTGTTTGGTCCTGCTTGTTCTACTGGATGACTGTATAAATTAAAGACCTCTTCTTTTTGTGCAATGTGGCTGTTTCTTCTGAGAATGCACCTAAATGGCCTTGTTCCACCTCTGGTGACTGGGCCACGGGCAAAAGCTAAGGCAGCTGCTTCAGTTTTGACCAGCACTTCTGCCGCGGCACTGGCAACTACAGTGCAGAGCACCCACCTGGTCTGGGGGGAAGCGGGCTGGATCGCTCAGAGGTGCGGGAGGGCTGGTGAAATTCCAGCAGGGGCTCGCCCAACCCACTGATGGTACAGGCGCGCTGAGGAAGGAGAGGAGAGGCGGAGGGGCTTCTCGAGATGGTGCGGGGTTTATTATGGCACCGGGGTCGTGCCAGGAGAAGCGAGACAATGTGTTTCACACTCACAGTTATACCCCTGTGAGTGAGCGGGGGAAGATACAGAACACCCAACGGTGCAGGAACACGGGGTTTGAATTTGGCGGGCTGGGGGTACAGAGCCAATGGGAGGGATTGTGGGAGGGGAGAAATACCTGGGCTGACAGAGGATAGGGGAATACAGAACCTTCCAGAGGAAGAAACCAAATACTGCAGGAGGAGGGGAGGAGATGGGGAGATGGCAGTGCCCAGTTATGGGAGAAACCAATAACCTGGCCATAGCACACTGCAACACACTTCTAAGTCTTTTCACATAGGCAAGAGAAACTGTGTTACTCAGCGGGATAAATAACATTTTTTGGTGGGTTAGGTCAAAGATACTGTCAATAGGAGTCAGGTGAGACTTGGAATAGTTCAGAGGAGAACTCCTGCATTTCAGCATCAGTATTCTAAAATGGAATGTTGAATTCCTTCAGGGAATTACATTCCCAACAAGATGTACAAAATAGTTAAGAGGTTAACTTTCACTGGTCTAGTGTTGGTTGTTGTATAGAAATGTAATGAGCTGAAAGGATGGTTACAGAAAACTAAAAGCAAACAACCAAATCTATGTGCAAGTGGGAAACCTCTTAAACCAGACAGTGAGGCAACAAGAGACCCCCCCAGTGAGGTTTTAAGGTCTTTGCTAACATCTGTACAAGCAAATCAACAATATTACTCCTCAGGGAGATCTACTTGGCTTCCTCAAAGCATTGTGTAGGCGTGAGTCTTCTCTGCAGTGGAAGATTCCTCGGAAGAGGAGCAGGCTTTAGCACTTGCCTCTGTGCCTCAAGTTAGTTGAGCAGCTAACAAACTCAGGCAGGGCCTGGCAGCTGAAGAAATAATTTCTCTTTTCTCCTGACCTACAGAAAAGTGCTGGCATAGAGGTGGATATGATCTTTGTGCTAATGGCATCCTGACTTGTATGAGCAATTGTGTGGCTAGCAGGACCGGGAAAGGGAGCATTCTCCTGGCACTGGTGAGGTCACATCTGAAATCCTGCGTACAGTTTTGGGTCCCTCACTACAAGACAGACACTGAGGTGCTGGAGCAAGTCCAGACAAGCAAGGTGGAGGTCAATGTCTTCTCCAAGGTAACAAGTGAAAAGACAAGAGGAAATGGCTCAAGCTGTACCAGGGGATGTCTAAGTTGGATATTAGGAACACTTTCTTCACTGAAAGGATTGTCAAGTGTTGGAACAGGCTGCCCAGGGAAGTGGTGGAGTCACCATCCCTGGAGGTATTTAAAAGATGTATAGATGTGGTGCTTAGGGACGTGATTTAGTAGTGGTCTTGGCAGTGCTCGAATAACACTTGGGCTTGATCTTAAAGGTCTTTTTCAACATCAGTGATTATGTGTTTCTATCCTCTGCCCACACAGTGCCTTCTGTTAACTTGTTTTGCCCCTTTCCTGATGTCCTTTGTCTTTCCTGGTGGTTCTAATGATGACAGTCATGTCCCCTGAGCACCACAATATGCATCACCACACATGATGTCATGTAGAATTTTTGTATGCATGCAAAATGTCTTTAGCTAGACCTGCATCACAAAATGAACCTAGAGTTTGACGGCCTCAGAAAGTCACAAACCATCAGGTTCAAATAACTGCCATGTTTGTGAGCCTAAAGGCTACTGAGCACATGTTTGTGAGCCCAAAGTCTACAGCATCCATTCCTGCTCCTCTGTTGCCCTGGCTTCAAACCAGCACCCCTTGTTCATGATTATACCATTCCAGCAGAACAAATGCAAAAAGGCATTTCTGTGCTGTGTTTATAAGAAGGACATAAATACACTGGGAACATCTTCAATGAGGAGAGAAAATGTGGGAGAGCATGGGCTTTCATGTGGCATCACACCAATTAGGGGATAAATGGATGCAGAGCAAATGGTATTGTGGGAAGCTGAGCACGCAGCATATGCAAGTCCCTGGGATAATACATCATTCCTATGCCTCATGATCAGAACGTGCTGCAGGGAGCCACGAGGTGTTTGACTGGGCAGTACTGATGGCTCTTACTCTCACAAAATGGTCTTGGGTGTGAAGAGTTCCACAGCACAGTGGAGGGAAGGCTGCCCACATGAAATATAGAGATCATGGAGGGAGAGAAATGTAAATACAACCTTGTGTATGGACTGAAATGCTGATACCTGTGAAAGGCTGGATGTGTGGCTGCTGCCTTTTACTCTAATTGTGGAGCGAGTATTTTGCCTTACCTAGCCATCTTCAGACCAAATTTTCCATTCCCTTAGAATGCCAGGCCTCAGCTCCCCTATCTCCATGCTGTCATGGAGTGCATATTTGCAGTGCATTCACCCAATGCCGCACTGCCCTCACAGCCAGCTGCTTTGCCGAGCTGATGTAACTTACTCACGTGCCTGGATTTCTCCCAGGGCTTGTTTGATCAGAGCTACCTCTGCCTGATGCATCCCTATGCCAAGTCCACACATAACAAAAGTCTGTGAGGCACCTACAGAAGCAAATACCCACCTCTCCAAAGCCTTAATTTCTGAGGCATTTTTGGCTTTTGCTTTATGAGTCCAAGTCCTTGTTTCTCACTTTGATGACTGTTTAATCAGATGGTTTAGCCTAAAATAAAGAGTCTCAAAACGGCTCCTGAGGCAGCTCAAGTTTAATTGCGATTCCTCCATCTAGAACTTCTTCATGGTAAGAAATTATCCTGCACTGTTTAGGATATTAAAAAAAATCTTAAATAAAAAAGCACAGATGTTAGTTTAACATGAGAAAATAAAGTCTAATGAACAGCTTCTAATCCAAACAAACCTGAATATCTAGCCTTCACTTAATTTGCTGTTCAGGTTAGATATTCACATCAGTAACCTCATGGGTAATATCTTACATCAGAAGGATATTTGTAACCCAAGAAATTCAAAATTCACTTTGACCCAAAAAGAAAAAGAACACCAAATAACTCAACAGAAAATATATGGAAACTCACAGGTTTTTCACAGAAAAAGAATGGGGAAAATTCCAGAAATACAGAAATACCTTGGACTAGTCAAAACAAGAAGCGTAGCTGGTTCTGCCCAAGATGAAAATTCTTTGTAGTAAACTAAAGAGCAGCAGCATCCACTAGTACTTATTTCTAAGTATATATGATGTGCTGAGAAAGACATAATTGCTAAATAGTTAAAGATTTTCTCACATACAGGAGTCTTGCATAATTTCATATGTCCATTAATTTAGGCAAGTACTTTTCTTTCCCTTTAACAGGTGAATAAAAGCCTGCTCTTTGGTTTATATTCCATACTTATGGTACATATTAGGTTAGTGGATTTTTCTTTGACCTGGTGAGATTTCAGAGCAGCTTATCAGTAAGGAAGGAGTTAAAAAATCAAAGTACATTAATTACTCATAGACTCCAAATATGGCATTGCTGCTGACATAAGGGAAATGTACACACAACCTATGTCTTATACTTGGAACTGATAAACCTGAATAAACCCACAGGCATACACATGTGCGCACACACACACAAATGCCTGCTGCTGCAAATTCGAACAAAAACTGCTTCTGTATGCAGTTTCACTTCTCTGTGCAGCTGGAAGGATGAAGGCCAAAGCTTCACTGGAGACTGTCAGTCACTGAAACCTATCCCCCAGGGACTATAATTACCCAGACCCAACTGTTCAGCGAAGTGTACTAAAAGCAAAGGCTTCTGAATAATGCCATCTTCCTAATTACCTAAGGGTTTCTATCTTCAAGAGACTTGGCTGATCTATTCTCTTCTCAGAAACTCTAGAGACAAAGTTCACACCGTGCTAAGGGAACAGCTTGATGAATCTGATTGCATTTGCTTTCCTCAAGTCTACACAGCAGCGAAAGCTGTTCCTCATCCCCGTGATTCGGCCGGAGAACAGCGAAGACCCAGCTGGATGATGCTACATATACCTAAGCATCCAAACATCAGATGTTCTCTCAAAATGTATTTATAAAACACCTCAGCCTCTTACGTCTGCAAATTTACATGAAAATCTCACAAGAGTAAGCTTTTCTGTGAAATCTCTGAAAAGTCTGCTCCTTAACAGGCCAGACATTTCCCATGAATCACCTTGACTACTGTGCAAAAATACAGTCCATGTTCAAATCCTGTGGTATCCCTGACTTTTGGGAGCTCCTTCAACAGTACCTCCACATGTTTCATTTGCCTATGGCCAGAAATGGATTCCTTTGTCAGAGAATATGTGGGCTGTTATTTCCAGAGTCTGTCCCCTTTTCCTTTTTGCTATAAAAAGGAAGAACAGAAGGCCCTAAAATACTTTCTCTGTAACAGTGGTTTGTAATATTTTTAGTTCATGTTCCCCTTTCTTCTCTATATGCGTTCAGCCCTTCCTCTGCTCCTGGCATCTGCTGCCTGCTCTGGCCTACCCTGATGTTCTGTATCCCAGCCGCTAGCCACCTCCTCCAGATCTGACATGTAATCTGTCTTCTTCCCTGTAAAGAAAACCCATGATCCTCACTCTGCAGCAGAGGGAGCCTTGCTCCCCTCTCCCTTCTCCCCAGCCCAGCCAAACTGCCTAGCAAGATCCCGACCACAGCCCTGCTCTCTCCAGCTGCAGCCACCACCCCTGCTGGCTCCTGCTGTCCTGTGTCCCCAGCCCTGGCTGCGTGACAGATGCAGCCCCTGCAGGGGGAGAGAGGACGGGCACAGCGAGGAGACAGCACCGCACCCACACGCACAGTAGTGCCACGACCAGAGCACAGCCTCTGAGCCCACGGTCACTCCATGCGCCCCCCCATCCACCCTCGCTCTCCACACCCTGCCCCTGTGACTCAGGGCAAATACCTCACTCTTCATCCTGCTGCCTTCTTGGGAAGCAAGAACACCTGGGGCACAGGGAGATTGGAGACGCAAGGGCTGGTGGAGGCTCCAGGGCCCACGTCCCTCCCTAGCTCCACGATCTGCCCCCAGTCTCAGTGCTGTGCCTCTCCCCTTCACGCAAACCATTCCCGATGGCTGTGTGATTCCCAGTCAGAACTGCATCCTTACTTGCATGCCATTATTTATTTGTTATTCAAAGCATGTCAGCTTTGAATTTTTTATTCAAAGCATTCTTGCCCCTGCAGCTTGCCCAGGCAAGTGAAGCCGTAGGAGCAAGCTCAAACACATCAGTATCCATGCTACGAGAGTTGTACATTTTTAAGGAAGCTTATGGACTGATAGATCTCCAGAATGAAACACTGCTTCGTAATTAACATTCATTGGATGTATTTATGTCAATGCACAGCTCCACATATATAGGTTGATGCTCAGTGAATTCTTATGACTGTGTGTGTACTAAACAGATGTTCAGTTGCTTCAACTCTTCGTGAGTTAAAGCCAGCTTTAATGGCAACTACAGGTTGGCCTGGCTCATAAGTCATACGCAATTTTTCAGCTGAAGGGATGGGATTTGATTCTGTGTCAGTGGAAGGATAGAAAAGCTCCCATTGTCTTCCTTTGAGCTGGATAAAAAGAAGAAAGGAAAAAAAAGAATAAAGAGATTTTCCATGACACAGCTAATCATTTCAGAAAGATTTGTTTCTGATAAGTTTCATAAGTTCCATAAAACTAAAAGGTGTATGAGTTTGATTCAAACTTTTGTTAAACATTGTCTTTGGCTTAAAGGAAAACACACATAATTTCAACTGAAAATAAGATTTTTTTTCAGGCTTTTACAAGAAGAAGAAAAGAGCGTTTTAAAATGGAACTCCCAGAGCAACCTCAGCTAATGCATTCTGTACCACGGCGTGATAGAAAGAGGAAAAGCTTATGTTCCACATACACCAAAAGCACATTTTTAACAAGCTGTTCTTTATTGTACTGAATCACACTGTTTATATATTTTTCCCTCTACAAACAATTTGTGTGCTTTAGACAGAGAAGAGAGGAACAAAGAAGTGAAAAAAAATGGCTAAACAAAGCAACTTATAAATGAACTCAGATCCATTCAACTGAGATAATCAACACATGCTGTACTTCAAAACTGTTGGAAAGGGCTGCAGAACTACTTCATTAGACAGGCTGTTGTATAAAAACCAGACCAACAGAGGCAAAATACCTTGTGAAACCATAGAAAATACCTATCAGCCATTAGAGCTGGATTTCCTCCCCTGTAGCATACCTTATTGAGAGTGGATAAAATGTGACATTTAGGCTGGAACTGCTAAAGTCTGTCAGCAAGGTAATCAATTTCTTCTTGCATCCTTCTCAACATTCCTTTTCCCCATCGTGTTCCCCCTTCCTTCCCACTACCCTGTTTAATTGGCATTTTTGGTGCGGCACTGCAGATTCTGATGGTTTTCTCAAGGCAATCACCGGTTTGGGCTTTAGGGAGCCCATGACAAAGACAAAGCACATTAAATCCCACGGATGTCATCCTGAACCTCTGCCACGTATTTTCCTCATCAAGGAGATTTCCCCCTGACAAAGAAAAGAAGAGCTGTAACCTTGAAAGCTTACTGAATCCAATGACCTGCAAAGGGTCGAGGTGACAGAGTCACATGGGTGTTTCTTCCTGGTGTTTCTGTGGATATCTTGTTCTTCTTCAGTTATTACTCGTTTGGCAGACCTTTCTGGTGGCACAGTACCTTCAGAAGACATGGAGTCATTGACTCCTTCCTCTGTGATTGTCCACCAGGCACTCTCTACAGAAATGCAGAACCACAGGATGTCTTTAATGCTCCTCTGACCCGCTCTTATTACCTTGCAGATCTCACTCAGAAGAAGGGGGATTTTTTCCTCTGATCAGCAAGCTTGTTTGCGCATGTCCATGGAGGCCACACGAAACCCAAAGAGCTTATGAGTAAAAATGCAGTGGAGCATGAGATGGGCTCCATCTCTGCATGGTTCCCTTGCCTTTGCTGGCACAAAGGCAGAAGAAACACCTGTGTCCCACTGCTTTAATAAACAACAGCTTGCAAGTGGTGTGGCAACAGGATCCATGCATGAATTTGGAAGACACAAAGCAATAATGAGCAAGAGCCATATGTCTTCCTGTGTGACAAGTGAAAAGGTGTGGAAGGAGCCGCGACCTGCAGAAAAATGATTAATTCAATGAACGGCGCAAATTTTTTGTGGAACCCAGGGATACTGCCCTGCTCGTCAACCACAGAGGGGAACTGTGCTATTCAGAGCTGCTATCAGATACGAGATCTTACTAGGAAAACTGCTTGATTTTCATACATGTTACTTTAACTAGACTGGTATCTTTGTGGTAGATCAGTACTTTAAAAGAAACTGCATTACAGTGAGTATGGGAGTGAAAACCTGGCTATACAGTGTTGTTTAGCTGTAGCCTTACTGAAAGCTGCATGCAGGTCTGCTGCTCTGCTGTGCTAGTGCAGTGTGGAAATCAGTTCACAGCTGGTTCAATGAGAGAATGTCAGAGTCTGTTTGTGAGGGCGAGCAACACAGCAGATGGATCTATGGCGCTGACCAGGCACACGGTTAGGAGTGTGGAAAGAAAAGCTGGGGGTTTTTGAAAGGCTTTGGTGCAGAGGTCTGACAACTTTTGGTCTCTGGGCAGCCTTTTCCAGAGCGTGAGGGTTGGGAACATGCTGGCACTACAGGGTTCCCCTTGGTCAGCGATCTGTGCTGGAAATGTTCCACCCTTCTCCCAGTCAGCTATTTCAGACCCTAGTCTTAACCTAGGACTTGGCCACCGGAAACTGCACAGCTCAGCTGCACACCAGGTTCATGGGGTAGGTTTCCATACCAGCACACAATGGGGAAAAGCTAAAGGTGTACTTTGTGCCAGTGATCAAGCAGCACAAGGCTGGGTCTGGCTGTCCAGCAACATATGTTGAAAGAAGCCTTTCCTTTATGTGTGTGTGTATATATATACATACACACACATATATATATGTATATATTTCATCTTTACATTGCATAATGTGTTCTCCTCCATCACAATCCTCTATCATACACCTACTTTACATTGTTTTAATTGGATAAATATCCATACATTTAGTACATAAAAATGTTATGATCACTAACAATACCTTTATTCAGTTCGTGTCATATCACTGGATATTATACCTGGATATTTCCTCATCCATTCAGTTTCCTCCACACTATACTTTCAGCGTCTTGTTCAGAACTCAATTGAAGAAAGACATAATTTTTCTCTTTGTTGGTCTATTATCAGTTGGTTTTTTAGGCTTTCTAACACTGCCCTTATGCTACTGCAAGAGTTAAATGTCTCATTTCTCAGGTCTCAGTAGAAGTGCTTCCACCCTCTGGGGTGACTTCTCCAGATCACTTTCAGCACTTCAAGACACAGTTGCTTGTGCAATGGTTAAAGACAGCATGAGACCTCTTCACAAACAATCTGAGGATCAGAAATAAATCTTCAACATGAACAAATCCCCATGTAAATGGTACTGGTAGTTGATGTGAAAGGAAGGGCCATGAGAAACTGAATTGTCCAAGAAGATGGAAGCTGAAAACTGGTGGAACTCAAAGCTGATGAATACCCCTGTGTGTTTCTCTCATGTCATTTGCACCTGAAAAGTAGAAAGAAGGAAACACACTGAACATTCCCAGATGGCACAAGAGAGAATTTGGAAATACCCCAACAGTTCCTAAGCATGATGATAGCAGACCTGCTTTGGAGGCAGGATTAAGAGTAGAATGACAAAAAAAGATCCAAATGGTGATGCTATCTTGTCTGTGGAGTATTGACTTTCAGAAGTATTGATGTCAAACCTCTTCCTGACATTTGGGTACTCTCGCATTTCCCATCCGCAGAAAGTGCTGGTATTATACATTTCAGTCACCAATAGGAAATGCAAGTGTGCACCAGCCCCTTGTCAGCCTGCCCTCAGGACTGAGTCTGCTGCGTGTGTCAGGCAGGCTAAGCACGACAGATGGGACTAGAGGATGGATACTTGCCAGTAATAGAAATCAAACTGGGAGCTGTGTTCTCATGTCTGGATGAAAGATCTAAACAGGCAGAACAATTTATAAACCTCCAAATTGACAGACAACCTGTATCTCTCATGCAGCAACTTCCTCAAGCCCTGCCCAGGTGGAATGGGCTGTGACTGGAGAATGTGTGTGGTAACATGTGGACTGGATTGGTGAAAACACAGGGTCTTGAGGAAAAAGAGAAATTCAGTTCTTTAAAATGCTTTTTTAATCCTATTTGTTCTTGTCTCATCAGGCCTTTCTCATCTATTCTGCATTCATTTTTCCATTTATCACACCCATGCTTATTTAACCTGCACGCAGAAAGACAGAAATAAAATAAAGCACTCTGAGACCGCTATGCAGGAATGTTGCGTGTGTTAGATATTTTTCCTAACACTTTCTCTGGCTATTGAACTGTAACTTCCATGATTCAGAGGCTGTCAGCTAATCTTTTACAAGGATTCATCCATGGCTGGTCTTTAGACACTGGCACACTAAATGTGAATAATGGTAATGATGATACATCCTGCACAGTGTCACACAATTACCTTCTCTTTGACCTATAACAAATCAGTGAATCAAATCTGTGGCCTGGCCACTTATTCTAGAAGGTCTTTGGACATGACATGTTCATGCAACTGTTCCCTGAGCATCTCTGGGACTCACACAGTCCAGAACTGTCTGCACCCAGGGTATTAAAAGCATTATTTCATCCCCAGGAAGTAGCAGAGATGGAAAACAAGGGCAGATTTAAATATGCTTTGGCAAGTTTTGTGGGGGTTTTTTTGTTTTGGTTTGGGTTTTTTGTTATTTTTTCATAGTGTGGTGTAAAGTGCAGTTTAGTTACATGGCTCATGCCTTCTCCGGAGAATAAGAAGCAAATTTATGCCAAGTTTTCTGGGCTGAGACTCAGGAGAATGGGAATACTAAATATTTTGTCAGAAAAGATGGAAACAATATCCTATGGAGTAACATGTTTATCATGATGTGTATCAGATGTATGTCAGCTCGTGTCAGGGTGGTAGTGCAGCTTCCTAGGGTCCTGTGGAAACAAGCAACAGCAGGGCATGGTTGGAAACATGTGAAGTGTGGTGGCTCTGTTTGTCTTTTCTGCCAGTTGTTCCTGCTCTGCTATGGTTCTGGTGACTGTCCTAAAGGAGAAAATATCCATTTCCAAAGCAGAATATTTGTGAAAAAAGAAAATGCTTTCAAATGGGCCAAACATCCCCTCTTTCCAGGCATGCAGAGGAGCAGTGCACGCCCTCCGGTCCTGTGCTCCCAGACTGTGGTGGAGGGGAGGTAGCAAGGGGTTCTTGGGGGACCCCTGATGTACAGAGGGGTGGCAGTGCTGTGCTCCTCCAAACAGATGCTTGTCCATGCACTGGTAGGTGCCTCTGCCTGGGCATTTTGTCCTCAGCCAAGAGCAGTGGAGATCACTACAGCTGGGAAAAAGGAAGCCAGAGAGTCCCATGGCCCCTTCTGACCAGAAGACAGGTCACCCTGGCATTGTACTTTGCTGCTGTACGTAACATTTGGGGCTCTGAATGCTCATGTGAGGCAGGAGCACCCTCAGAGACTGGAGGTGAAAGGCAACAGTGGATGGATAACTCAAAGCAATTAAACAGTGGGTTTTGAGGTGGGCTCACATGTTTCCCTGTAGGGTAAGGCTGATGTTGTTAAGTGAAAATTAAATGTCTTTTCCTAATCCCCTCAGGGTGACAATATCTGTCAGATGTAGCCGTAACTTGCACTCAAATCTCTCTCACGTCCTCCAGCTCTTGAAACTAATAGTTATCTTCAGCACCTCTGGGCTGGTATATTGTCACTGAGCTGGAAGAAACCTGAAGCTGCCATCAACTCCTGCAAGACAGGATGGAGGAAACAGACAGAAAAATAAAATAAAAAGAGAAACTGAAAAGAGGCAGAGGGAGCACCATAAAGTTTGCTTTCTGGTAAACTTTCCCTACCTTCTTTGGTTTTTTCGCTCATTTTTGGCTCAACGGAAGGTTTCCGAATCTTATTTTTCATCTATCCTATGCCATTTCCCCCTAATTTTCTTATGAGAATCTGTGTAAGATATTGCAAAATCCTTTCTAAGCTGAGATGTAAGTCAACAATGCCTTGCTTTTTTCTGCAAATCCTGAAACTCTGTTTCAGCAGGAAATTAAATGAGTTTACTACAATTTCCCCTGGACAAATGTGCACCAGTTACACACCTGTTTTCCCCCTTTTTCCTTTTTTTTTTTCTGTTTGTTTGTTTAGTCAGTTGGTTGGTGGTTTGGGTTTTTTTGTTTCATTGTTTTTGTTGTTGTTGTGGGGGTTTTTGTTTGTTTTGTTGTTCCTTTCCTTTCCTTTCCTTTCCTTTCCTTTCCTTTCCT
>VZRR01000423.1:0-64485 GCA_013398015.1 Oreocharis arfaki
TATAATATATCATATATATTATAAGTTTATAAACTATAATATATCATATGATACATAATATACATAATACTGCAGAACTATAAGCATGTAGATGCTGGCAAGTAACCCCAGCTGGCTCCCCACATTGCACGCAGCATTGGCAAGCTGGGACAGCCAGGGCAGAAGAGGGGCTGGAACAGAAACTCACCCTTTGCACTCGAGAGGTTTGGGATGTGGTGCTCCAGGTCCAAGGAGCCAAAGGGTGTGTTGGTTCCGTATTTGCAAAGCTTTGTGCTATGGGCATATTTTAAACAGGGGTAAACCTGTTTATAGTGCCACGATAGACCCACTCTGAGTTTGCAGAGTTTTTAGAGCACCCGGGTCCAGACGGTTTTACATTTCTTGTATCTGTGTGTGCTCTGGTCACCTGTGTCCATTTCATCTCCTCCTCTGCTTCTTTATTTCATTCATCCTGTGCTTTTTTTTGTAAACCCTCTGTTGCATTCACACATTCTTTAGCCTAACTCATTTTCCATCTCATTGCTTTTGCTTCCTGCCACATCCCACCTGACGAAGCTCCTCCGGCAGGTACGTGCCATCACCTTCCGAACTGCTCCTCGCTGTCTTCTTGCTGGTGGTGGTGGTGGGGACTCAAGGGTGGTGCAAGAGGAGCATTTCCTTTGCCTCATTGCTTCTGTTGTCTTTGCTTTCCACCTTCCCTCTGTGATGGGCTGGCTAACACACAGGAATAATCTCAGTGCAAGATTCGGCAGAGTCGGCTCAGTGGTAACCCAGTCTCTCTGCCACCCCTGGCCTGTGCAGGGCTCACCATAAAGCCCATCTGGGCAAGGGCAGGAGCTGTTCCTCTAAAACTGGAACTAAAGAGAAGTTTCAGCATGTAATATTTGAGATTACTGTGAGATTTTCCCTCTCTGATATGTTTTGCTCCTTCTCTTCATGTGGTAAAGTTGTTTCCCAGCCACAAGTGCCTCAAATTCCTTTCCCTGCTGGCCGTTAGCACGTCCTTTACTGGGATAAAAATTTTCCCTCTGAGCAGAATTTTCAGCCTATGAAAGGTTTTCGGCCTATTTCAGCTCATCTAACAATGTATTTCTCCTAATATTCCTTTGTATCCTGTCCCGTGGCTCTTCACACCTAAAGAAGCTCATGAGGAAGGTATGTGACATGACTCCTGAATTCCTGTCTTTCATCAGAGTAAGCTCTGGCTAAGCCACTAAACCATAAGATGGCAAAAGGAAACAGGAGTTACAAATAGGCATATTAATACAGACTAAAACCTTGCCACCATTCTGTTTTTTGTACTGTCTGCCTTCATGTTCTGTCTTGACATTGACTGCACTGCTGATGTATGTGGTAACTGTTGCCCAAAAAAAAGCTTGAAAACTGCTGGGAAATGTAAACCTCTTAAAAGGATGAATGTTGAAAAGACTTTACTCTGAGATTGGTTGGGTCTCCTTGGGAGGCTTATTTTGGACCACTTGGGGTGGATCTGGCCTCCAGACTATGCGCAGAAATGCTCACAATTGGCTGACATTCTTACAATAGCCTTTCCACACGTCTTTTTTTCAGCTTAAACCCTGTGGGTATAGAGCAAATGGTGATAAATCTGATGCTTTAGCTTTGCAAATGATTAAAGATGGTTTTCTTGTTCATATAATGGAGTTTCTAGGCCACTGTTTCATGGCAGTACTTGCAGCCACCCAAAACCTGCTGGCCTCAGGTTGTAAATCCACATGGGCAAGCATCAGGATTATGAAACAGTGCGCTGCTCCTGGCTTTGTGCAGGACTGCAGGAATGGCTGTCTAAGACAAATGTCACCTGATACGGCCGCTTAAATCAGCTTTATGTTTTTAATATCTCAGACCATTTGCACCCTCACTTCCAGGACTGCTTTTCATACCCATACTCATTTTATTTCCTTGCAACATATTCTCAGTCTGTCCCTCCCCCTCCATTTTGCCCACGTGAAAAGTTGTTCTGATGTTTTTAACGCTCTCATCTTCCTTTGCATTTTGCTCTGTGACTCTTCCCACTCGCTAAAGCTCATGAGGAAGGTATGTGCCATGACTTGTGAATTCCTCTGTTTCTGTCTGGAGCCGTAACTCGTGCAGGAATTCCGGAGGTGGTTGAAGATGAGCCGATGCAAAAAATATCCTCTGCAGGGTTGCTTTGCTGTCGTAGGATAAGCGGTGTGATGAGTAATAAGTACTAACTGCTGTTTGAAAACAATGCCTGAGGCACAGGCTGGGCACTGCTTATGTATTCCCCAGCACCTGATGCCTCTAGCCAGGCTATTCGTATGGACACCAGTTGGTACGGGATAGTGTTGCCCAAACCATTTCCTCTGTGCCATGCCCCAGGGTTAGAGGTGGGACAGCCGTGTCCTGAGGCAATGCTGCGTCCTTCAGCTGGGTGCACCTCTTCCCCGTGCCCCTGCCACTGCACGGAGACAGAACTCCCTTTTGCAGCAGTGTATGGAGATGTGGGGAGACTTGCACCTGAAGTCATGAGTGTGTCAGCAAGTGACACCCTGGCAGATCTATTTTTTCTGTTGGGGTAAGGATTGGACCAAGTGGCACCATTTTGGCTGGAGCATATTTAAGAAAAGATGCAGTGTGTGCTTTTTCCATAACTATCGGGGTGTTTCTGGGTTAATGTCCATTATGCAAAACCAGGGGTGGCAGGGTTGCATTTTTACTCAATTTTATAACTGGAATCAAAGTCCAGATCCAGTAAGACAATCTGTGTCATTGGCAGAATAGAAGGTCACGTTTATTAAAGCATCAGCCTGGCAGCCCAAACCCATTTACCTTTCAACTGCCCTTCTGCCTGCCCCTCTCTGCTTGCCCACCCAGGCTTTCATGGGATGCCTTATCCTGCAGGTTGGAGAGCAGTAACACGCTCATACTCACTGTCCCACATCGGTGTGCAGCCCTACACACCAGTGGTGAAATCCTGGGCACCAAGGAAATCAATGCCAGCTCCTCAGAGCCCATTGATTTCCACAGTGGCTGGGATTTCTATGCACATGAATAAGAGCGGGTTGTCTATACCCTTTTTTGCACATTCAAACCTATGGGTAATGGACTTGCTTTAAATACAAGTAATGTTTCTGTCAACCAAAGGCTACCAGTGGCACTTGATTTATAACAATATGAATATATATGTTAGTCATCTGCATTTTTATATCCAAAGAACCCTTCCTCTCCACAATTCTAATTGACGTTCACATGAACCCTCTATTTCTCACTTAATCTTATTAATGGTTTTTATGCCTTTAACCCCCCCTCCACCACCTTGGCTGAGGAAAGCGTAAGGGTTTTTAATTATCCTCTGTTTCTTGCTCTAATTCTCTTATCTTTCTTTGCATCTCCTTCCCTGCTACTTCCCTTTTAAAGAAGTCCATGAACCAGGTATGTGACTTCTGAATTCCTCTGCGTCAATCTGAAGGGTTATTGTGTGCTGGAAATTTGGTTCCACTTGGCAATTTCACAATTGGGTCATGTGCTGAATTGGGACAAAATAGAAACTTTTCAGCCAACTGGGAAAAAAAAAAAAAAAGGAGGAACACATTGTTTGACAGCTATTGAAAATCATGGGTTTTATTTAGTTAAAACATTTTGTTCCAACTTTTTTTCCTCTCTCCTCTATGGAAGATTTCCAAATTTTGAAATGAAAATTTTATTTTAGATGCTTCTGAAGCATTGCCTTCATGGATAATGTGGGGTATATATAGTGTAATGCAAGAACAAATCTGGAATGAGAAGTTGCCACAAGGCAAAATCTGAAAAAGTTTTGTTCCAGAGATGTTAATATCTCTGCAACCTTCATGGTTGTGAAACGTTTGTATTTTTTTAACCACAATCTCAGCTAAATTTATGTGAGTTCTGAAATACTGAAATTTAATTGAAACTATGATTTATGTTGTAAAATTTTAACAGTAACTCTAGTATTATACTCAGGAATTCAAAGATGGTGGAAGTAAACAAAAAAATCAATTATTAACGATAAACTGTAACTTGCAGCTTCCTCACACCTTTGACCAGTCATAATTTCCTCATCACTCTGTGATGCATAATAATGAGGATAAAGCTAACTGCTGCATGAGAAATGTAGTAACATTTTTTGTAGACAAACATCTCAAAGTATGAGCTGTAATAACAAGCGCTTACTGGACTCGGAGCCATCCTCACAGTGCGTATGGGAATGTTATCATGTTTGTTACCTGGAAAAACAGAACCTGAACTTGCAGTGTCCTCTAAACTGTCTGTGAAAATTATTCTGTGCCACGTGGAGTAGCTTTATTAAAGTAGTCACATCTCAGCAGCCTCCCACCCCAGCTATTTCCCTCTGCTGTCCACAGAGGGAGACCAGCCTCTTAGTTCACAGCAGATCAATGCTCTTGCCAGGGCTGGAGTGAGGTGAAAGCTGATTGATTTTTACATGACTTAATACTTCAACATTCATCTCTTCACTGCTTCTCATATCTGTCCTGTTCTCATCGCTTCTTGTTTCGCATCCTTCTCTTCTCTTTTTAACCATATTCATTTTTGTCTCTTCATCTGCACCTGAGGTTTTTCTGACACTGATTTGCACAAGCTAAAGGTCATTGCTTCCATCACAGTTGCTTTGCCTGCCTTTGTACCTCTTTTCCATGGTATTTATTGAACTGCAACTCAGTACTTGAGAGCTGGTTCTCTAGCACTGACAGATGTATGAGCTTGAAATTTGTGTGAAACACAAAGTATTAACATAAAGTGATGAACAATAAAGCCATACCTACAGCCTCCCCAAGCTTTCTTTTTCCTCAGTAACATAAGGCACAATAAAACCAAAAGAAAATGTAAATATAACAAGCTTAACAAAAAACTTTTACGTCAGAAGGAGATTGTCTCAGCTTTTCATGTAACTGCATGATTATTTAGTTTCTCTGTTATTAATGCTGTCTTTGCCTACCACATCTTCTAAGTCACAGCTTTGGCCTGCACAAGTTCACAGTTGTTGCTGTTGTGGGATTCTTGGTCTAAATCTTTCATTTTTCCTTGCTGACTCTTTCCACCTAACCAAGCTCATGTTTGTGACATCTAAATTCCTATGCATTAATCTGAAGCATTCCTGTACATAGGAATTTGAAGATGTTGAAGAATACCAGAATCATGAAGAATCAATCCATTCTTGAAATGCCCTAAAATTTATTTTCCCTACAGGAAAGTATAAATATTGTTTGTAACTGAAGAATCACCATCTAAGGAGCTTAGAACAAACTTTTTTAGTGTCCCTGAAAACTTCCAGGGCTGTGACTACCCCAGAGCCCTGACAGAAGGCAGGTACCTGAGCTGCAGAAACCCAAGCTGCTTGCACTTGCAGGGAGTGGATTGCAGCAGGATTCTGGCACACAAACTCAAGCAGTTTCTAGTCCTTTGCAGCAGAGACAAGCTCTGTGCACAAATATTGCCAGTTCTGCAGAGCTAAGCCCTGAATCTGCCAGCAGAGATTCTTAGATGGTGGAGCTTCAGATGCAGGCATAGGGATATATCCAAAGCAGTACCTCCTTCAGTAACTCTCACATCCTCATGCCAGCTCTGATAGCTAAAAGGGCAGCTGAAACCTAGGTAATACTAAATGCTTGTAAAACTCTCTCATTTGGTATGTTTTCTTTCAAATTTAAGGATCCCCCAGTGTTACTACACTTGTCCATGGGTTATAAATTTGCATGATTTAAACTGTTGCAAATCATCAACATTCAAATTCCCTTTATCTATTGTTTCTATGGCATCTCCTCCCTATCTACTTTATACCCCACTGTAATCACACTCCTTTTCCACTCTTATTAACAGTCCATCCCTATAACTTGGTCTGCAAATTATACTTCTTCAACCCAGTCTTACCAAAGTTTGAGGTGATCCCTTCCTGAATAACTTATTTCTAATTCTTTTATCTTCCTTTCCTGTGTTTTTCCCCTGACACATCCTACTAAATGAAGCCCCCCCTCCAGGTATGTGATTTAACTTCTAAACTCCCTGGTGTGTGTCTGCTGGGATGGTGTGTGTGAGAGAAGTGAATACAAGGTGACATGGAATAACAACCTATCAGTTAAGGATGGATTATAACTTGCATGCCTTTGGGGTGGTTCTATTTTAGTTTAATATTTTTTTTCTCAGTAAAGTGTAATCAGCAGTAAGGAGGAGGAGACTTAATCCTTGCATGACAATTTCACTACTAAACTGGGGGAACACACATATTCTATTGTGAAAGGGTAGCTCAGCAAAAAGTCTCCATATAGATTGCATGAAATTCTGCCCTGTGATATGAGAACGAATGTTCCTTTCTATAGGCAAGGATTTTTTTCAGATCTCAGGGCAGAATTTGACCCATTGACTGTACACTAGGAATATAAACACTGTGAGAGTTTGTGGTTTTTTATGCCTGCTTTGCAAAATATTTGGGGGGGTGTGTGTGTGTGTGTGGCTGAAAAGCAAAATATGCCCTGCAAATTCACATTGCTCATCTATTCCTGCTTTGCCAAAACCCAGAAGAATGACATGTAGACCTGCACAGACTTCTAATGAACCTTTTCTTCCTATGAAGTAATCCGTTTGTAATTTTACATTGCAAATGGATTTGAAGAGCGGCAGTACATTTATACAGACACCAAAGTTGTCTTCAAGGAAGAAAATGGCCCGAGCCATAGATCTAGAAGGGAACTGAGCTTCTTTGGAAGTTAGCTGAACGTTGATGATGAGTTATGGCAGGTATTTCAGCAGGTTTCTGAACCACACTGTGTTTATTTCAAATGGCTGAAATACTGCTGTAGTAAAGGATGGGTCCAATGGTGCTTTGAGAGTGCTGGCTATGTTCATGTGCATATTTCCAATCAAGGTAAACCTCGGTACACTGTGCTGTCAGGTTGTGCTTTATGTCATATGATGATTAGAAGTGTTTTTAAGCTCTGCACTATTATCATAAATCTGCCTCTTTTACATTTCCTGTTCTGTGACTTCTCTTTATGTGTTATTTCACATGTAATTATTTTACCTGTTTACTTCTTAACTTCATTCTTGGCTCCCCTTTTCCTCTCTGCCCCTCCTCCCCGTTGGCTCGAAGGCTCTTTTGCTGTGTGAAATAACAGGTTTCTTGTTCTCATTCTCTTGTTTTCCATCGCAACTTGTTCCATGACACTTCACACCTGAAGTTCATGAGCCAGGTATGTGACATGACTTCTGGTTTACTCCACCTAGGTGCAGCATGAAAGTGTGTATGTGTGTGAGACAGGGAGAGGAGTCCTGGGCTGGCAGAAGAGAAGAAAACAAGAGAAACAAATATTAACCACAATGATTATTTGCAGCCCTCTTCTCCTTTAATCTCCATGCTTACTGCTACTTTAACATTACAGCATTTTTAAGTCCTGACAGTCTCTCCAGATACCTTTTCTTGCTGTCTTTCTCGAGTTCACTAATTCCTTTACTATTTTTTCCCCCTTCATGCGTTCCCTGGTCTCTTTCTCAGGATTCCAAGAACTTTAAATAACTGTTCTGTTTTTTTTTTTCCTATTTCCTGTCTTTCCATCACTGCTTGCACCATGACACCAGCAGAGGAAGCTCATGAGGAAGGTATGTGATGAACCTACAGACCCTCATCCTTTTTCTCTTTCAGTGCTGGGGAAACAGTGTCAAAAACACTGACATTTTTCAAGAGAAAGGAGAGTATGGGAGGGAAATGATCTCTCTAGATGGATTTGGATGAACACGGAGAAAGGGCTCTATGTTAGCCAAATCAAATCACCAAAAAGGTGTTTTTTCTTCTTGTTCCATCCCCAGAGGGTCCACGGTTCCCAGCAAAACAGGGAGGGAGCGGGGACAGGTGCTCTTAGAACAGTGCTGGTTGTGGATTGACTACTGTGCTTCTCTTTTTCTTTTCTCCTTCAACCTACAGCCAATGAGGAAGGCGAATACAATGATGGTAGCTCAGTGTTGTCTTAGGACAACAAAGTCATCTTTCTAACATCTCACTCTCTTTTATGTGTCTGTTTTTGTTCCTCACTTTATTTTAAACTCAGGAACTGGGCCAAAACATCTCTGCTGCAAAGAATCACTCACTGTGCATATCCAATCACCCTTGGGGAGTCATTAGGGCATTGAGAAGCCTCTACATCCTCATTAGGATAGTAGATGGTGAAAATCAAGCTCTGGAAGCTTGCTCTGGACTTGTGTTTTAGCCAGAATCTGTTATGTCATAGCTCTCATCAGCAAAACATCTCTATCCCCCCAAAAATCAGGAAAGAATCTCTTAAATCGTAGTGGCATCTTTGAAAATGGAGCTGAGCCCTGCCTAGCCATGCATCCCTCACTCAGCCTTAGAAGGTCATGGGCTCCAGGCCTGAATCTATAGAAATGTAAACTTCTGCTCAAGCCATGCACTTAAAATTGCGCTAAACATTAAATATGTGAATAAATTAATTCAGATGGGTGGAGCTAAATATAGCCTGGTTTTAATGCTTGGTTGAGTGGGTGCTGGACCACACAGCTAGGGACAAGACTCGTGTGAAAGGACCAAATCTAAATGTGTGCATTTAGATTGTATGCATTGCTCCTGTATAAGATAGCTTAGCCCCCTCCTCAGCCAGTTTAAATGTATAGAAATGTTCTCATGGAGTTTTAGAAGCTAAAGGTTGAAGTAACCGGGTTTTTCCTGACTGCCCCAGCCCCTAGAACACCCAGGCAGCTGCTTCAAAAGACAGAGTCCAATGTCACTTGAAAACACCCTGCATTTTCTGTGTTTCCTTGTTTTATTTTGCTTTTGTAGATTTTTTTTTTTTGGTTGTTGTTCTTTTGTTTTAATTTTCTTGCTCCCTTTCCAGGCTTCTTTTTTAATTTAGGGAAATACCCTGAGGACCTTCCTGAGCCCCTCGCTGTCTTTCTTTTTCTCATTCTTTTATTTTTAATAGCATATTGATTTCCTTTTTTTCCCAAGGACACAGTGTGAGTTAGATCTGTTGCTTCTGAGAAGTGGGATTAAGGGAGGGCGTTTAGGGATTTCTGAGTGAAATAAAGGCAGTTCAGATGGATTCCCAGAGAAGGAGAGCACCGTGTGAATATCTCATAGATTGGGCAGGAGAAAGCAGGGTGGTGGAATTTTGGTGGCGTGTCCTCGCCCTGTGCTAAGCCTTTTGGAAACCAGAAACTCAAAGACTCTCTAATCACCAGGGCAGTGAACTTGGATTTGCAGTGTCTCTTGCCTTCTTTTGGCAGGGCTGTCTGTGGGGATTTCGTCTGAGCCCCATGGTTCATAGTCAGAATGACCAGAACGTCAGTCAAAATCCACCATAGGAACAGGAATTTGCTATGACAATTCCTGCTTGTCAACAAATTTTGGCCCAGTTCCTTGACTTGGTGTCATGAAAGAAGGGGCATTTCAAAATAAATCCCATCCCTGAGCTGCTTTTGGTTCATACAGTATGAACAAAGGCTGGGTCATGCACTGCAGAGGATAGATTTTTTACTGTTTATTTTTTAATAAAATACCCCTTTTTCTGGTTTTCTGGAGGTACCTTTAAGAATTCTAACTACAATTTCTTATTTCAAGAACAACTAACCTTAATTTTTCTTTTTATTTTTACAATTGTTTGTTGGAGTGCTGATTTGTTGGCAGCTGAAACCAAATTCACACAGTTATTGACAGACAGGTGTCGATCCTGGCAACCAAGGTCAACAAACAAAACCAGTCATTTCCTGTCTACTCTTTTTTCCCCCCCTCTCTTTGAAGTGTTACTAACTGGCAGCTTTAAGCCAAACAGGAATGTCTATGAAAATTATCTGGGTATGTCATGAAGGAAGGGAATCTTGTGTAAATAACATACCTGATAGACTGGTTAATCACGATTACTTTTCCTCTCTCCAGGTAAAAGGCAATTTAGCTAACATGTTAAGAAGCTCACTGGCTATTTGAAAAGCCAAACAAATAAAAAAATAACTGCAGAAATACAGAAGTACGCTGTTGCCTAATGGTATTTTTCTTCAGGAGTGATTTGGGACTTCCTTTATAGTGGAGCAGTCTAAAACAGATTTGTAATTACAGGCTGTTTATTTTCTTAGCATTGCTCTGGCATCTGGAGGCCTCAGCTGAGATATGTTTTGGCAGGCAATGCTCTTGCAGTAAATGAGAAAAGTCTACCCCCTAAAATGTCATTAATGAAATTTGTATGGGAAAGAGTGAGAAAAAGGAAATGTTGGTTTCTGATTTCTTTTACATCTCTCTCACATCTTTCCTCTTGATTATCTCAATAATCCATTTCCAACCACTCTCTCAAGTTTTTGTTATCCATCACCCTTACATCTGATTGCCTCAATAAATTTTTTTCCACTGTAAGTTTTTTGCTATTTTCCCCCTCTTATAATATTTCATTTTATTTTTTCCTACTTTTTTCTGTTTGCTATTCCGAATTTCCACCATCAATCCCAAAACTGCTGGATGCAAATAAGCATTTGAATACATATAATATCTTTCTGTATTATGATATTGATAACAGGGCTCATGCACCCACTACTGAAGAGGTTATTTTTACTTTTATTCACAATTTTTTTTTACCAGATTCAGTTGGCTGTGAGGTTTTTAACCTCAGTTCCTCACACTGAGCCAACACAGGGAGAGTGTTGTACCGCAGAATCCATCGGCATCCCTGAAAGTTCAAATGTAGTGTGTGGTTATGAAAGTCAACCTGGGTCTCTGAGAGAATGGGCCAGAATAAACACATAGGTTTAATTTATTTCTGTTTGTGAGAGTAACAGCACTGAACTTGCTGGCATTACGCTGGAGTTAAACTAAAGTTTAAAAAGAATAGCAGAGAGGGGAGTTGATCACAAGCACAGACGTTAAGCAAGTAACTCATAAGACCAGCACATGTCTGAGAGCCAGGGAAAGGTCACTTGTTGCAAGGGAACAGTTCTGACTGCCAGAGGGCCCAGGCTAGCAGTCTGTGATGGTTTAGCCTGCCTATCAGGGCATTTTGCCTCTCCTGGAGATGAAAAGATCATTCCCATTAATGCCCATGGGAATTTTGCATGAACCTCAGCAGGACAGGATGCTTGCTATGAGAGGATGGCCTATCCAAGCTGGGTTTGAGGGGCACCACAGTGCAGCACCCATGGCACCAAGGTTTATCAGGGACATGTGCCCTAAGATGTCTTGGAAGCCAATGAACCTGGAGAAAACGCACATCATAAAGGTTTTCCCTCCTGGCCTCCATGGGAGGCATTTGAACAAAACTGGTGAAGCCTGGTTATCACTGAGATATGATACTGTGAATTCAAGTTAACTTTAGAAAAAAAGTGCTGATTGAAAAAGGCATAATTTTCTTCTGTCCTCCAGCCCAGCTGGCCTCCTTAGAGCTTTGGTCAGGATAGTTTGAGAAAAATAATTTTGCATTTGCACAAAACCACTGCTTTCCAGATGCTACGTTCAGGACTTTTATAGAGTCTCTTGATTATTTTCGTTTAAATTCTGTTTCGAGGGTAAAAACAGATTTGCTCCTAGCAAAAGGGGTGTGTGAGTGTGTGTATTTCTTTTGGAAGTGCCTGAGATTTAACCAGTTTCTCTGGATGTTTCCCCTAAGATTAAATTTCCCTTCCCTGCTTTTACTTTGGCAGCTGGCATGATCTCTGTTGTTTTAACTTTCTTCCTCTTTTTTCCCTTCCTGTTTTGCTGCATCCTTCCAAATACAGAGGAGAAGCCCAGAATAAAGTAAGTATGACGGGCAGGGTTTCAAAACCCTGGGATCGTTTTCCTGATCTAGCAGAAGCCCTTAGATTCTCTGTCGGGCAAATGGCCACGGGAAGCCTTTATCCAACCCTCCCTCATGCAACATCCATCTGTTTGTTCCTGCACGCCTTTCCAGGGTGTCTGCTTCCTTCAGAGGATGCCTTGCCAGCAGTTACTGGCCTGGTAGAGTCAGACAACTTGTGGACTGTCTGAGATGCAGAGATCTCACAGTACCCCAAAATACAGGCAGCTCCACAGTAAATCCTCTGTAGGAGGCCATGGCTGGGAAACTGCCCTTTCTATCCAGGATTGCTGACAGTGGGAAGGGTGGCAAATGTTGAGCTGGGCTCAGTTGAGCTTTACTAAGGTTTCCTATGGACCTTCTGGCTGTGGGCCCCAGCACCTTCCCTTCCCACTCTGCCAGCTGCCCAGGATGGACTGTATAGCCCTGCACAGACAGACTCACAGACCAACGTCTTTCCATGTGGTAGGGAATGACCGTAGGCTTTGGGAATAAAGAGGGGTTTTAGGGGTAGCTCCCTGTCCTGCATGACCTTCCAGGAAGGACAGTGGTTCTTAGTACTTTTCTGGAGTAGTTTTCCATAGGTGTGCTCTTTCACCCCTCTCTATCTCCACCAACATTCCTCCTTGTCAGCGTGGTTCCTGAGGGCAGAGCAGGGCAGGATGGGCTATTTTAAAAGCTGCATATTCTTTAAGATAAAAATCCTTTATTTTTCTTTCCTTTCTGTTTTGTTTTTGACTCTCTGCAGACTAACTGCTCCTAAAATACCAGAGGGTGAGAAAGTAGATTTTGATGTAAGTATTCCTGAGACTGTGTTTGTCCTTTGTTCCTGATAATAGACATGAGTGCATACCCACATAACTCCTCCTGTATTGGATATTGCTGAGGGTAAAATAAAAGACAAAAGTATGGTTGATTTGCCACTTGATTTCAGCAAAAGGTTACTCTCTGCTCCCTGAAACTGTCTGAAGGCATTCACTGATAATGTGACTAAGTTAAATCATGTATTTTTTTTTGTTTGTTTGTCTCCTTGAATCTTTGAAGGCAATATAAGGAAAGATCTCAGGATCTCTCTCCTAAGTGTTTTAGAGATCTCAGATCCTCTGTCCCATTGTTGCAAATGGCTTGGAAGTTGCATCTGTTGCTTAGAAACACTAGCTAAAATTACAATAAGTAGAGATCCAAACACCTTCCTAGAAAGTTGCTAGAAAAATGAAGAAATTCTGGTGTTGAAAACCTCCATAGAAATATTTGCTTTGCCCAAAATGCAGGAATATTTTCTAGGTAGGATCTGTATTACAAAGCAAAGAAGAGGCAGCTAAGTATATGCAATGATATATGTGTAAGCAATGCTAGGGATAAAATATGGTGTAGGGGAATGGGAGATTTAGATTATTTACACCTCTGGGCTCCTGACTGTTGCCTGAATGAGTGTCTGATTGCACCAAGAGCCATTTAAGCTAATCCATAGATTTCCATGGAAATCTACAGACAGTTTCCACTTTTGTTTCTCTGTGTATGCAGGGTGCTGAGAATGTCCAGGACATAATACTAGAGCAATATCGACTTAATGCATTTTTCTGCTCTTCCAGGACATCCAAAAGAAAAGGCAGAACAAAGACCTGATTGAACTGCAGGCCTTGATTGACAGCCACTTTGAAGCCAGAAGAAAGGAAGAGGAAGAGCTGGTTGCCCTCAAGGAGAGGATTGTGAGTCCTTGTACTGCCATTCTCCCGTGCTAGATTGAGAGATCATCTGTGGATGAGAAGCTGAAACCACTGTCAGACTTTGACAGAAAGCTGTGCTGTCACGAACAGAAGTGACTGCTCAAGTCATCATCAAATGGCTTCTTCCCCCCATCTGTTCCCTCTCTTAGCCCCTTGTTTTATATCTGAGAATTGTACAAGAGACCCTTCTGCATGTTCTAGAAAGAGAGAAGGTGGCTCACACTCTATGAAACAAAGCTCTTGGTAGAGGGGTGTCACAGTGGAGGAAGGTAAAGCCATGATGATGACCCAATGCCTCTGCTACTGCTCCCTGCAGGAGAAGCGCAGAGCTGAAAGAGCAGAGCAGCAGAGAATCCGGGCTGAGAAGGAGAAGGAGCGTCAGGCAAGGCTTGCGGTGAGTGTCTTTGCTTCCCTCTCCTTGTCTCTGCATCAAACTGGAGAGATTCTCTAGAGACAGAAAAAGCCTACACGTTCTGCCTGCCTCAGTCTGAAGATGACATGACGACCCTCTTAAAGCAAGGGCAGAAAACAGGAGTTGCTAATTCTCATCACTGTACTTCTCCGATCACATTCCCTGCACTGACACTGGCTGCTGGGGAAGCTGGGACTCTCCCCTAGAGTAACTTGTTCTGTGTGTTGCCCTCCACAGGAGGAAAAGGCACGGAGAGAGGAAGAAGATGCCAAGAGAAAAGCTGAGGATGATCTGAAGAAGAAGAAGGCTCTGTCCTCCATGGGTGCAACATACAGCAGTTACCTGGCTAAGGTAAAAATTGTGTATTGATGAAAGAAATATGAAAATGTTAGACCATGGGGTTGACTGGGAACAGTCTTCATTACAAGAGAAAACGGTCCAGCTTTCCTTCTTCTGGATCTCCAGCAGCTTGTCTTACTTGTTCTGTCACTGAAATAGTTTAATTTGGGCTTAATTTCTGTAGTCTGATGTTAATTGATATTCTGAAAATAGGCTGACCAGAAGAGAGGAAAGAAGCAAACAGCTAGAGAGACGAAGAAGAAGGTCCTGGCAGAGAGGCGCAAGCCCCTGAACATTGACCACCTTAATGAAGACAAGCTGAGGTAACATGTTTATCCTAATTTATGGGATGTAATCTACTGATATTTGGTCTTACTGTCCTGGAGTCTTCTCCGGTGATAAAATAAGGTAGAGGAAGGGGTCTTCCTTGAAATTCATCATGGGACACTTCAAAGTTGTGCCCTTGCTTAACCTGGAGAAGGGAGGAGAAATGGGAATGTAGGGAAGTGTTGAAATGGTTTGGTAGCCCCCTAGCTGTGCTCCTGGCATAGCTCTGTTAGCCCCTCATGCTAATTAGGATTAGTAGTTTCCAGGACTAGCTCTGGGATTAGGTGAACAAGCCTACAGACTGGTATGTGTAGCATTCCCAGGGGTGGGTTAATGCTGTTAAGGTATGAATATGGATTTCCATGAAAGATGGAGGTTTTCGAAGCTAAGTGCTCTGGGGCAGAGCAGTCATCAGATGATAGCCTGGACTGCACATTTTGGGGTTTACACATGATTGAAAGATGAAGTTGGCTCACCTCAGCACTGACACAGATGAGATTGCACAACGGCAGCAGCTCTGCTTATCTGGGTGACCTTCAGAGTCTTCCTTCCTTCTTGTCTGATTCCACTGGAGTCTTATCCTTCATTAAGAGTTAGGGGGAAAATTAGAGGAATTATGTTAATGTGTGACGCATGCGAGACTGCAAATCTAAAAGGTTTGAAGGTGAGAAGGCGAGAAAAATCTGACCTTGAAAACGATGAGTAGCTTTCAGAGAACAGAGAGGGTTTACAGGAAGATGTGTGAATGGCATTAAATAAAATTCATTATTAGTGATGTGAAAACCATGGAAAATATCTGATGTCATGTGTTTCTTCCGTGTTCCTTTCCCCATAAACACACAGGGACAAAGCTAAGGAGTTGTGGGACTGGTTATATCAGCTGGAGACTGAAAAGTATGACTTTACAGAGCAGATCAAGAGGAAAAAATATGAGGTGAGTTAAGAGGCCATCTTGCTAATGGCACTGGGTCCAAAATGTAAAAATATCTCTGATTCCTCAGGCAAAACTCCTGTTGTGACATTATTTGGGGTCTCCAATGACCCTTTGCAATATTTAGGCAGCAAGATGCTTGGAACTGCATTCCCCTAACATACGCACTTGAACTGGACTTCACATTTTAGGCTAAAATTGAATAGATTACTTCTAAGGTTTTCACTGACCCATGGAAAGGCAATCTCAATGGAAAATGGACTCCCTGCCCTCTCCTGAAACATTGTTCATTCTTGTTTATCTATGGGTAACTGTGGCCTGAAAATTCAGTAACTCTCAATTCACGCAGCTCCATTGCAAAATAATGGTTTTAGAGCCATCTTTGCTTTCAAACTTGAACGTTCTAAGTTTTATTCCATCCCAGACAGATTACCTGTGGACTGAGCTCTCTGGAGTCACTGAAAACTGTCTCCAGACAGGAGCATCTGACTAAAGTGTCACACGGTAACAGAAAGTGGACATGCTTCCTTCACACAGTCACTGGATAGGGCTGCACTCCACCCACATTAGGTTTCAGTGGCTGAGAAATCCTACTGGATCTCTCTCTGTCTCGCTCTCCCTTTAATTCCCAATCACACAGACACATGCTGCCAGGGAGTGAGCAACACCAATGTAACTATCTCAATCTCTCTTAGATTTTAACAATGCGTTGCAGGCTGCAGGAGCTTTCCAAGTTGTAAGTACAATGAACTTGCCTGTGTAACAGCAGCAGCAAAGGCTACCAAATGCATGAGCCTGCCGCATGGTCAGAGCCAGGCGCCAGATGGGAGCTGGCACTTGGCTCCAAGTACCGAGAGAAAAGAGAAAAATGAATCTTGTGTCTCTCCATTCACTTCCTTTTTCTCTCCCTTTCCATTCTTTGAAAAGATAAAAAGTGGTAATTTAGGAAAAGAGTCAAGAGTCCAACAGAGATTTGGTTAAAGAACTGAGCATACGATCTACTGAAAGCACCCAAAAATAATTCCCTATCTAAAACTCTGGTATTGCGTGCATGGGGGCATCACCCCGGTGCACCGGGATACATGCAGAAGCTTAGGGATATGTGTGTAATAGCTTGGACTACAGTATATAGAGAATAGTATGGGGTTTGGAAAGCTTCTCTGGCACATGGTTATCTAGATCCAAAATATTGGAGAGGGCTAGCTTAAGGATAACAGGTCAAGTGGGTGTGGAAAAACAGGAAATAAGGCAGTGCCAGGGGAGGGGTACATGCTACGGTAATGAGACCTCTGCATAAACAAAGAGGTGGGTGCCTGCTGATGAAAAGCAAGGAGAGAAAGTACAAAGAATGAACAAAGCAGAAGGAAAATGCACAGCTAGGATGGCGAAAGCGGAAGAATTAAGGGAAGATGATAGCAGGAAAAAACTGAGGAGAAAGGTAAGTGAAAATAGGAAAGAGAACGAAGGAGACAAGGATGCAAGGGAGAGACAAAGGAAGGAAGTGGGGCACACAGAAGTGGAGCCATTCTTTAGCTCTAGTGTCTGTTGCTCTTTGGTGCTTCATTGGAGAGTGAGTGTTATAGTCACGGTCATAAGGTTATGACTGAAGGTAAGTCTTAAGTGCTTGGGTCACACTGAGGACAACTGGTTCTCCTCCACACTTGGGGAAAATACTTGGTTGGAAAAAATGCAATTTAAACTGCTGTGACAAATACTAAAACTTCCACAAGTAAGTACAAAAGCAAGCGATCTGTTTTCTTTCCTTGCTTGTGTTGTCCTGTTCCTGGTAATGTTTCAGTCTTTTATATTGTTTCTGTTTGCCATGGAAAGACATGCGCCAGGAATTACAAGTTCTTGGGACAACCAGAATGTATGACTTTTGTTCTTCTTTTTTTTTGCACGCGGGGAATGTCAAGTGCGACTTTAAATATTCAAAATTGGGGTCATCAGTTCTTGGACCAGCAGAGTCAGTGCAGAATTTTGAATCACACCAAAAGCAGAAGCAAAGCATACATCTTGGCAAGGGCATTTCTTCAGTCCAGGAAAACTAAGTAGGATCCTGACTCAGTTACAAACGAGAGGATGAAGGGGCACAAGAGTGCTCTCTATCACACCCTAGTGTTTTGTGGGCTTTTCCAGCACCTGAGTCCCAGGATTTCAGTAGCGAGTCCAGGCCTACAGACCCAAACTGAGGTGCTAAGTCAGGATATAAGGTGCTTATCCCATGTGAGGTAGGTGTTTGCTTCCTATGCATCAGGTCATCTTCTCTTGTTAAATGAGTGGCTGGGAAAGTGGTGATTGCTGCAAGCTCCTCACCTCCTGCTCTGCAGCCAGCAAAAGGTACTCCAGGAGAATGTGATAACCTTCTTCCATTCCTGAGGTCCCCACCCAAAGACTGAAGATCTTTGGGCTTACACACCTCCTGATGTATAGGGGTAAGGGAAGAGTGAGAAGGTGAGATTGATACATGCAGGTGATGGAGCCATCCAAGAGATTTCCAGTTGGCCAAGGTGACGCTCATTCCAGTTCACCTGTCTGCACTTTGACATGTGAGTTCATAGGAGATTAATTTCAATGTGTAGAGACTCTTCTAGTAAGGGTTATAAAATTCTAGCTCTTCTGTCCCTTGAGATGTGAAAGTGGCTTGCAGATTTATTGCCAAGAAGTAACATTTCTCTCCTTCAACCATTGGGGTGAGTTTTTATTTCACAGGAAGTATTAATTCCTACTACAGGCACCTGTTTTGAGCACTTCAGCAGGTAAATTTTCCCTCTCCTTGAGGGAAAAAGGTTTTTTTGTCTCTAAAAACCCTGGTCATGTATGTTGTTTGCAGATTGTCACCCTCAGAAACCGGATCGATCAGGCCCAGAAGCAGTAAGTATTTATATCCCCTTCCTAGCTCCTGGCTTGGGGATATTTTCTCAGTGTTTCAATGAGTCACTTCAGCCTCAACACTGACATTTTCTTGTTGCAATGAAATGGGGCTAGAGATGGTAGGGCCACTCCCATCCTGCCTCACATTGAGAAAATGGAAGGCAAACTGAAGTGAATGTAACACCTAACAAGAAAAAAATTGTGTTTCTTCACACCATATCTTCAAAATTTTCCTCTGCTTATTGTTAGGTTTTTCAAACACCCATCTGAGGTGCTTTGAATACTTGAGGGAATGCAACCCTTGTTTATGAAGGATAAACAAGTGGTTGCTAAGTGTACGAGGAATGGTGTGTAACAAGACTAACATAATGGGATTACTGTTGTGAGCTCTTTTCACTCATCATCTCTCTCCCACTTTCCTTCACCACAAGACTATTTCATTACTTTTTTGAGTCTAATATCTTTATTCTAGGTATTTTTAATGAATTGATGAGACACCAGGGGTAGACAAAGCTTGGGGGTTAGGACATGTAGAAAACTAATACTCACGGAGAAGTAACTGCAGGGCAGAAAGGGAGGAGAGCTCTCCAGTGGTGGGTTTGATCTTCTCTGTGTGTCTGTACCTTTTTAGCAAAGTCGTGCCAGGAATGGAGCAGTGGCCTTTGGTAATATCTTTGGATGATAGGAGCGACTGCCTTCCCACTTCCCCAAGACACTCTGACTTACCAAATGAATGTAATACTAGGGGTTTGGCAGCCTGTAGATGCCAAACATAAGGCTTGACCTTCCCGTGGTATTTTCCATACAGAGCTGTGGGCTGATGAACCTCAGCAGAATGTGCACCTGCAGGAGGATGCCATTGTTTGTCTGGGCATTGCTGCTCTTGTGGGGCACTACCACACCACCCACAACAGGGCACTGCATGCTTGTTCCCCCAAAAGACAGGATATTCTCTCAGGACATAGTTTGAAAAGGCTGCACTGAGATGCCCAGAGCTAATGAGATTTCTGTGTGCTTAAATTTCTATCTACATTAGACATTATCATTCCAAAGCAGTGCCTGCCAGTGGGTTATACAAGGATCAAATGAGTCTTTTGCTTCAGACTCTATTAAATCTCCTTAAGCACATGCTAAAGGTTAGGTGTAACATCAAACATCACAGGTGCTTGTGGATATAAAAGGATCCTGCCTTCGTTTGAGGAGCTGTGCAGTTCCTACACTGGGTTTTGAACCTTCAGAAAGGCTGGCAAAAGGGACACAGAGATTAATTTAAGATAAGCGGAAAGTGCATGCTCTCTTTTATGTAAACCCTCAATTTTTTCAAATACACCAAGCCTATATTGGTCAAAGGTAAAGTATCCACTATGTGTGTAGCTCTGTCACTGTGCTACATCCTTCTGTAAATATGGCTGGTGCTCTTGAACCAATCCTTGGGGCAGCACAACAAAAATCCCCCCAGATGTGATGTCTCCATATTTTTCTTCTCCCTGGAGAAGCCAGTGGTTCTGAAGAAAAGCCTCTCTTGACAGCAGCACCTTGTGCTTGGTCCCCAACCCCACACTCTGCCATGTCAAAGAGCTGCCCCCACTTTGCACGTGCTTTGGTTCAAGAAGCAACCTGATCATTGTGTGTGTGAGATGGAAGGGTTTGGGGGTGTGCCAAGCCCCACAAACCAAGGTGTTGCTAATGGGAGCTAGTGCAGAATCTAACTCAACTAACTTCCTGCCCAGCCCCATTCTGAGTTCAGGCTTCTCAGGTAGAAGGTAAGTGGCTTGCATGTAGGATTGCCTTTCTGTGTGCAAGAACTCTTGGAGAGAGTTTGCCTCAGGCGCTTTGAGTGGGGAGTATAGCTGGACTGCTCCCACACACCATGAGAAAGACAGGGATACTCATAGGAGAGCTGGCCTAAAAAGTTGTTTGGATTGTTTCGGAGGCTCTTGCTCTCATGATATCAATAGCCACTCTGCCTTTGCTAGAGCAAAGCAATTCTTAGTTGTATTGAAATTAGTGTTCAGCTTTTTGCCTCCACTACTGAATAGAGCATCTGGGGAATTTGATCAGAGCTCTTTCATACTGAGCAAATTTCTCTAGACAGAGCTCTAAATCCTAAAATCTAGACCATAGCAGACTTGTATTCAGAAAACATCAAGTCTGTGGCTGCACAGACCTGTCACTAAATTTGGAGACCACCTAGATTTCTATCTTGATAATGCAGGAGTCTGGGAGGGTCCACCTCTTTCAGGCATGCACATCCTGCCTTTCACACTAAGAGCCCCAGAAGGAATCTTTTTCCACAATATCAACAATATTTTTCTCAGGATGTGGTTAATGACAGGTGTACCCAACATGTGAGAAGTGAAAGCAGCTGAAACCTAATCTAAGAGTCAGAAATGCAGAATGGCCACAGAGTCCCATTGCTTCCATCATGCTGACATGTTTTTCTTTCCTTTTGCATTGTAGCAGCAAGAAGGCAGGAGCCAAGGGCAAGGTTGGTGGGCGCTGGAAGTAAAGAACCAGGCAGGATGGCCTTTAGTGGTGTGCAGAACCCCTGCTGGTCTCCTCTTTCCTCCTTCACCGATCACTTGCGTTCTCGTGCCTCAATGATCACAAAAATCGCATCAGCCTGGATTGGCTATTGCTGCTGCTTTTCTTCCTGGAGGGGTCTGGTGGCTTCCTCAGGCAAGGGGAAGCAAGTTCCCTGTGGAACTGAGATGACTCCTTGCTGGCATCTTCACTTCCTGCTGAGCATGTCCCTTATCCTCCTGATACCAGCCCTATGCTGTCCTGTAGATTGCTGTGTACAAATCTCTGGATTTTGTAAATAAAGCACAACCAGTACCTACTCCAATGACAGCCCTCTGGAATGGTGTTTTGTATTTTATTTAATGCCTTCCCATTTTCCAAGGATTTGGGAGCTGGTCCAAACCCTTACTTAATATCATTTGATCTGTCTCTACAATGGGGAATAGGCTCCGTATCATCAGTGAAGACTCAGGATTGGGGGCCTGTTTTAAACCATTGTGCAGGCAGATACCAAGAGGCAACTGTTCTCAGGGAGCTCAAAATCTGGCTGCCAAATGTAGTTGAAATTGACTTCAAAGTTCGAGTGATGAAGTGAATCAAAGAATTGGGAATAAAGGAACAAATCTCCAGAAGTGGTAGTTTTCAGCACATTGCTTTTATTGAATGCAGACAAGTGCAAGGGAGAAAGATTCATTCAAATATTACATTAAAATATTTATTGAGGCCGTTAGCCTGCATACAATATTAAAGCCCAATACTGAAGTGTGAATTACTTGGTTAATTCAATGTAGATGTCAAACACAAGTGGCTGTTACTAAATTTGAGGTGTGAGCTGTTCCGTAGGGCCTCTTGTCTTTGCCAATCCTGGAACTGCCCAGGTGGAAGGAAGTCCATCAGAGTCTCTCCCATGTTTCCAGTGCCTGTGTGCCCAGTCTGGCGCTCTGTTGGCTTACGCTGAGGTGTCATAGAGTCATGAGTGGTTTAGGTATGAAGAGGCCTTAAAGATCATCCAATTCCAATTCCCCTGCCATAGGCAGGGACACTTCTCACTAGACCAGGTTCCTCACAACCCCATCCAGCCTGGCCTTGAACATTGCCAGGGACGGGGCATGCACAGCTTCTCTGGAGAACCTGTTCCAGCGCCTCTCCATCCTCACAGTAAAGAATTTCTTCCCAACATCTAATCTAAACCTACCTTCTCTCAGTTTAAAACATTTTCCTCTTGCCCTGTCACAATATACCTTGGTAAAAAGTCCCTGTCTTTCTTATAAGCCCCCTTACATACTGAAAGGTCACAACTGAGTCTCCCCCCAGCCTTCCCTTCTCCTGGCTGCACAACCCCAGCTCTCTGCCTGTCCTCACAAGGGAGGTGTCCCAGCCCTTCCAGCATCTCTGTGGCCTCCTCTGGACCTGCCCTAACAGCCCTGTGTCTGTTGTGCTGGGGTCTCACCAGCAAGGAGGACAGGAGGAGAGTCAGGACTCCAGCAAAAGCAGACAGCACTGCAGCATCCCACAGAGGTGATATTTTCACATAATCACAGAATTGTTGGGGCTGGAAGAGACCTCTGGAGATTGTTCAGTCCAACCCCTGTGCCAAGGCAGAGTCACCCAGAGCAGGTGACACAGGAATGTGTCCAGGTGGGTTTCAGTATCTCCAGGGAGTGAGATTCTACATTCTCCCTGGCCAACTTGTTCCAGTGCTCTGCCACCCTCAGTGTAAAAATGTTCTTCCTCATGCCAAGGTGGAACTTGTGTTTTAGTTTATGGGCAGTGCTCCTTGTCCTGTCACTGGGCAGCACTGAAAGGAGTCTGGCACCATCCTCTTGGCACTATACTTTGAGATATTTGTATCCAATAATGAGATCCCCTCTGAGTCTTCTCGTCTCCAGACTAAACAGGCCCAGCTCCCGCCGTCCCTCCTCAGAGAGATGCTCTAGACCCCTCCTCATCTGCATGACCTTCTGCTGGATCCTCTCCGGTAGCTCCTTGTCTTTCGCGTACTGAGGAGAGCAGGGCCGGGCACAGCACTCCGAGGCTCCTCTGGGGACCCTCCTCACCCTGTGCCCCCTCCCCGTGCTGAGGGGTGGGGCCCTGCCCGCCCCACTGTTGGAAAACATGCCAGTTAAAAAAAATTAATATATAACTTTAGCCAGGTTTGATCACCTTTGTCCCCAGGGGCAGGGAACTGAAGCTTCTTTCCAGGGCATTGTTTCTCTAGGTGAGGCCTCATGGGCTGAGCATTTCAACACACTGGGAGTAGCCCCAAAGAGATAGGGCCATCTTCGAACATCTACCCCAGACTCTGCCTCTGGCAGAGCGGGGGACCTCTCCTCCGGAAAAGACTGATAAGGAAATCAAGGAATGAAGATCTAATTAACATCGGAAGTGAAAAAACCTGCATCCAATAAGAAACCAAATACTAAGAACTACACAGCTTGAGACCAATGAACGCTGACCCAATTAGTTTCTATGAGTTTTGGCTGTATAAAAGACCTGAAAAATCTAGTAAACGTCATGTATCATGGAATGATTCTCTCTGCACACCTGGGCTATGTGTGGATGAGATGATTTCTATGGTACATCCTGGCGAGAGCAACATCCTGGCGAGATAATAAACTAATGCCTTGACTCTCTAACATTAAAAGTGTTGTCGGAGGGTTTTTGTTTTTCCCGCAGTTTCGGTGGCACCACGGCCCCTCACACGGCGGCGCCGCCGCGCTCCTCCGTGCCAGCAGGGGGCGCAGGCGCCGCCGCCGCCCCGCCGAGGCCGCTCTGGCGCCGCCGCTCGCGCGGGGCTCGGCCATGGCGNGGGTGGGGGGCCGGCCGGTCAGTGAGCGGAGGCGTGTCCCCGCAGGTACCCGCTGTTCCAGAGGGGCGGCCCGCAGCTGCGGATCTTCCGTCCCAACTTCTTCATGCTGGCCGTGCGGCCCGGCGTGCCCCAGCCCGAGGACACCGTCCAGTTCCGCGTCTCCATGGAGTGAGTGCGGGCACGGCAGCTGGCCTTGTGGGCTGAGGGGTGGGAGAGCCCAGTGCTGGGGCAGGGAAGGGGCTTCTGCATCAGGGAGACCTTGCAGAGGGCGGCGAGGGCACTGATTTAATGACCAGCTTTGCGTGGCTCCTCTCCCCAAGTGTTAGTGAGGCTCAGCCTTCCCAGGGGCGGGCCAAGGAAGAAGGAAGTGCTTATGAATTTGATCCAGAGTAAGCAAGGTAGTATCCAGTTATTTGTCAGGACTCTTTCAGCCTGACCAGTCTGCTGGCACACATTAGCGCCCACAAGTCTGTGGCAGGTTCTGGTAAGATCAGCAGCTCCTACTCAGAATAAAGAAAGATGTCGCAGGCTGGGCAGTGAGAAGGCCTGCTGAACACAGAATATACCTGGCATTTTGAATGTTGAGGCTACAGAGAATAAAATATTTGACAATTGTTACAGTTTGTGTATCATAAATCGCTGTAGCAGTGGGTGGTCTAGGCTGAGTTTATACTTTCGTGTTAATCTGTCTTGGTTAAAAAAAGAACACATTTATTCCACAGTATTAAGCAGTCTCTAGTTTATTTTATTTAAATATTTACAGTTTTTTTTTTTCTTTCCCTAAAATGTTTTTCATTGCCCAGAATGACAAAAGTGGATATCAGGAATTACCTTGAAAGAATATACAATGTGCCAGTAGCTGCTGTGAGGACCAGGATACAGTATGGTAAGTGCAGTGGAGTAATCTAAAGGGATGAATACAGCATCCCTGCACAGACAGAGTAGGCTTTACCTCTCAAAAAGTCTGTTAGGTTTCAGCTGACTTTGGTTCCAGGTGCTTAGCTGGTGATGTCTATTAGCTTAGTTGTTTATTCATCCCTTCAAATGAACATGCACCGCTTCATACTGGAATGCTTTGATTAAATTATGATGTAAGTTTCACTCTAAAAAGAAAAATCTGACTTTAAAAAGGCTAATCATCCTGACAGTTATCTAGCTTGAGCTTTTGTTTTTGGTACTGTTTCTCCTTGAAGACCAGTGGGTGTCTCCCTTCAGAAGGAACTGCTTCATATGTTTTAATGCAAGCAGTAATAAAACTTAATTTCAGCTGCCGCCTTCGTTTAAAAAATGAGCTGAGATGAGTTTGCGTGCACACACACAGGAGGTGTTATGGCCTAATGATAGGCAAAGTTTGTAGAGCAAAGAAAAATACTTTGTTGAACCAGTAGATAATGTCAGAAAAACATCGTGACAAATTTTCAGGTTTTTATCACCTGTTGTTACCAGATTTCTGCTACAGACCTGAGTATTTCCTCTTCTGGTTTTTCTCTTGTACAACCCCTAGAAACAACAACAACAAACCCCCACCGAAACCCATCAAAAACCCACCAAGAAACCAACTCAAGAGAAAAAGGAAAAACATTCCTAGTTTAACTTATGCTGAGCTCTTGGAGCAGAGGGACTAAACTCTAACTGAAATAGGCTAAATTTTGATAATGTCACCTTTACATATGAATACTTCCTTCCCCAGAGCTTCTCTGACTGCAGTTGGGATGCAGTCAGAAATATTTTTTTTTTTCATGTCAGTTTACTTTTTGCTCATCAGGCAGTGAAGTTATTGAGTGGAGAGTATCTTGGTTAGGACATCTTTGTTGGGTGGGTTTTTAATTTTTCGTGCAATGACTCTAAGAAAGGAGTTACGTGTTTATAATGGTAAGATTAAGGACGATTTTAAAAACAATAGGAAAAAAGACCTGTACTACAGGTCTAGTAGTGAAAAATGGAGGATGAAAGAAAAAGCTTCAAAATAAGGTTGTAAAACTCAGAATATAAAAAGGAAGAAAAAACCTGTAAGTATCTGTAATATGCTTGTGTGAAAACCAGAATTGAATTAAGTCATAAATACCAAACACGTAAAGTTCCAAACAGCACTGAAAAATATTCATGCTTGTCCTTATAACTATTTTGTCCCTTGTTGCTAATTTTAAGGGATGATTTATAGTCAGGGATAAAAGAGGGTTAGAATGCCTAATAAATTGAGAGCTTTAGTGTCTGCCTAACTTGAAGGGGATAAGTTGTACATCCCACTTCAGTTGTGACCAGCGTGCTTGGAGAAGGTTGAGGTGCTTTGGTTTGGATGTGGAGTATAATTTCCTGGTGTATAAACAGTAGCTCCAGCTCGTCAGCTGAATAGTAAAAATTGTCAAGTTTAAGGCTGTTGAGTGGTTGTTTTCTCCCTGTCTTCCTGAAGCTTTGGATGTTGGGAGGACAGTTTATCACCCCTGGCCCCTACTTGGGAGACTTTTCTCCTTGCTTCTCTGCAGACTTTGTGTGTGGTGTGAAGGCACAGTGGCAGCAGGCTGGTGATGCCTTGGTTCTCTGCTTGTAAATGAGGAGAGCAGTGTCCAGAGTTTCAGGACATTTTAATAATTGTGGTGTGCTGGTAGTGAAGGAAGAATATTCCTCTTAACAATAAATCAGAACTAGGCAAGTCCCCTCTTCAGTTTGGCCTTGCTTTGGAGAACTTGGAAGTCCTGGGAAGTAACAGGCGGGATTCTCTTCATTTCTGCAGGTGCCAACAACAAGAGGAATCACAGGAATCAGAGAGTGAAGAAGCCAGATTACAAGGTCGCCTATGTACAGCTGGTGAGTTAGCATGGATGCTTGTGAGGAAAGAGAAAGGGGCTGTTAACCAGCCAAGCTGAAAGTAATGGCCAGTGAGTTGTCCTGGTTGGCTGAGTATTTCTGCCAATCCTGTAATAAAGACAGTTTCTCTAACACATTCCAGAATGTAAAGGGGTTTAAGTGACTTTGTCTAAAGATCAGATTCAAACAAATGGTTAGTTTTCAAGTCCCGTGTTGGTTTGAGGTCTGTCTGTAGGTTGTGGTCTGATGTCATAGGGTGCTGCTTTGCCAGAGAGTTTCATGCTGACCCTGTACTCTGTGTGCTGGAAGGTTCACCACTTGTGTGGTTGATTGCTGAAATGTCCAGTAAGTGAAAGAATATATTGTGAGGACAGGGAACTCCTTATTGAAGGTCTTTGAATTTCAGAGAAGAGCAAGGCTAATTCCTTGGAGAGCATTTAGTCATGTCTAAACAAGCGTGCTTTGTGGCTGAACCGGGCTCTGAAACATACGTTGGTTGCCCAGTGGAAAAGGAGCTTCGTGTTCTTTATAAATTTCTTTCATAACAGGAGCATATTATAGTTTAGACTCCTCTTGGGCTTACCTGTCTTTGTGCAAAAAAGAAGTGCAACCAGTGGAAGAAAACCCCTTCACATACCAAATTTACATTAAAGAGATGCTATTTATGGTTGTAAAACCATAAGCTCAAAATTGCAGTTGGCAGCACAACATCACTGTTACTCTGTCTTGAGACAAGGATTCAGCGCTGGGGGAACACTCTGTAATCTTAAAGACTGGCTAAGGCTTCGTATGGACTTGGGGTCAAACTCAAGAGGCACAAAAAATGGGAAATCTGATTTTTAATATTTCAAAGTTTAAATATGCTTGAAAGTTTTTTTTCTAAGCCCCTTCTGGGAAGGGGAGTAGAAAGAAAAGTGAGGACGCTGTGTTATTCCAGACAGCCCTTACCTAATATAAAAGAACAGCATAAAGTGTAATGTTACTAGGAAGTAACAGAGTTGTATTTAGCTGAGGACTGCCTTTGATTTACTCTGCTGAAGTTAAAGGCAGCCTCATCTCTGTGAGGATTTTACATTACGATGGCTAAAATGCACATTCCTTTTTCAAGGAAGAGTCTCTGCTTTGGTGAGCAGATTCCCCCTCCTGGATTGTCTGTGCTACGTTTTTATTTGCTGGAGATCAGGATTGTACAATTAGGAACTGAATGCTTGGATTGATGATGTACCTCACAAGTTGCTTTGTCTGTTGTTCCTTTTAGTAGGTAGTTGCAGGCACTTTCCATTGCCACAGCCTCCTGCTAGTTGACTTCCTTGCTTTTAGAAACTTGTTTCCCAAGACTGAAGCAGACATGGGTCTCCAGTGAACTGTAGTCAGTTCTCAGATTTTATTTTACTGTAACACAGTCTTGTGTCCTTTGTCTGCTGAGGTGAGGACGTAGTCTGCAGCCCATAGATACTCCAGGGGAAGGAATGGGAAGCAGAATAATGCTGCTGTGTTGGAGCAAGACACTCATTTAAGGCAGTGCCTTTGTGCATTTATTTCACATTCAGCCTTTCAACCTAGAATAGCAGTCACTACCTTAAGGGTTTCTCAGCAGAGGTGTGGAGATTTACCTAATCTAGCTTGGTATTGGGGCAAGACTAATGTGGTTGTTCCTCCAGCTTCCCATCTTGTCTTCTGGGCAATGCATGGAGCGCTGTTGCACCGTGGCTGAGGTCTCTCAGTACATGGCACGGCAAGAGTCCCTTACTGCCTTACACTGCAGTTACCTTAATAAGTTCTTAAGGAATGCCATGTTTTCCATCTCTCCCATGAACAGGGTCAGGGACCACTTTTTGGTGGTGTTTTTCATGTCAAGGGAGGGAATCCTGCCCATTTGCTAAACTCTTGCCATTGAAGCTTGGTCTCTGTTTTTTCTTCACCTCATTCCGGCTCTCTGGTCTGGTTTTTTCCCTATTGTTGTTGTGGTCTGTTAATTCCATTAACATTTAGGTTTCTTTATTCCTCCCCCTTTCTCTTTTTCCTTTTGTTTGTTGCTTTTCATCACTAGCTCTGATGTCTCAGACAATGAGCTCCCAGCTCTGTGTTCACACCAACTTTAAACAGTGGGTGAAGCCAGAAACCCAGTGTCATTTCTGAATCTAAAGGGTTTGCCTTCATTCTCATTCATGGTGTGATCAGGCCATTACAGGCCCCATGCAGTCCATTGTTAATATCTGCCTAATTTAGGAAAGTCTTTGCTGACCACTGTAAAATCCTTATTTTCATGAGAATTAGTTTGCATCTGCCGTGAGTCAGAGTAGCTGGGCTTTCCCACCATTTCTATGAGCTGTGTTTTCTCTCATTTAATCCAGTTTCAAGTTAAAACTGCTTATGACTGGAAAAATATGGATGTGTTTTTGGAAGGTCTTGGGTTGATCTTTCTGTTGCCCGCTAGGTGGAAGTATTGCTCTTTCCAGTGTGACTTGGTGGCAGCTGTGATGCAGTTTACCTGAATGAAATTGAGTTTATTCTCATGACCAGTTACGTTTCCTTGCTTCATAAAGCATCACCTTATGTGTCCCAGTGCAACACACATATCCATTGACTTACTGCAAGTGTCTCAAAGGTGGAAGGTGTATGAAGTCATAGTCAACATGCCCTTAGGTGTCAGACTAGTGCCCCAGCTGTTCCACATGTAAGAATTGTTGTCCTTTCTTTTCCAAATACTATTTCTTGGAGGTTCAGAGCTGTTTACTTTATTCTCAGGCGGTAACTGGACAAATACATGATCTGTCCAAGCATAATATTTTCACACTAAAAAAATACCTCAAATCATAGAAGGTTGTGGATCAACAATATCTTGCCATTCCAGAGCCTGCTTGCCTTTTTTCGCCTTTTGGAATGTGATGAGAAAGGTTTAAGTTAGAGACTTACATCCCGGTGTATCAAATGCTACTTTTCTGCATTGTTCTATATTTAAATTTAAACCGAAGTTCTATATCTTTGCAAACTAGATAAAACAAATGTAATACAGCAGCCTTTCTCCTTACTCCAATACAGCTATAATTATCATAATGAAATGAAAAAAAAAAGAAGAAAGCCAGTGGGAAACTTTGCAGTTGCATTAACATCAGGGAAATTAAAAAAAAACAACAACATCCCCTCCTTCTCCTCCTTTAGTGTTCTCACTGGTTTAGCTTAACAGGTGTTAGTACCCGTGGGAGCACAACTGTAGACAAGCCTCTGGAATCCAGACCTATTTTTAATTAAACCTGTTTTGAGAAATCTAGTAGAGATGGCTGTAAAAAGGAGTCTGACCTTGTCAGCATTAGGACTAACACCTATTTAGCTGCTTGAATGATGGCACCGGTGGGAATGTGTTTGCAAATGCTTTCTCCTCAAACCTCCCCGCCCCGTTTAGAGTATCCTGTACATTCACAGTAATTAACCTATTTGCACATCAGATGTGACAGTAGTTTTCTTTTGAATTCAGAGGAAACTTGGATGATCCATATGCAGTGTCGTTCCTGAGTGGATTTTTGAAGTTGCTTTCTGTGCTGTTTTGCCATATGTTTTAGCATCAGATGTTACCACTGCAATAGCAGGAGAATTGTTCAAATGTACTGAATTATTAAACTTAGCTGCATTTGCTGCTACTGCTGGACTGAATCCCATGCTTTTGGAAGTCCAACATTTTTTGTAGTTAGTGATACGATAAACATCACTTTTCCGCTAATTCTGAAGGACAGTAGTAAGTGCTTCAATTACCCAAATAACCAGAAGATCTCAGAGTTGTTTACATGATTGGTGTTTGCTGCATCATTGCCGCACAGTAATATGTGCGCTGACCTTCCATTTCTAAACTTTTCAGGGGACGCAAAGGTCAGAGAAGTATAAGTGAATTTGTGCTGGATAATCCTTCCAGCAGTTTTCTGACGTGAGGCTCAGCAGTGGAAAGGCCAGCACTTGACTTCATAGGCCTAATTATGGTCACTTAACCTCTCATTAAAATGAATGGAGGCAATTTGTAGCACTCAGTGTGATAACTCCTTAGACAGACTCCAAGAACAAGGTGTGTTTTTACTCTTTATCTAAAGATGAAGGCTTGAAATCTAAAGGGAAAATAAATGTTTGGTGCTTAGGTCACTTTTTATTGTGAAGGATGTTATTAACATTTAACAAATGAATCTTCATAAGGCCTTGTATAGAACTCATTTTTACATTCGGGTAATGGTGAATTGAGGATTAGAGTTGTGCAGGAGTAGAAGTTTAATGGGTCCCATTTCTCTTATCTGAGCACTGGACCACACATCTCACTCGTGCATAACCCTAGAATTTGTAGGAAAAAAGGAGGTCTCTGGGAAGACCCCAAACTGAGAAGAGCAATGTGTAAAATCATCACGTTGCCTTAATTTTTTTAGGTGTTCACTGCCCCCTCTCTGACTTGCTTTGTTTGGGGGTTTTTGATCTTTGAATTGTAAGGCTTCACTTAAGGGTGAGGTGGGCACATCGTGGTAGAGCTTACCCTGACAAATTCCAGAGCATCAGGGGATCACTTCATATTGGTGAAAAAGATCTTTTGCTGTCAGTGCAGCACCCAGTTCCGAGACAGACTGAGTTATCCAAGCACAAGTCATTTTTTTTCCAGTGTCTGTCTTTTTTACAGGATTTTCTTTTAGCACAGTTATGTTGAGTAGAAAGGTGGTGTTATCTTCTCCCCCTTTCTCTGTGCTTCTAAGGTAATTATGCTGGCAGAAGTTCTAAAGTAGAAGCAAGTTCTAGCCTTTTTAGAGCTTACTTCAGCTTATGAGAATTTGAGTAATTCAGCAACTGAAAGGATAAATAGCTTGAAAAAGGTAAATCAGTTAACAAACGCAAGGTTTTCAAGTAAGCCCGAATCTTCCTTTCCGGCTGGATATGCCAGCACTTCATGTTCTAGCAGTTTGTAAACCAGATAAATCCTGATGAACTTGGTAAAAATTATTTGCTTTATTCCAGTGAGGATTTCATTCTGAGGATGCATTTATCATATGGTTGTCAAATGGTTGCTGTATAGCAATAGGGAAAACTTTTGTGACGAAAAAGTGTAAGGAAAAGCAGCGGTGTGTAAAGAAGTGGCAATCCCTCTGTTCCTTTGGTAGGCATTTTTTTGAGGAGGTGGCATATGAGCTTGAACCTCAGTAGCCTCTGGTATTATGTGGAAGATGCACTGATTTTAAATATGCCTGGACAGACAATCCTTTATGTAAGTTGATGCCTTTTGGTATTTTTTAAATTTTGAAATACCCAAGATACAGGCTTCTTCTGAAAACTAGCTACTGAGCATGCACAACAGCTATTTTTCATACAGCTTTCATCACTCCAGAGCCTTACAGTGCAGTATTACTGCAGAGTATTGTTACTTAAGATTTATCAACCTTCAGTTCTCAGGGTGTAATGTCTTGGCTGTTTCGAATCGTGTTTGGCTGCCAGCCAAAATCAGAATTTCTTCACAAAACAAGAGCTGGAAAGAGCCAAGTTGTCTGTGCTGATTTTGATTTATTAAAAGACTCCAGATACAGATTGACATTTTCAGCTCAATATTTGACTTTCACCAGCCTTGAAATGGGATCTGTGAGCACTTTGATAAACAGCTTAAAGGTTTGTCTGGTTTTGCTGCAGCCTCTGTGTGTATCTTTTTTGTTTTCTTCCCTCTTTTTAAAATAATAACTGTTTTGCAATGCTTGGTGAATTACCATGGATGTTGTTAGTATGCTTTAGGGACAGCTTTCCTTCATTCTCCAATAAGGGAAATGCATTGGTCCTGGAAGCATACCAGAATGAAAGTGCTGCATAACAAGAACAGTCCCTTACTACACTGTTACCAATATAAATAGTTCTCAGATTTTCAGTGGAGGTGGTGTGCCTACCATGTTAGCCTGAGTTGTTTTCTGACTCGTTTAACTAAAATGGCTTCCTCTCCAGGGCAGACAGGTCTTTAGTATGGGCCCTGGCTGTTCTCTTGGTACCACAGGGCTGAGTGACCTGCTCACAGTGCAGTTAAAACACAGCAATTTTTTGTAATATTAGCAAATTCTTTCCCAAATGCTTCAGTGTGTTAAAATCCTGGGCAGTACTTGGCCTCCAGGGTGCTTGTTGCTGGTCCTACTACAGGAGGAGGTTCAGTAGGCTGCAGCTTTGGGCTTGCTCAAGGACCCTAGTAAGGCCAGTTTCTTTCTGTGCCATGAAGTGGGACTGTGCTTTAGCTGTCAAAGGACAGCTATTATAAGGATACCTGTTGGTAATTTAAAGGTACGAAAGAGCTGAAACCCCAGAGTATACACCAATGGAAAGGAAAACCTTGATATGTTCCAGTTGAGCTTATCCAGGCTAGAATCAAGGAAAAAGCAATGTACACAGCAGCTCCCTTGTTGTTTTTGTAGTATGGTCAGGCTCTTAGGAAACCCCCAAGAAGTATGCACTACAAAAACAACTGGAGCATTGCTGTGTAGAGTTGGTATTTTGTAGATTCCAGTCTGGATAATCTCATCTGGGATAAGTCATGCTTTTTTCTCTCCAAAGCATATGAGGTTTCGATTTTTTCACACCTGTTATTTGCCAGGTTGAGTGTGGAATTTCATGATTAAATGAAACATAGCACACATTCAGCTGGGTCAGGGATGTGGTGACGGTTCTATTGGATTTATTTATGTCATATTTCTGATCCCAAAATGTGGAGTAGGTCGTCATGTCGGGGAAGGCTCCTTTTCATGTCATTTGTGGAACCATTTCATAACTGAGCCTCTTGTTTGGTTATATTTACTGCATAAATTTAAAGACTGGCTGATCTGAAAAAATGCCAAACCCACCTGTTTTCATCTGAAGCAGTTAAATGCTTTTCTTGAGATTTCTGTATGCAGAATGCTGCCAAAGAAGTTAATGTATGGTAACGTTTGTAAGTGTTTTGGAGAGTACTTTTTGAGTTATGGGTGACCAGTTACAAGTTTTGTTATGCGAGGTCCCATATAGAATGGAAGGGCTGATATTGTTGTATTTAATGAAGTTGTGCTTAGAGCAAACGCCACTAAAAATAAGTAGGTAATGTTAATAGGATAGTACATTTCCACAGAAAAATGGTTTCCTGCTGTTAGATAAAAACCAGAGACCAAGCAAATGTTTATTTTCCAAGTGGGAGACATAGATCTGATGATGATGTTTCACTAAAATGACTTGTCTGTTAGGCAGAATGACTGATGCAGATGTAATCACTTTAATCTCATTAGTGATATATTAGACAGATTGTTCCCACTGTAATTGTTTTACACCATAGTCTTTATGTCTGTTGATAAGAGACCTCTGATATCTGTTATTCTGTATTCCCACATTACACCCTACAATAACAGCTGCTAGGGCTGCTCTCTCTTATCCTTAGCTGAGATCTAAACAACTACAACCACTACTCATGTCCTGAGTGTTAACATAATGGATGCCTGCTGCACTGTATATTTCCCTGGTGGTGTTACTTTAACAAAATCACTTATTTTTCTCATCTTGCTTTTACTGTATGACTCACACAACTTCTCTGAGCTGGTTCAAAGTCTTTGAAGAGATGTCCATCTCCTGATCATTCATCTGTAAAAAAACCCAAACATGTCAGTATCTTAAGTAGCACACAGAAGAGGAGAGGCTGAAAGTTAGCTTTTCAGGAGAAGGGATATACATGCATCTTGGGGACATGGGTGGAAAGAGATCTTGGGAGGTCACAAGGTACCATTTTGCACTAGCTGGAAATTCAGGGTGGTCTTTCACTGTAAGTGTGTGCATCATAGCTACTGCAGAAAGGCTGGAATGTCTCTCTGACCATTTGTTTTCTCTTTAGGGCCAAGGACAAACCTTTCAGTTTCCCAACCTATTTCCAGAGAAAGAACAAGACTCAGAAACTCGCTCTTTCGATGACTTCAGGGATAAATACATGGAGAAAGAGAAGCAGAAGCAGGAAGGTGACCCCAGACGAGGTGGAGTCCCTGATTGGTTTGGACTTTGATGCAACAAGCCAGCTGCCTTCCTTTAGGCTCAGAGGGATTTTGATTAGCACAACTTGCACTCTTCCCTTCCCATAATGACCGAATGTTTATTCTTGAGCAGCCCTTGCTAGCATGTCTTTTTTTCTGGCTGTTTGTGCTTGACTACAACAAAATGTCTCTGAAGAAATAAAAAGGTAAAATAAATTTGACTGCACCAGGTCTTTTCTGTGAACTTGTGGACTATTTCTAAAATGTGGAATTCCTTTGTCATTGTCATATCTGACTATGAGAGTGTCATTATGTTTACCTTCTTCATGCTGCTGTGGGTTGTTTTGAGTAGAAATAGGAGGCATTTAATTTCCTAGGATATATGCAGTTTGTATTGACTAGAATGTAAAAACGTCAAGGTAGGTTAGTCAGAGGTGGACATGAAAGTGTAGACAACTGGACTATAGGCTGAGGATGTAGGGTGCCCTTATTGTCACTTACTGTGTCCTGCTATCCTATTGCCTTCCCTGCAGTAACCCCTCCTTTCCTGGAGAAATGCACCTGATCTTATTGTACTCTTGTAACAGTTGTGTGGCATTTTGGGGAGAGGGTTTATAGGACAGGTTTGTGGCTGGGCATGTATGTGTTTGATCCCCTTAAGCATCAAGGAACAGACAAAGGTGGTGCATGTCTCTGCCTGCTGTTGTGCAGTGCAAGTAGCTGCCTTCTGTGACCAGCCTGCCTTAGGAATGTTCACTGGCACGGTTGTGCCGGTATTCCTTCCCCTCTCCGCAGCTGCCTTGCAGTGCTGGCAGGTGTCCTATGTGCACACAGTTGTATTGGCATAGAAATGCTCCTGCCAGTGTAGCCTGTTTTGTGCTGAGGACGAATAAAAAGACTTTTTGCTTTTTCTGGTGTAACTCCCTCTACTTCCAAGTTGCTGATGCCAGGGCAGTGGTAGAACTTTCCTAGGCCTTCTGGGCTGCCACGTTCAGTGTTTTCATTTCTTGGCGCTGTGGCTTTCTCCTCGCTCTGATGAGGATATTTCCTCTTTTCTTTTGTCAAGTAATGTGCTCTGCTGTTGTGTCAGAAATAGTGGGGGAAAAGGAGGGCTAGGAAGGACTTCACAGATGGAGAAGGGTATTTCTGCAGGCTGTTTGCTACAACTCAGCACATGCAGGGTTAAATGTATCGCTAATGTTTCCCTGGCTTTTGAATTCTGCCACTTGGAGCAATTGGCAGGGTAGTGAATGAGCCCAAGCCTTCAGTGCTTCTACCCGGGTGCTCCCCTTTATTGTTCTGTGTCTGAACTTCTTGTTTGGACAGCTAGCAAGATGTTTACAAGGAAACAGCTGTTCTCCAGAGAGTCAATCCAAGTAGGATTTTACGCACCCCCTTCTGTTCATTAGTCACCTCTTTCTCCCTGCTACTTCCCTTGTGCATGACAGTCCACCTCCTCCTGTGGTTTGTTGCTTACATCCCCCTTTTGTCCTCTTTCCAAGGGGGATCGTGTATGATCTAAGTTAGCTGGTACTTAAACAGAGAGATGCTCTTAGAGAGGAGGGAGATAAGGGAGGATTTGCTGCTCCTAGCCTGCCAGCAGAGTTACAATAGTAGATGTGGAAAAATACTGACTTCACTGAAAACAGTTCCTATGTTTGGCACATCTGCAAAGGCAACATTTCCAGAGTTTTGTAGTGACATGTAAAACTCTAGGTTAATTCAGGAGCTGCCTGCACTTTTGAAGTGGGGTGACTGAATTCGTCTGGATGCAAGGGTCTCTGTGCTATACACAACCTCCTCCTCCCCCGTCCTTTGTTTTAATGCATTTTTTAAAGGGGCTGTTTCTCAAACTCACAGATAAATGTGGAGATGACCTACATTGCAACTTGGGCTTTGTTCCTTCAATATAATATTATGGAGTTTGCTATTTTTTCTTTCCTTTGTGGTTATCTCCAGTGTAGGTAACTCCATCTTTTTCACCATGGTTCAGGATAGAAAGGGCTCACCTAGTGCTGCCAGGTACCTTCCTAACTGCTTGGTTAGCCTTGGGCAAGCAAACAGTCAGGTATGTTAGTTCTGGATGAATGAAGCAGCATTAGATGTGTTGGGTGTAACATCAAAGAAAGATTTACCCATCAGCCTCTGCCTTCCCTGTTAATGGTCAGGACATGTTGGAGTTGCCAGCTTCTGTACTGATGTTGAGGACCCCAGATGAGTGAAATTTATTTGCAGTCCCAAATGTGCACTAGGCTCAGTGAGTACCAAAAGCCCCTGTGTAGGTCCACCATGCTTTGCTACTCTGTGATTTCTCCAGGGGCAACAAATTTCTAGCTCATGTTCAAGGCAGGTTTCTGTCTAGAGTGGCACAAAAGGGAAGAAACAGAGATACAAATACACCCATATGTTTGTGAAGTTGCTGTAACCGAATTCTGGCAGATACTCAAGCTGCATAGGAAAGCAATCATGTAATCCTATAGAAGGGTTTGAGTTGGAAGGCACCTAAAAGATCACCTAGTTCCAAGCCACTGTTACTGGGCAGGGACTCATTCCTCGATGTTACCAGCTACCTCTAAAACAGTATTCCTGTGAAATTAAGGTAAGGTTAAAAAAAAAGTCCAAGTCCCTGACCCAATGTTATTTTGCTTTAATGCTCTCAATTGCCATGGAAGTGGGATTAAAAAGATCCCGAGTCTTTCCCAGTCCCTTGTTGAGCAGTGCTTTGAGGAAGTGCTAGTGGTTAATATGATCTGGTGCTTCAGTGCTTCACAAATGCCATCCCCCAAGCTGTACAGGTGGGCTAAAAGATAACAGAGATGATACGTTAATGCAAAGATACAGATTGTAGCAGATGTACCAGAGAGAAGTACAGCAAATGAGTTCTGAAACTAGGACAGGGACTCCAGAGTTTTTTGTGGGTTTTGTTCAATGTACTGTTCTCCTTCCAACACATCCTGATGTTTGTTTCAGGGTGATGTAAAGAATTAGCAGCTCCTGTGAAGTCACATCTAGCCCTGCTGTGAGATGTGTTGAGCTGTCCTTGGCTATGTCAGCGGCCATACCTGTGGGCCAAGGGTGTGGATATACACGTGAATAACTTCTCCAAGGACCAGAGTAATGACTTGGTTGAAGAGAGTGATGTTCACTGAGGTGCAGGAGAAGCCACGTCCTGCACTTGGCTCTCACAGCTCTGCAGCTGCTGCTTTCTCTGACGTGCAGGGGAGGTGTTGAACGCAGTTCCTTTCCTCTCTGAACGTGTGCACCCCCCCAAAGAGAGTAAAGTGCTGGAACAGCCGGCGGATGTGCAGGTGGATGCGCTGGCCGGGCTGGTGGGGAAAGGCCTCTGGCTATGCTGAGTGAGTGCTATCCCAGCAACACTATCCAGCTACGATGAGCACTGTCCCAGCAATACCTGGGCACTTCAGAGGGAACACACAAATGCTTCTGGTTTTTTTGAAACAAACCAAAATGAATTGCAGAGACACTGCAGAGGTGACTAAGTGACTCCCCTAACATTACATCTTAGAAATGAGTTTTGTGTTGGTAGGTAGTGCTCTGGTGGGTGCTAGGGACAGGTTCCTGCAGATAACAAAATTACTGAGTCTTGTAACCGTTTGTCATCACCTGAGCCTTGCTATGTGACCTCAGAGGGTGCAGCACAGCTTGTAAGTGGTTAGACATAAAGCTGTGGTAGCTTTTATCTTCTGTGCTACCCAGATTATAGAATCAGAGAATCATGTGCATTGGAAGGGACCTTTAAAAATCGTCTAATCCATCAGTCTTGCAATGAGCAGGGATGTCTTCATCTAGATCAGGTTGCTCAGAGCCCAGTCCAACCAGTCCTTGAATGTTTCTAGGAATGGGGCATCTACCACCTCTCTGGGAAACCTGTTCCAGTGTTTTACCATCCACATTGTAAAAATCCTCTTCCTTATATCTAATCTACATTGACCCTCTTTTAGTTTCAAACCATTATCCCTGGTCCTATTGCAACAGACCCTGCTAAAAAATCTGTCCCCATTCTATAGACTCCCTTTCTGTACTAGAAGACTGCAGTAAGGTCTCCACAGAGTCTTCTCCAGGCTGAACAACCCCAACTCTCAGCCTTTCCTCACAGGAGAGGTGTTCCATCCCTCTAATCATCTTCATGCCCCCAGCTCAGGAGCAGGACCTTGCACCTGGCTTGGTTGAATCTCACAAGGTTCCCATGGGCCCACTTCTTGATCTTGTCCAGGTCCCTCTGAATGGCATCCCGTCGCTCGGGTGTGTCAATGCATCTCTCAGCTCAGTATTGTCTGCAAACTTGCCAAGGGTGCACTTGGTCCCACTGTTTATGTCACTGATGAAGACGTTGAACAGAACCAGTCCCAGTATGGACCCCTGAGGGGCACCACTATGTTAAAGGTTAGGTGTGACCTGCACATCAGTGGCATCAGATTTGCAGTCCTGGCTGTCATTCCTTGTTTGTCAGAGAAAAGAGAGAAGAGAAAAGGCTAAATTACAGGAGAGAAGTGAGTACGACTCTGTGGTAGGTTCCAGAAAAGGTATATACTAACCCCTTTAACAAATACTCTTGTTCTGGGCAAAGGAAAGGTGAAGCACAGGGAAGCACAGATGGCCGGCTTTCATGGCTGAACATGCCTGAGAATGGGTAATCCAGAGCTTCTGACACCTGCTCCCATACTGGGACCCCCAAATTATGTATCGGGTGACAGAAAAATGTATTCAATGATTTGATCTACTCTTGACCCACTGCCATTAGTGGTGCTGAATGAATGAAGCAGTAGGAAAACTTGGCTTACTTTATCCGAGGTGGATTTGCTGTGGAAAATGTCTTCATGGCTGGGGAATTCCTGCTCCTTCCAGGTTATCCCAATGACATCAAAGTTGGGATTTTTATTTCAGGAGAACTATTTTACTTATTTGAATTCTCAGGCTGAAGGACAGACTGTTGCTTTTTCAGCTCCGGCGTGCTTGTGGAACGGCTCGCAGAGAGCGGTGAGGGTTGGATAGAGGACGCCTGCTCAGTGTGTGCAGCAGGAAAAGGTACACAAAGCGAGCACTATTTTTCCTGGGAGGACTGAAAGCTGTAAAACCGTTATCTTGACAATGCCGCTTTCTCCTGAAGTAGAGTTCAAGGACTGCTCGGAGCCCAATTTAAAGCAGTTGTCTGAGAATGGCTTTCCAGGGTGGTTTATACGCCAAGGCTCGTAGGTGCCATGGCTAAAAAGGAATATTGTGATAATCCCTTTTGACCTCCTGAATGACACACACCATAAAATTTCATGCTGTACTTTCTGTGCATAGGCCAGAAGCTTGTGGTTGAATGTTACCTGGAATAGATTTCAAGGCTTGAACCTGACAAGCATTGCAGGACCAAGTCATTTTCCTTGACTGAGCTGGGCCCAAACAGCATGAAAGTCACCAAGATGTTGTCATTTGTCCTGTGAATTACACAAAGTAGTTGTAACGGGGAAAACTGAGCGTAGCTGCTCAGGAATCATGTGTTTGTAGAAAAGAGAGGTAATTTCTGTAAATATTATTTTCTTTAAATGCAAAAGGTTTTAGACCAGATAAGATGACATAGTGGTTGAGCCATTTCTTCTGAAGTGATTTATGACTGTTTAGACAGCATTTAGCTCTTTGTGTATAGCATGGCTTATCAAAGTGTGTGCTGCTGTTGCAGACACACCCAGCTTGCAGAATTTGGGAAATACATCACAGTCACTTATTCTGTGGCTTGAGAACACAGTAATTAGGGCCTGGTGCAAAACGAATTGTTTTTTAATTACAAAACCGGACTAATTATCAGTCTCTTACAGGACTAATTATCAGTCTCTTAACCTTTCCTGCCTTCCACTGTTAGAAAATGCTGCAAATAAAAAGTGACTAAGATTTTGGAGGATTTGTGCAGTGCTGAATTAGGCAGTGCATTTTCTTCTGTGGTGACTGGGGTGTTGGAGAGGTCATACGTGGTGTTTTAGACAGGTAGGTGTTGCTTGGGATCTGGCCCTTAGTGCTATCTATGTTTCATTTTCCAAAGTTCTTGTTTTAGGAGTCAGACCAATATCAGTGATTCAAGGCTTGGAAAACTTCCGTTCCTAAAAAAAGGCTTGGGAAACTCCCTCTGTTGCTTTGTGATTTAGAACTGTTTTGACTCTTGTCTGTCTGTATGCACCTGGAAAAGAAAAATTTCTCAGAGGCAGCGCATAGTTTAGTGCAGCTAATCAAGTGATATGAGCAGACTAGAAAGGGAATGGCTGTGGGGTGGGCAGGTGTTATCCTCCTAAATGGAGAAAGAAGCCAGGGAGTTGGTCTGGATCATGTCTGTGTGGTGCATTTCTCGTGAGCCTGCGCTGAAAACACGGAGCTGTTGAAGGTTTCTTAGGTCATGAAGAGAGCCTGCTGCAGATTGAGCCGTGCCAGTGCTTGCACACATGGCAAACCGAGTGTGTGGTGTCTCACAACAGCTGTCAAAGACTGCTCGTCATACCCAGAGCCTCTAAACATCCTGTTTATCCTTGCAAGGAGGAACACTTGATTGAAAGATAAATACCAAAAAAAAAAACCAAAACAAAACCCAACCCCAAAACTGGTGCTAGGAACAACATTTGCCCTTGGGCTAACAAACCTGAAAACAAAAGAAAATAAACATTGGATGGAAGCAAACACATTTCCACACAAGCCCAAATTCTAAAAGGGGTTTAGGAGCTGAGCTTGTTTTGGCATGCTTGAAAAAGAAAAAGCCGTCTGGGTGCCAGGATTCTTAGGGCTCTCTATGTGTCCGTGTGCATCAGGGTAAGAGCACAGGAAGAGATGGGGTGTCTGTGGTGATCTGAGGGGAAAATGGCAGATATTGGAGCTGCCTTTATGCAGGGTCACCCTTGGGGCATAGCTTGCACATTTTAATTTTTTTTTTAATTAAACATGCCAAGAAAACATCTTCGAGTTGGCAGCAAGATTTTTTTTTCTTCTTCTTCTCCCTCTGTTTGTTGTTCATTTGTCGCTGCACGGGAGGTCTGTTTACTTTGCTCAAGAGAATGAGGGACCCAAGAGACACTGCTCTGCATGCAAAGCTTTTATGGAAGGGGCTACAGGGAGAGAAGGGCAGGAACTTTGAAGCCTTTTGGAGCAGAGGTGGGCTGTTTCTTTTGCTTCTTTGCCCAGTGTATGTTGGGCCTGATGCTGCTACTGCTTGTGCAGACATAGCTGGGCCCTGTACTTCAAAGATGGGTCCTGTTGTTGTGGGCTGATCAGGCAAATCTCTGCAGGGTCAATGTGAGGAGGCCTAAGAGGCCTTAAGACTTGATGTTGAAACTCTGAGTAGCTCTAACACTGTGGTGCTCCCCACTCTGCCCATGGGATCTCTCCTGGTAGGTTGCTTTCAAGCTGGACATGGTGCTCCTCTCTCCCAGCCACCTCTCTGTTACCTCTTCTGAATGAAGTTTGGGATGAATTCATGAACATGCCATTAAAATAATCTCATGGATGAGACAAGGAAGCCCTTCATTCCAGGGATTTAGTGTTTTGAAGGGGACTTTTCCAGAGTTGTGTGGCAGGCTACTGCTGCTGCTCTCTGTTGTTTTTGATGACTCAGTGAACTTCTGAATGCTTCAGTTTCTCCAGATGGGTTTAATAGTGATTGTGACTTGACTGGAGATCCAACAGAGGAGGGAAAGTGGAGATCTGTATTACTTTTGCTTGCTGGCATCTCAGTGGATGAGGCAGCTTTGTCCAGCTGGATCTTCTTCATATCTGGCACTGCCAAGACAATTAGAAAAGAAACTGAGGGTGCTGCACAAGCAGGGTGATTGTCTTTAGATTACCAGATGGGCACATCCCTGGGGATATTTTTTGCATGTGCATTATTCGGCATTCCGGGCAGAGAGAGCAGTGGCGCGTGGCAGGCAGAGTTCTGCGGTGTGAGGCAGGGCAAGGGAATGGCTAATGAAAGCAGTGGATAATTCCACTGGAGCAGACTTTGGAGATAAGTGGTGTTCTGCCATTTGGAGTTCTCTTATCCTTTTTGACTGATGAAAGAGGACAGGGACTGATGGGTCTGCCTATAGTCTCAGCCTTGTGTTCAAAGCAGCTATTTTCAACCCAAGTCAGTTCTGTATTCCCCTAATGCATCACAGAACAGAGAGGTTTTGATGAACAGAAGGACTTGACTCCTTTTATCTCCATGTTCCCTGTTTGAATTGATGGGAAAGCTTCTCAGCAATCCCAGGACATCTTTCTGTGTTGCAAAGATTCCCTTAAATACTGGGACACACCACGTTGTTCTGGCCGCTTTGTCTCCAAGAGGAGAGGGAGTTAAGGAGCCAGCTGTGATTGTAGAGAGAAAGACCCCTTGTGGAAAGACACTGAAAAGCCTATAAAATACTAATTCTAGAAGAGGGAGAAATGAGAAGCAACATAATTAGAGATGGACTATGCAGAAGTACCTCCTTTTATGTTATATGGGAATGGGGACTGTCAGAGAAACAAAAATGAAGGCAAGATAGAAACGGACATAAAATGTTTTCACTCAGCAGTGGGTTAGATTAGTGTTGTGCAATTCTTTGCCACAAAATATCAGGGCCAAGAACTTTGCTGGATGCAGACACACTCTGACTGTTTCTGTGGATAACCAGGATATCAGAGAGCTAATGGTAGTATTAAAAGAACGAGAGTTTTGGGAAGTTGTTGCTGCCACGTGCGTCAAGGCACAAGCTGACTCCAGTAGATATAGATGAGGATAGGAAGAGACTTACTTATTTCGGAAGTGAAATAGTCTGTGAGCTGCCTCTTGCAGGGTTTCTTATTCTGACCTTTGGATCAGCCTCTGTTGTGTTGCAGAATCCCAGCCGAGATGGAGCTCGGGAAAGACATCAGGCTTGGCAGCTGTCTCAGCTGCGGTGCATCCAGTTGTGTGGTAGGGCCTGTGGGGAGGTAGAGCACCCTTCTGCATTCTTCAGCTGCCGGTTGTGAACGTCTTGATTTCCCCCTGCCCCCAAAAGACAGCTCATTTCTGTGGCCTGGGAATCAGGAGAGTGAACTCAACTCCCAAACTGTATTCAGCTCAGCTTGGGTCAATTCCATAACATTTCTTTCTGCCTTCATTTTGTGTCATAGAAATTATCTAGTGGTGATCACTCTCCTCTAGACCCCACTTGTCTTTCTGGCTAATATCTAGGCATCCTTAGTGAAAAGTGCCCCCTCCTTTCCCTCTTTGGTTGAGCATGACACACTACACAAAATATTGATGTACTGAGGTTGAAAGCTGGTTTTATAATTTGCTTTTTTAAAAAAGTCACATTTTAGCTATCTGGAAAAAATAGCAGAGGAGCTTTGAACACTTTAGCTGTAGAGCTGTGCTGTTCAGTAACAACTCCTCAGTAAAAGAGCTGTTTTGTTTTTATTGTATTTTCTTTTCACTGCTTTTAATAGCTATAAACAACCTCTGTGTGGAGCGTATCTTGAAACTTGTGACCAGCTGGGTGAGGGGCCTTCGTATCAATTTCAAGCCTGTGGAGAAGAGAGCATAACAGGTCCCTGACTGCTCCAGCCACTTCCTGCCTGCCAAGGAATGCTGGAAGCAGAGGTCATTATTGCACAAGTAATTAAAGGTTCATCAGCCCTACCTCTCTGATTGCTTAAGGCCATTGTAGTAAGGGACAAATACTCCTGCTTGCCCACTGTTATTTGTTTTCTGCTTGCTGTTTTTCTTGGCTTGAGAAGAGGAATTATGAAGACTCTTGAGTAGGATCTGGGAGGAGTACTGTGGTCTAATGCGGATGGCTGTGGCCCTGGCTATGCTGTGGAGCACTTCAGCACTGAGAAATGGAGTGCCTTCAGGGCCCCCTCTCTTCCTGCTTTTCCCCAAGATCCAGACACCAGAGAGATGGCTCTCAAAAAGCAGGTCCATGTTGCCCAGGGCTTGGCACAGGGTGGGCAAAGAAGCCAGGCTTGGGGAGGTCTGTAAAGCTGTGCTTCTTAATAGCTGAAGTGCATCCTATTCTCATATTAGCAGACACAGTGATTTTACTCCATCTGACCTGGACTCCAAAAATGTGAGATTCTCTTATAGTGGGAGGGTTTCCTATGAATTTTCTTGAAGGGATTAGTTTCTCTTGCTGTGGTTTGAACTCTGAAGTTCACATTTTTGTATGTTTTCTCTCTATTACACTATGCAAGAAATTACTTTGTCTTTTAAATAGATACTGAGACTCACTTATGAGCAGGGGCCTCATAAAAAAAAAAAGAAGTAAGCACGAAATACTTTACGTCTTTGACAGAATCACAGGAGCAGGGCAGACTGAGTAACCCACCCTTTAACCATCTGTCCCTCAAGATCTGGAGACTCTTTAATCTCTGAGAAGCACAGCCCACAGACATGGGAAGTCATGTTGCTGTCCTCCAGTTTTCCTTCTGTGGGTGAATGATTGTCACCACTACTACCGAAAGAAATGAGCCCCCATTGTGCTGAATCTCCTTCTGCTTCAAGAGCAGTGGAAGAAAGACCTGAGAAGAAAAAGAGAACCGGCTTTTGGCCCCCTTGGTCCAGTAAATTTGTGAATGAGTTTCACAGTAGGGCTGGTACAGGGTGGGCATTTCCCTCCCTTCTGGCAGTATAAAAGGGGATTGAGCTTGTACTGCACCCCAAAAACCTCCTTGTTGGTGGAGACATTTTGCCCCCGAGAGCCTGACTTCAGGGGCTTGGCTGTAGCTCAGAAACAGCTTGAAGGGCACATGTTGGGTTGGCAGATGGAGCGGGTGATGGAGATGATCTGCTGAGGAAGGGGAAGTGTGGAATGAGAGGAGGAGCGACAAAAGGGCAGCCATGTGGTTGACCCCGTGGGAGTGGAGGAGGGGAAGAAGTTGTCTCAAACCGAGCAAGGAGTCAGCAGCAAAGTTGCCTGGAATATGTGGCTGAGGCAGACAAGGGTTGGTGGAACGATTAGACCTGAGGTTACTCTGTGTGTGTGTCTGTGGGGGAGTTGAATAACTCCTTGGTCAGGCTGCAGGGGCTGTCTAATCAACAGTCCTGTGCCAGTCACAGCCCAGGATGCTCCAAGGTAACACTAATCCCGCTGCAGAGTGGAGGGCTGTCTCCAGAGGTCCCAGGGGAACTGCACCTCCACACGTGAACGCAGCCCCCAGTGGGGCAGCCTTACGAGAGACCCTGCGTAATGGCCTGTTTTGAATTTGTATTTCATTTGCCTCCCATATGGGATCAGTTTTTCTCTTTTCTTTATTTTTTTTAATAGCGTTTTTCCTAGTCATAATAATCAGCATTTCCCTGCCTTCTCCCCTTCATTTTTCACAGCTGGCTTTGATTGGTTTCAGTCCTGCAGATGCTCCTTCGGACCCAGAAGAAGGGGCAAAGGTTTTTTCCTTTTCAGTGCGAGGCAGACAGCCCTGCCGGAGGGCTGGGGGAGGCTGGCGCTCCCGGACTGGCCTACTCTCTTCTGTGGCCCCAGCCGGCCTCTTGTGCATCTGGTGAGGTTTGCCAAATTGCAAGATAATTTCTCTGCCAAAGGCCTGGGGAAGATCACAAGTTGTTGATGGCGTGCATGCCCCTTCTCTTGCGCTGCTCAAAAACAACTATTCCTGCAAGCAAGAGGGGCAGGATCCCCAAACGCCTCGTGCTCCCAGGCTGTGAGTACAAAGGGCCAGAGTGCATCTGCAGAGAGTGTGCCGACACTGACTCAGATTTCTGTGTCTGTGAGCCATCAGGCTTACGGCAACTGCAGCCCCACGTGTCTGACTGTGCGAGGTCCGCGGCTCTGCGTACGGGGCGTGATTAACCTGCACAACCCCGTGTCGTGCTCCACCAAAAGGAGCTGGCAGGCTCACCAGGGGAAAGCACCCCGAGTGCATGAATTGGCATGGGAATTATTGGATGGGCAGGCAGACTTTCCTGATTTTTTTAGAGCATGAGTCAAACACGAATCGCGTGGCAGAAAGGAGAAACTTCCCTTGGAGGCAAGTTAATCCACAACTGCCTGATGTGGGGTTTCTAGCAACTTCCTTCAAAGCAGCCTGTGCTGGTCGCTGCCGGAGATGGACGGTTGAATTGACAGTCATTCAGTCAATCTGTTACGGCTATTCCTGCATTCCAGGCACCATCCAAGAGAATGAGACATAGCATTGCACAAGACCAAAAGAAAGTAAATGTTTACAGGCACAACGCACATTTCAGCTTGTTACATGTTCCTGAGCAGTGAAAGAAATGAAACAATAATTAAAACAGGTCCCAAGTCTCAGTGTGTATCTTGGCTTGCAGCACAGTCCTCTTGGAGCGCTGCCTCTGCCTCTCTCTGATCCCAGCCTGAGCAGTACCACTGGGCCATTGCATCCAGGTCAAGGTCTTTCCAGTTACTCCAAGTACGTCCCTTTTCTGAGAACTGCAAAAGCCTTTTGGTGAGGTGGTTTTATGGTTTGTGACGGAGTTGGGTGCTTGATGTTTTCCCAGCACCCAGTCATGCTGGGATCTCCCAAGAGACGTTTGCCTTGGGTGTCCAAAGTGTCAGGGTAGGGGAAGTTATAGATAGATTTATTCCCTTGGGAGAAGGGTGGAAAAATTAGAAGCGCAGAAGAGAGGTGGACATTTAAGTAATTTGTTCCCTTAATGATCCCTTTTTAATGGTCTAGCTTGTCTTTGTGTGCGTTCAGGGAAGAAATTAGGGTGCAACAAAGCAGATGTAGTGAAGGGCTGTGTTGGTACATCTGACAGCTGTGCCGGAGGGGAAGCATGTGAGTAGCTACCTCTGCTCTCCTGCTCTGAGCACAAGGCTGGTCACAGCACAGCTCGAAGGGTAGGATGTCCCCTGGCCAGTGAGTCAGGTGGGTGCAGGAGAGAAGAGAGCCTCTGCTCTGCCTGCTCTGCCCCTCTTTTCCCAAGGAGAAAAGTAGAGGGCCAGGTGGGGGGAGTTGTTCTGCATGAAAGGGTGAAGCAGTGGAGTCTTTCTCTTTAGAACAAGGAAATGGGGAGAGAGTGGAGGGGTGACTGAAACATCGTCTCCCCAGAGTTGCTCTGTGTCTGATGATACCTCCTGCCAAGCTGTGAAGCTCTTGCAGCATTGTCTTGGCCTTCACACCAAGAGAACCTTTGTGGCCCTGCAAGTCAGTCCTTGGCAAGGAGAAAGGCCTTTTTCAGTAATGATCAGCCCACCATGCACATGGCACAGAGAGACAGACCTCCCTCCGTGCGTGCGTTACCCGGCGCTCAGGCGTAGACTCGATATCCACATATGAGCAATAGCTGTAGCTGCTGACTCACTCACATCACTTTTCTTGGTTCTCTCATTTCAGCAGTGAGCTGGCCAGATATTATTCATTTTGTTTGAGATGTCTGCTGAAGGTATAAATGTCTAGGCTTCCTGTAAGGTAAAGATGAAGTCCAAAATGCATATGGTAAGTGTGCAACAGATTTTCTCTGAGTGCACACCTACAGCACTGACTAGGGCCCATACATCAGGCAGAACAAACAACCACGGCTGTTGCTGAGTCTGCAAATGGGTTGGGTTTGTTGTTTTGTTTGCCACATAAAGAGTACTTTTAAGAGGTGGCAGCTACGTGGCCACTTGTTTCGTGCAACTGAATTATTTAAAGACTTTTTTGATAGGGGGGAAATGCTGACTTTTCTGTAAGGCAAGTGGCAACCTGCTTCTATGCAATGTTCTGTTACAGCTTTTCTCTATCCTTGGGGAAAACCGGGTTTGATTTTAGGCTTGCCAGACCATTCTGAAGGCAAATGACAATACTTGAATGAAGTCAGGGGGGAGACAAAAATAGCTCTTCAGTCACTAAGTTATGAAAAATTATTCTGATTTAGGAATCTGATATTTGTGTTCATTCTACTCAGGAAAAACTTATCACCAGCTCTTAAAAGTTTTTGCATAGTTAAATCTCCTCAATAACTTGGATAGTGACTGCTGTTGAGGAGAACACAAAAAACCGGAGCACCATTATAAACACTCACTCTTGTAGAGTGTGTAGGGAATCTGGCCCGGGAGTTAAGGTCCCAGAGCTAGTCCTGTCACCAGTGATGGGAAGTTTCCGTGGATACAGAACACAGCAAAATAGATGGGAATGATGACATTTCTCTAACTGAGATCTCTCAGAAATTTTCCTGTAAAGATTATTTGCTTTGTTCTGACTGGGGTAGTAAAGGCCTGTGTTTGTAAAGCGGAAGAGCCAGCTTTTCGGAAGTCTGTTTTTTCGCAGAATGCTTGACACACAAGCTGTAATTCTGGGATTCTGGTTCCCTTGTTGAGTCCTCCTGCTTTCAGATTCTTGGAGCTAATTTTCATTGACAATAGGAACATTCCTTGAAAAAATGCTGATGTAATGAAGTACGTGCTACTTGAGATTAAAAGATTTATTCAGTGACTCCTTTGTGAAACTTTTGCGAAGTGTCTTAACATTTTTATGTTTCTCCAACTGCCAACAAAATCCCATTGCACCACACAGTTTGCAACATTAGTCAGATTTTGACACAGGCTCACGCAAGAGGCCGTTTTCACAGTCAGGAATCATAAAATGTTAAAGAAATTGCCATTATTTGAAAACTAGACACAGTTCAGTGAAGCAGATGGACTTGCTAACAGTGACTTAGGAGGTCTGTAGCACAGCTGTGTTGACACGGATTATAGACAATCAAAATTGTATATAAAGTGCATGCCTTAGTTTTAGTTTTAAGCATATTGCTAACATTTAATGAACTGTGTAACCTTATATGGTTTATGTATTTTTGTACTGTAGCTGCAAGTTATGCTAAGGCCTTGACTAAACCTTCCCAGAAATCTGTATTGCTATTTGTAATGCAGGCACACAGACCGAGAGTGCCAATAAGCCTTTGACTGAATCTTGATTAATGTAAATACGTTAAGCCTGTAGGTGCCATTCCAGCCCAGGGAGCTTCTTACAGCTTTTAACCATGTCCACATCAGAGTTAGAGCCCCTTTGCTTCAGATAATTTCCAAAGACCATCTGAAGAATGTTTGGACTCGCTTGCGAAGGATCAGGGATAGAGACATTTTCTGAAGCCCCTGGCTGGCTTGTTTGCAACACCATCCCAATAAAAATTAAGCCCTCAGACACAAACTTAGGAAAGGAAAGAAGAAAACAGAATTCTGGTATATTTCACAACTGTACTCTCTGATCCGAGGAGAAAGATTGGGTAAGAAACACTGATCTTTTTTATGTATCTGTCTGTCTGCACGGTTTTTAGTAGTACTCTTTTACTAGCCAGCTCTCCTGGATTAGGTGAGCAAGTTGCCTAATTGTTTCAGTGCATTGCTTTAAGTGATTGGTTCTCATCTAAGCAACAGAGAGGGGATGTAGGAGCACAGCCTTTAACCGAGAGGAAAACAAGGATGTGTGGTGGGAAAAGGAAGGCACCACGAAGTGTGGCAAGTTGCAGTGGGATCTAGATGGGTGAGATGGATCAAAGCACTGAGTTCTCCTCCTGGCTTTGGTGCTTGATAACATCTGCTGCCTTAGTACCTGTTTTGGTGGCAAAATTTGCAGATCTTAGTTTGCCAAGGAAATGTGCTGGACATGCATACCTCCTTCTGTGTGTGGAATGGGACAAGGCAACTCCAGCACGGGGGCCACCTTCTTTCCAGGTAAATCTTTGTGGGAATAACCTTCCTATCTACATTGCTGTCAGTGCTTGCTAGGGATTCTGCCACTGAGCAAACATTTAACTGCAAAGGCACATGATGAGAAAGAGGAACAACTAAAAGGAAACATCCTTCCTGGTATGGTTCCTTCAGTGTCTTCTCCTTGTAGATTGCTTCTTCAAAGTAAAGATAGTGGACTTAAGTGTGCAGGTTGGACCTATATGCAAAATAAGTTATTTGTGCCCACTCCCACACCTTGCTCTCTAGACTCCATGGCTATGGTACTGCTGCTGCTCCCAGGAGTCTTCCCTTATCAAAAAGGGAACTATTTTAACCTGTCATTCCCTGATTTTACCTGTGGACAATTCCACGTCTTAATGTAGTGTCTTGTAAGGCATCAGTAGCAAAGAGTGTGTGGTTTTTTCTCTTTTCTTTTTCTTCATTCTGCCATTCTTTCAATCTTTGTTCTGTTTCCCCTGTCCTATTACATATTGTTGGAGCCCAGGAGCCAGGGAGAGCCCACTTTGCTGCTAGACTTCTCAGGAATTGCAGAATAGACCTGTGCAACATGAACCTGTCTGTTTTTAATGGGATCTGTCCAAGGTATGGTTTCTTATCATATCTGGCCTAACTGGATCACACTTACACCTACTGGTGTATTTACTGTACCATCATTTTTCTGCTGCTTTCAATGGTTTTCTGTATGTTTTTCTGGTTTCTCTTTCTTTTTCCCCCCTATATTCCAGCTATTCTTGCAACACATGCAAAAAAGTGAACAAAAATTATTTGCAGGATTTGCTGTGCCTACATGGCCATTTTGCTGTAAATATTTTCAAAATAAAACTCTTTAATATTAAAAAAAAAGTAATCCGGTCAACCTTTAAAACCTGTAGTGTCTTGGTTTGTATTTCCCATAAAATCATGTGCCTTCAGCTAGTCTTAGGAGATTAATTATTGCCTTAAGTGGCAGAAGAAAATTAAAAACAGTGGAACCTTATCTCCCTCTAACGCAGGTGTTTTGGGGGTCACCAGAGATGTCATACCTGCAGCTGTGTCCCTGTGGTCCCAGCTCTTTATTTTTAAACGGAAATATTATCTCCCAATCTCAGCAAACAATCCAGATAGTGCATTGTGATATATTTTCTATATCTTTCCCTTGACAGCAGTTGCTGGGGTTCCAACTCTGCTCATTGGAGGACCATCTCGATTGCTTTTGGTTTTGCTCTGCAGGTGTGTCCTTTTTATTTTGAGGAGAGGGAAAAAAAATAGAGACATATGCCAACAGCTTTAGACTATGGCAAAGCTGATGCTGCTGCAGCTGGAAAGGTATCTGATCATACTTGGTTAATAGCCTAGCAGAGATTGCTCAACATGCCCCAGTTCCTCCCAAAAATGTAGTCCATGGCATGGTGTAGGCTGGGGAAAAAAGCCTTTGAAGCCCTCTTTTGTAGTAGCATTCCAGCCTGTACTAGGGATCCTTAGAGAGAAGCCATCTCTGGATCAGGTAGGTTGTAATAGTGACACACAAATAGCAGAGTGTGGATGAGCTGAATCGTCCTGCGTGTGATCTCTTCTTTGCCTTTTCTGCCCTGTTCAGCGTAACTCGAGAATTTGATCTGATCTCCTCTGTGGCCTATAAAATCATAATAAGAGCTTTAGTGACGCCTCTCTAATTAAAGTTGAACTGAATTTTGCGCTTCAAGCATGACTTAAACATTTATTACTCATGAAAAATTATACCATATCCTCTCCAACTTATGCCAAGCATTCTTTGAGTACCAAATGAGAATTTTGTGAGAAATTTTTTTATTTGTTGCTTTTGCAAGTAGGAATTAAAAAAGGATCTGATATGCAATCTATGTATGCAGGGACAAATTTTAAAACCAGTTTGCCTTAAGCCATTAAGAAAATACATCTCCAAACCTCCTCTCACTATGCTATCTGTCCACTTCCCAGATTTATCTCCAGGCTTATTGACTGTGATGGGAAGACTCCCAGTTACTTCACTAACTTTTAGTTAGGAATTCTTTTGCATTGAACTTCTAGCATTCAGCTTTCCTTTGCTGATGTGGAAGGAACTGCTCTCATTTCCTAGTCAAAGTCCAAATTTGAGACTGAAATTGCTGTGTGAGCGTTGTACTTGTTAGAAGTACCCAAAAGGAGCCTGGAAAACCAGGCTGTTTGATTCAGAGATGGACAGTGATAAGGTTGGCAGTGGGCACAAGTTCCAAAAATAGCAATTTCTGTTAGATATTAGGAAAAAAATGCCCGTCCCTTCGAGGATTGTGGAACATGTGAGTAGGAGCCCAGAGATGTTGTGGGATTGATATCCTTGTGGGGATATTCCAAACCTGGATGGACAAGGTCTAGCACAAACTCTTCTTAGCTGGCCCTGCTTCAAATAGGACGTGGGACTGGATGATTGCAAGAGGTTGTGGCTTGAAATGGTCCCTGACACTAAGGTGTAGGGGAAGAATGTGATTAGACTAAAAATAGTCCTTAATTGCAAAGTTATACAATGTTCAGACATGGTTGACAAGCTTGATGAACAGGATTAAATTGCCTGAGTGCTGGAAGGATGTGAGGGAGAGAAACTAGATAAGCAGTTTTTGACCTATGTTTGAAAAGCCTACAGTCTAGGGGTGAAAGGTTGATCAGAAAAGTAAATATGTTGTCTGTGAATTTCCATTTGCAGAAGATGTGTCTACTGGAAGAACCTTTAGCAGTCAAAAAGGGCTGAAACATAGAGTAGGGCTCTTCAGGCTGAGAAACAGTGAAGATGCAGCCCAAATGATCTTGGTAAAGTGCTGTGGGTGAGACTGTTCTTATGTCCTTTCTTTTTCCCATGGACCTGTCTGTCCCTGATGAGTTTGTAATTTGGCTTGGGGGTAGGGTGTAGAGATGAAAGAGTAGAAGGTGTTTCAGCTTTTTGCTGAAAATATAAAACCCATGAAAACTGCTCACCCATGTTTTTCTGTTCAAGGGAAGTGTGGAAGGAACTTCCCTGATAGTGCCAGGTGGACCTAGATGCAGAAGAGAACCAGAATATTAAGATATACGTGAGTTAAACAAGGCTGAGAAAATGCAGGGTTAATCTGCAATGCTAAGGGATTAATTTATTCCCATTATTTCTGTTATTTCACTTTATGCTCACTGAGTGCCCTTCTTGCATTTGGTCTCTCCTTTAAAAAAAAATTTGTAAATTTTTCTAGTGACCTGGAAGACTCTTCATTTTTCTTTTCTTTAAAGAAAATAGTCTGCAGAATAATCTCCTCTTCTAGGCAAACAAATGTCATCTGCAGAATAAAACATGCACACACAAGGAAATTCCATTGAAGAGGGGAAAAAAAGCTTCCTTGGCTTGGGCTCCTTTCAGCATGATCTGATATACAGTATTATGTTATCCTTAGATGATCTGTTATTATCTTCCTCCTCCCGAGCCACGTGCCAGCAACCATATGTGTGTGAGCAGCTGAAACTGTCCTTTGAACTCTCCACTGGCAGACTGACAGCGTGGGCAAGTGGACAGCAGGCTGGAGTTGGGTGCAGTACCTGTCCAAGTGGCTGACCAGCTCTGTAACCTCAGGTAAGTGACTCCAAGTCTCTGTTCCCTTTCCTGTCCTTTGTCTGTTAGATGTGATCCCTCTGAGCGCCGCTGCCCCGTGTGATGCTGTGCCCAAGGTGGCTCCAGCCCAGGAGGGCTGTACTTGTGTCAGTGTGATACCACAGCTGAGCCAAGCAGCTCAGGAGGCTGGCTGGGCTTGGCTGTGGGCCATGCTGATGTGGCTCTCCTTGCTTGTCAGAATAATCTGGTCTCTCCACAGAGGCCTCTACCACTCTGGCTGGATGTCCCAGCTTGTTTGGGAGTCTGCTCAGGGAATCTCCATGAGGAATTGTTGCTCCTGTGAGCTGAGCATGTGAATCCCTGGTGGCCAGGAGGTGGTAGGTGATTCTTCTGGGCTGTTTATTTCTTAGCTTTGTCTTCCAGACACACATGTATTCTAGACTTGATGCACCTGGGCTCGTCTCTTCCACATCTGCATAGCCGTGAGCAGCATCAGGAGTGTCAATTACCTTTACCCTCATGATAACCATAAATCATACCTGAAATTTCTCTGTATGCCTATTTTGTAAACTTTGTTTAAATCGAGGGCAGCTACATAAACACATGGTCCTGTATTGATGGTTAGTAGAGATCAGCACCAAAGGCTGTGGAATGACAGCAATTGGTTCTAGACACACATTTGTCCAGCCATCTTTTGGTAAAAGGGGTGTGTTAAGTCATGATCACAAAAGTCACAGCTAGTGTCACCTAAAATCTAAAACTGATTAATAGTCAAGCAGGAGTGTTTAGTGTTTTTTGTTGAGCCCACATCTATATCCCTCAGAAGCCATTGCTTTTACTAAAACCATGTATAATGGTGGACTTTGCAGTGCTGTGTGTGCAGATAAAATGCTCAGCTGGGGAATGACGTGTGTCTGCTCTTTGAAGAAGACTCTCAGCTCTGCCACGTACAGCAGAATTTCCTCACCTTCAACTGGGCAATGACTTGTGTGGAGTTACATTTATGAGTGCACTTGCTACTTCATGGACTTCCATCAGCTGCCAACGAGATACAGCCAAAATTATCATGCTGGTGAGGTGTTTCCTTGATGGCTTCAGGCCGTATTGGGCTTTCCCAGACACTTTTGTTAGTTTCTTTCTTCAGAGCAGACCTAAGACACAGGCCCAGTAAGAGCTCTGGAAATTAGTCAGCAATTAAACTGTACTAGATTTCATGCTAGTAAATTAGCTGGGAGCACAGTTCAGCATTTTTAACAAATGGTAAAAACGCCTTGGATACTGGATCACTTTTATTGGCCTGTCTTGAACACAGCATTTTCCAGAAAACAAATCAAATCATTCTCTGCCACTGTTGCGTGGTTGTTTTGGTTCAGGAATAATTGCTGTCCCCTGCTTTCAGGGAAAGATCTGAGAGTTTGTGCAAAAAATTTATACTGCTCTGGGCTGCTGCCTTTAAAGCAATATAACTTCTTGTCATGATGCAGTAACACCAGTATTTCACTGAGAGTACAGGCGTGGTCTGTGTGTGCTTGGGATGCTGTCCTGGTACTTGTTGTAGAAACTTGTTCTTGCTGTAGAAACACATCTACAGCAGGGTATGCAACATACAGTGACCTTTCCAGGCACTGGTTAGAATTAATCTATACAGAAACTTGCATTTGTTAAGTGGAAGTAATTATTAAAGAACTCAGTTAGACCCCTGAGTAATATTCTGTGGATGAATCAGGAAATGGTTCAGGCCAAATGGACCCTGCTCAGGTCAGTCTTTGCCCTGATGTAACCGAACCAATGTGAACTTCTGCATTAAGTGGTATTTAAATTAATGGTTAGATCATAATACATGTGACCGTGTTTGAACCTACCTGGAAAAACAATGGGGATAACAAACTATATGAAATTTCAAAGGTTTTTGGCCTGTTCAGCTTTGTACCTGTGTTATGCTTTCATTTGCTGGGACTCCAGTGCAGTTGGCTTTGCTTTGGAGCGAGGGAAGTGGTTAAAAATTTGTCTGCAACGTGTGTGTTGGGACTCTTGAGGTTTAGCATTCCCCATGGACAAGGGCTGCCAGACAGAGCTGAGAGCAGAGTTGCCCAGTTCAGTGAGGACAGAGACAATCTGGGCAGGGGAGGTGACCATTTTTGGAATGCTGGAGATGCAAGGGAAAAGCCCTCTGTGGCACAACTCCATCTGCTTCTACTTATTTCTTCCTTTCATAGTCCACAGAGCTTTGGTTGCTGTTTGCTGTTCTTGTTGTCTGGACCTTCCTCTAGGCTTTTTAGGCACTGGAGATGCCCCTCCCTTGGTGTTTGGGGATGCTCCTCTCCCTCTAGCTGGGAGCATGGCATGTTTCATCCACTGCGACTGGGGATGGGAACCTGCAGCTCCACCAGGGACTGGCATTCCGTCCTTTTCCCTGGAGAGCAGCCGTGTTGCCTCTGCATTTTGGTGTGCCTGGGGAGAGGAGATCACTCCCAAACCTACAGAGCTGTGTGGTTTGGTCTTGTTGTGCCTTCTGCATGATCCTGGTCCAGTGTTATGCTCTTCCACTTGTATTTCAGGGTTTTCCCCCTGCTCTCCAGTGTCACGAGTCACTTGTGGAAGCTGTGGGTCCCTCACGTTTCAGTACCATTGCTTTGGGGTCCTGTACAGGTTCCACTGAAACCTGTGGTGCACTTTACACTGATGGAAGCATTTTCCATTGCCAGCAGTAGGGGTGAGTCAGGCATTCGAGTAGCAGAGCCAGTCAAGGGAGAGCTGGTGGGTGCTTCTGAAAAATAAGATTGTGTGCATGCTTCGGTGAAGTGAGGAGAGACCGACAAGAGGGTTGAAACATTTTTGTAATGAATACTAAAGGTCTTCCCCAGACACCAGCTCCCTCATCTGGGATGAGGAGACCCCCTAGGAATGAGGAAGTTCTCACAGATGGCCAGAAGCAGAGCTGAAATGTGAACAGCAGCCTGTTTTTAATCAAGGTCTCACACGCACTCTGGCCCAGCTGCTTTCGCAGGATGTAGAAACTGCCTTCCACTGCGATGCCTTTTGGGTGGGCTGTTGGAGGCAAAGGGTATTCAGTAGCTCCTGCTCTTTTTGGGCCGAAAGTTCTTGCTTACACTGTGGTCTTCACTGGACCACCCTCCATCACATGCCATATTTTCCTAAAGCGTGTATTGATTACCTGCTCCGTGTTTCTGAGGTGGAGGGTGTCCTGTGCCTGGGCTTAGAAAGGCAGGTGAGACTTTCAGGAATCTGAAAACTCTTGTTGTATATTATCTCCTGATGGATTTCTCTTTTGTGATGGACAACCCCACTTTGTTCAAAGCTCTCCATGCAGGTGAAGTTGTCTTAAATCTTCGATTGTTTGTGTTGCTTTCCTTCAGATTATTTCCAGTCAATGTACATCTTTTTGGAGTTCACTATCCTGAGATGAGATGGAACACTCTGGCTAAGGCCTTGCCATGTGGACCAGAGCAGAAGGATTTCTCCACATGTTTTACAGGCTGGACTCATGTTTGTACAACCCAGGACAACATTTGTCTTTTGTCTGTAGCCATGAGACATGGCTGACTCCTATTAAGCTTGCAGTCTATCTCAAAGCTCTCCATAATTTTCTGAGGAATTGTGGACAGTTTTTCCCTGTCCTTATCTGTACTGAATGGGGTCCAATTTTTTTTTTCAGACATTTCCCCCACTGTCAAGATCAGAATTCAAGCCTGTCTTCAGGCACTTCTTCCCAGCTACATAGCAGCTGTGTATTTTACAAGCATGCAATCTATCTGATGGCCCAAGTTGTTAGAGAAAACTTTGAAGAAATCTGGACTCACAACAAACACAGTACAGCTCTGCTGGGTTAATCCGTCCATTTTGAGAGTGACCCATTGATAGTTAGAGTCCAAGTATCATATTTCCAGTCACTTTTGCATCTGCTCTGTGAAAGTTTATTTGAGAACATTTATTTCATCTCTTAGGAGGATGTTATGCATCTGAAGCTTTATAAGTCATGACATGTAATGGCCTCTCTGCTATCCATGCGGCCTGTCATAGAGGGAAATTAGCTTAGCTGGATCCAAATTATTTCTGATTAAATCCATATTAGCCTAAGACTTTGCTTTGTTATCTTCTGTGCTTACGAATACTTTGTGGTATTTATTCATTATTTATTTATGTTTCAGACTTTTTTTTTCCCCTGGGAATTGTAGCTAACCTGACTATTCTTCCTTTTGCAATCCACAAGCTTATTTAATTTTAGGCATAAAATTTGCTTTGTTCTCTCCGTCATGCACCTCAGACATCCTTGATAAGAGACACATAGGTAATTGCTAATTGTTTCAGCCAATCCTCTAAATCCTGTGAGTTAAAGTTCATCCAGTCTTGCTTCTTCCCCATTTTAGAGAGAGGTACTACCTCTCTGCCATGGGTTTTAGCAGTGCTCCATGTACCTGTCTAGAGATAACTGCTGCTAGTAGTCCACACATGTTTCTGTGGAGGCAGCATGGGGGGAAAGCTGCATGAAAAGTAGCGGAGAGGTGGTGTAGTGCAGCTTCTTGTCACAGTGCAGAAGTCAGGCAGCTCTAAGAGACTGAAAAACCTCTCTTGGAGCAAAGTGTCTCTAAACAGGGAGTAGTGGCCTCTTCTTCCAGGCTAGAATGCAGTAAGTAAACAGGGCAATGCAGGTTGAAGGAGAAACCTGTAGCAGCCTTTTAGTTGGAAGTGCTTACATATGGTGATGACAAGGGAGGCTGTCTAGGGCTCTTGCTCCAGTCTGGAGAGGGAAGTCGAGGCCTGGGATTCCAGACTTGGGGATGAACAGACAGAGCTGACTTCAGTGTCTCTTACAGTAAGGCAGCCCTGGCTTTTCTGTGTGAGAGATTGTCCCTAGTTTTGGTCTGCCTGGGCACTTTTCTGATTGCTGCAGCGATCAGAGGAAATCTTGATTGGAGCCCCTGGTCAGGAGGGGTTGTGAAGTACTGGGACAGCAAAAGAGCACCTCCTTTGAGTTGTGTTGCTGTTTGAATTGATCTGCAGTTCCCCACCTCATTTGTTCTCCAAATCATGGTGGCTAGAGCCAGATTTTTTATTCATCAGGGGATATTTGCAGGGCCAAAAACAGGATCTAAAAGGAATGAAGAGACATCTACAGAGCTCCATCTCAAAAGGTTTTCTGGGGGTTTGTACCACACCCACTCTTTTAAGAGCTGGAATAATATAAACATTGGCAGGCTATAAATCAAAGGCCAGCACAGAGAAAATCCTACCACACGCATTTCTTTTTGTAGATACAAGAACTTTTGGCCTCTTTCTTGCCTTCTTGTACTTCCTTGCTCTTCCATGCACTTGGTGATTTCGGGCTCTCCTCTTTCCCTCCACTGCCACATCCCAAAGCTGTCACTGCCTTTGCTGTGGCCAGGCAGAGAACAGCTCCAGAGGTAGTGTGCAGGATGGCCTTCGTGGCTGAAGGCTCGCAAATCTTTCTTGTGAGTTTGAGACCCATCCTCAGTCTCAATTCTGGTGTTTGGCGTGTTTCCAAAGCTCATGGGGAAGGTCCAGAAATGTGGTTGTTGCAAAGATGAGGGCCAGATAAGCAAAATAAAGAGATAACCCTTTAGTAAAAAAATAAATAGAAAACAACTCAGTTCACTGATTAATTTTGCTCTGGGAATCCCTGTAGTCTTAGGTTTCTAGGCCTGGCCTTGTTTCCACTTCATCCTCCCTCTCTGAAGAGGCTTTTTGTCTTTAATTGCAACTATAAATAAATCATCGTAGCCAGAAGTAGTATTTTTCCAAGTCTACAACTCCAGTGTCCAAACCCTTCAGTTTCCAGGAATTCGCTTCACCTTACCCAGAACTTGGGACAAAGAAGTGAAAGCCACATTCTGCCTGTATAATGTTAGCTCCAGTCCAGAGAAGTTTTCCTCTGGGCATTTCTGTCCCAGGTCCAGACCTAACCTGCAAAATAGGTTGGAGACCAGCTCATTAGCACCTGCCTGTCTCTCTCTGGACCAGTTGCACCCAAAGCCTCCAGGCAGCCCTAAGGGTGTATTCAGGCCTCTCTGCACCTCTTCCCTGTGAGCATATCCTCAGGAAGCCGACAAACATTGACCATGGGGGACAAACCACCACAAATCAACTGACCTGCTGAAGAACCCTGCCCTTGTGCTACCTACGTGCGAGCACACGGACTTACAGGTAAATTCAGTTTCTCACCCACTATTAACTAAGGTGATAATGGGGGAAGCAGTGAAAAAAAGGAGAGGGTGCAGTCACAGCCCAGATGCAAAAATATCCAGGTCATCTTGGACATCTTTTGGGAAGCACATGCTGGTCTATGCTCCTCTCGTTATCTGCACCAACTGAGGTAAGTCAAAATTTGTGAGTGAGCTCTTCGTTTGGCAGCGCGGGGTACTCTGGACTGCTGCAGAAGTCAGCCAGCCTCAAGGAGCTTGTCCCAGAGGGGATGAAGTGTCCTTCCTTGGGACTGAAACAAGTCAAAAAAGAGCTCAAAGCTGAGTTTTCAGTGCATGAAAGTCAGTTAAATGATCCAGAACCTGTCCTTGCAATGCTGCTGAAGCTCTGCTCTTAGGTTGGCCTTCACCAGCTCAGAGGAGAGTGGTGGATACTGTGGACCAGACACAGCCTAGCTGGGAGTCAGAGAGGAGACTGAAATCTTTTTGTGTGGTAGGTGAGTGTTTAGGTATCTTCAGGGCAAACTGGACTGATACCAGTCACAATAAGTTTTCTTTTCTGGTGGTGAAATACTTTGTCATTGATGCACAGAGTTTGCCTGCTTGTGTAAGTAAGTATTTAAGTAAAGAGGGAGCCAAACTAGAAGTGAAAACTGCCTTCTAAGGATAGCATATTAGTCTTTGTTTCAGCCTAATTCCCTCATTGTCACAGGAACATATGTGATGGTGGTAGTCATCTTTGTGGATTGTCTGCTTGTTCTTCAGAGATCATTAAATACAATTACAGGAAAAGAGATCTTTGTTTCTGAGCAAAACTCAGCTTTTATATAAGTGTTCCACATTTTCTTCAAAATGCTTTACCAATTGTAACTAATTTTAACCGTTTCGTTGGCATGAATATAAGACAGCCCTTTTCTGCCAACTGATTCTCGTTTGTTTTCATGGGGATTGAATGTCTGGGTCCTTAAGTCACCTTTAAATATGCCAGCCTCAGGTCATGTTTGCTTTATGTAGCTTTCTTGCTGTTTAGTGTCTCGGGGTGAAAAACCTCCCCTTTTGGATAGTGATGGTAAATTCCTAGGGGCCTCTGTGAGGGCTGGATTTCTCATGTCTAAATGGAGAGAGGCTCTGTATTAATGAAACCCATCTACTTTCCCCAGCTCTGCTGATGGTCTCCCAGTTGATTGTGGACAAGTAGTTGCTCCTCCATGGACCTCAGCTGGCCCATGTGTGAGGAGGCGTGGGACTGCCTTCCCCTGCCAAGGGGCTTTCAGAGCCAAGAAGAAGATGTGTTTTGGAAGGACCGGACTTGGCAGCACAATAAAAAGGAAGAAAATAGGGAGTTTCAGAGCCAGAAGCAGAGGGAGGCATGGTCTGGGCAGGGGCTGGATGAGCAGAGTCAGCAGCAGCTGGAGTCTAACTCAGATTTGTCCTGCAGCTTACATATGTCCAGGCATGGACCTGTTGCCTGTATTAATTTGTAAAGTACCTTTCCGAGCCACAGGGTTTTAGTGACGGTAGCGTTGTCCAACAAAGGCCTCTGTTTGCATATGGGCTTTCTAAGCTAGTCGAGGCTATGAAAAAATAATAATAAAAAGGTATTAAAAACCTGGTAAGGCAAAGAGATGCGGGGCAGAACTGGCTGGAAAGTGGAAAATATTTCCCATGATGAATTATAAATGAAAAGAAATGTGTTCCTGTGCTTTGAAATTTCTGCAGCTTTTTTTTCACCATCAGAAATGCTAAAACCTTAAAGAAATTAAGTTAAACAGACATAAATAAGATCTTAAGCAGCTCCTGCCTCCAGGAAATGAGCTCCTCCATCTCCCTTTTCTATAAAAATATGTATTTAGAAAATAAACTGTTTTTCTGTTTGAAATTAAACTATCAAATATAAAAGGTTGACCAGCTCTAGGAAAGTCTGGTCCTACGCTTAAGGCACTGATTTTGGACCGAAAGACCTGGGTTTAATTTCCACTTCTGCTACAAACTTTTCCTGTGTGACCTTGGGCTAATCCTTTAATCTCACTTTGCCTCTGTTCCTCATCTGTCAGATGAGGCTATGACTTCCCCACCTCACAGGGGTGTTATGAGAGTAAACACATCCTCCGTGCCCTGTGCCTCACCTTCCAGCCTGCTCCTCTCCTGGGGCAGGGGGAAGGGAGGGGTATGGTCCATGCTTTGGGAGTCACTGAGATTGCTCCCTCCATGGCCATAGGATAGACTGGTGAAAGCAAGGCTGAGTAGGACCCACAGCAGATCCTAAGTGTCCTTGGGGAGCGAGAGGCAAGGGAGCAAAATCACTAAGCACACGTGAACTGTGGGAAGGAGAAATTTGTTGTTTTCTGTCTTGTTTTGGTTTGTTTTTTCCTGGTATTTCCTTGTGCCTTTTTCCACCCCTCAAGCCAGCCCTCATGAAGTGTCCGTAGCACTCTAACAGCACAAGAACCGGCCCCGTGTAGGGCTGGCTGCTTCCTGAATTAGTCTACATTTGCAGCAATTACCTTCTTTCCTTTCTAGCCAAATGTTCCTCTGAGCCTGAGGCCCAGCTAATTTTTTTTGTCAGCTCTGGTTGTGCTGGGCGGCCCTCCCTTCCATACGGGAAATATAGAGATGCCATTCAGGCACCTCTAATCCCGCTTTCACTGCTGCACTCATTAAAACATTCCTTTATTTATTTTAATTTTATTCTCTCCTCCCCACCACCTTTTCTAAACAACCACTTGTATTATGCTTTTAATTGCCTTTAGATTTCCCTAGTGTAACTTCTCCGGTGTCCGCATAGCCGTAGGCAGAGCGCGCGGTGCTGGGAGCCCTGCACATGGTCTGTGGGCTCGCTATTGACTCAGTGGCGTGCTGCGAATGACTCAAAGATCCATGGGGATCGCTGGGGGTGGACAAAAGGGCGGTAGGTTCGAAAGCAGGGGTGGAGGGGGCACGAGAGGGAAAAGGCAGCTAGACAAACATGCTCCGCGCTCCCGGCGTGTTGGTGGGGCATCTTCCCTTCGCTCAAGGAGAACCACTTCAGCTATGGACTGGGAAGCTGGGCTGCCCTGCCAGGGTTGGGGGGCAGCAATGTCTGCATCATGGCTCTGTGAGCACAAGCTGTAATGTGGCCTTATATAGGCATGACTTCATCTGTTTCCATAAGATTGCTTTCTCCCTCTCTCTTTCTTTGGCTGGTAATTGAGAAACGCATGAGCTCACCTCCTAGGAGCGGGAAATGAGAACCGCAAGAGGAAACGAGCTGGAAAGTATACATGGGCCGGAAAAAAAATATAGATTAGGTGGGGGGGAAGTCAGAGATGTTATGGAGAAGAAAAGGGATTCCTCCTGTGTGGGGTCATTGCCGCATAGGGCTCACAGAATCTTCCTCTGCACCGCAGGTAAGGGCAGGCCTGAGGCGGTCCCGTTGACATCTGTGTAACTGTGCTTGTCTTAAAAGTATCCTCTGGGCACAAGGGGCCCAGAGGCAGGGTGAAAAGATGGCCCAACATGATGGTGGTACTTTGTGTGCAGTTTCTTGGTACAAACACAACCTTTCTCTCATTGGTGGAGCTTATGGGACCTGCTAGTGAGGAGGAGTGTAGCCCAGGTATAAATGAGAGCAGAGGATGAACCCACACAGATGTAGGGCTTTAAAGTGCTTGGTGGAGAAGGGGGAGGAGGAAGGAATGATGTTTTAGGTGGTGTTGATGACCTGAGTGAGGGCTCTGGGGCTGGTAGATCTCACGGTGAGGGCTGCAGGTTGCTGGTGCTGGGTGAACTGCTCAGTCAGGCCATGCTGTCTGCCATTGGATCTTGCTCACAGGCAGGTAAGCAGTGTCCATTGCCAGCCTCCCACCTCTTTGTTTCTTGTCTCTGTTTTCACCTAAACCAACCTCTACGATGGGGAGAAAATACCTCTGGAGGTAGGCTATTCTCAGTTTGGTTTCCACTTGATTCCTTGTGGATTTTTTGCTTTCGAAATGGAGATGTGTGACAGAGGAGGTGGTTTAGAATGGTCAGATTGGCGAGGAGAGCCTTGCTGCCTTGTTCCTTCGGTACCTGAAGTTTCTTCCCTGGTGCCCAATTTTCTCTTTCATCATGTGTCCTCTGCTTGCTTTTACTCCCTGCTCTAAGGATGTCTCACTCCTTTCCCCTCTGTTGCTGTTGAGGTGAAGTTTGGGATGAGACCAGCTGCCCTTTCAGGGTTAGCTCTCGAACCTGAAGGCCTTGTTCTTTAGTTGATGGGCACTAATATAACGTCACCTGTCAGGCGGGCCTGTCCCCAGAGGGATGTAAAATGACCAATGCTAATTATCTCTGGAAAGCCGGGCTGTTGGGAGTCCTACATGCAGCCAAGTGCAGCTGAGGGATGGAGAAAGCTCATGAACCAACTGCAGGAGCTGTAGAGAGTTTGCAGCACGTCCTGTTGATGCAGAAGGCTACTGTGAGTCACCCAAGGTGGTCTGAGTGACTTGCAGCTCTGCAAATTAGTTCTCTGTTCTTGATACACATGATCTTGATTTCAAAGTCTAAATGAAGACAGGTCAGAGTTTAGGACCACCTGTAGTTGGCATGGATACCCATCTCTTTTGACCTGCTCCATCTCTTTATGGTGATTCAGGATTTTTTTTTTTTTTTTTTT
>VZRR01000423.1:64496-280651 GCA_013398015.1 Oreocharis arfaki
TTTTTTTTTTTTTTTTTTTTTTTTTTTTTGTGTATACCAAAGGAACTTCTAGCTGACAGGAAGCCTGTGCAATGTGTTAGGGCTTAGAAGATCTGTGCTGGCACAAGTGGGGACCCCATGTACGTTATACACTATTTATGTTTCCATTGGATTTTTTCCCCTTCTCTTCACCTTTCCCTTTTTTTTTTTTTCACAGTTTTTCCTAAGTGAAACACTAATGCAGTAATGTTCAAACCCACAATGTTTGAATGGCCTCTAAATCAGGCAAAACAAGCTTGCCCAACCCTAGTTGAACAGACTGGGTTCATTTTCTTATTCATGCACACTCTGTTCATTTTGGCCTAATAAATACATTTCTGTCCTAGACCACGAGCACTGGGGGACCTTGGAAAGTTTGACGTTAGCAGGAGAGGGGCAGGTGACCAGGGGAGAAGAGGAGAGACTGGATTGGTATCCACCATTCCTTTAGATGTCTAATGAGAAAGGCCGTATATTCCAAATGGGTGTTGGGTGCAAAGAAACCCATGTTGGAGATTCAGTGAGAATCAGCTTCCTTGGATGCCACTCTTCTTCTTTAAATGCTTATCTTTGACTGGAAAAACCTGGCAGGTACTGAAACTACGACAGTTTGGTGGGGTCTCTGAGAACTCACTGAGGTTGGACTGGGTTGGACTAAACTGACCCAGTTGTAGGTCTTGGAGCACAGGACTCATTTGGACCTGATTGCTTTATCTTTAATGCAGAGTATCTAAGCACCAGCAAACTTGTTGCCTGCAGTGCATGTTGCTGTAAGGAGTGAATGTTTTTTAAGTGGAGTTTCTTGGGACTCTGAAAAGGATGAAAGTATATGGACTGCTCTTACTTACTTCTCCTAAGTACAGACACAGTTATAATAAGGCTTGTAGCTGTGGCTTTTATCTATGGCTGATCTTAGAAGAGGCTCACGGCCCTGAAAAAGCTGCACATCCCCGTCCTTGTGTGTGTACCTAAACTGACCTATGGATGCCACTAATGCTTCTTGTGTTTGCTGCTCTGCTTCATGCAGGTTGCTTGGAAGGTCTGTGGCCCAGACCTTGCAGTCATCTTTCCTGCTGTTAACCTGGGAGCGTGCCATGAAAAAGACAAATTATTCTGTCAGTGGGAGATCCCTTCTGACTGACATCTATCCCATGGAGAGAGCAGACTGTGCATCTGGTGTGATATAGGAGTGCTGTGAGCTCACGTTTACACCCAGTGTCCTGACTGTGGAGCACGTTTAATCCCATTGAGGAGCTGTGGAGAGGTTGGGGTACACATCAGTTTTCTGCCATGGGGGGGAATGCTGCTTTGCCTGTCCTAAAGGGTTCAGCCCTGATCACAAGTGTTTTCTAGGGTTCAGATGCTTTAATTTTAGATATCCAGCTCTCCAAGAAAGAAACTAAAGGGTTCTCTCTGTCTTGACGTGAAAGCTAATGTGGGTCAGCTGTTGCTGTTCAGCTCTCTGTCCAGTGGTGACTTGTTTGTGGGGCTCTTGCTGGAGATGGTATGTTGGTGTGTCCTTAATGCCAGTCAGGGAAAATAGTTTCACTCTGGAGGTATTTTCTCCAGTGGCCTGGAGGAAGCAAACACCACTTTAGAGTAGGGCACAGGTCTGTGGTGTAGTCACTACTTGGTGTGACCAGGCCTAGACTGATGATGAACTTATTTGGCTCTGTCTGGGCTCATCGTGAACACCCAAACTTTTCCGTGAAGCACAGCAAACGATAGCATGGCCTAAAATAAATATTTATTTCTGCCCTCCATGCCTGTTTGCCCTGCCTTTCTACCTTCAGGCTTTAGAATATGATTCAGAACCTGTTTGCCTGGCATTTTACATCTTTGCTTTTCTAACCAATGTCTCAATGCCCTTGGTTTTGCTCTGCTTTCCTCTTCTTCCCAGCCTGGCATGTCTCTGTTTCTTTTTTTTTTTTTGTCAGGCCTTTTGACTGGAAAAAGCAAGCTGTGCCTTCTCCCTTACACACCTGCCCTCATCTCTGTTGGCCACTCTGGTATTTTAATTTCTTTTTCATTGGCCCATTGCACGCATGTTGATTGGCTTTGCAGCTGAGGTCAAGGAATTTCCATGTCGTACTCGGAGAGAGGGTTTCCCCTTCACAGTGACTGCCTCAACCAGGCATTGGTTCATGCAGAAATAGCTTGGCTGCTCTTGGAAACAGGTCTGTGTGAAATAATATTGTCTCTTTGAGGTCAGGAAAAAAAATGTCCTTTTATACAGTTATATATATACTCTTAAAAAGAATTCCACAAAGCTTGGTCTGTTCCCCCCTCTCACACTCTCCTGCTGCCTTACCTTTTTCCTAAAACACTGGAGAATTCAGTCTTGGAGTCTGACTGCACTGAGCATACAGCATGTACTGTGCCTTTTGAAATGCTGGCTGCACATAAAAGCCTTTCTTAACACTGGACTCTGTTGCTTTATTATGTTGTGTGCACAGTATGTTGGTGGTGGGGTTCCCCACTGGGTGGGGAAGGAGGGCGGGTGGGATTGGGAGTAGGAGGTGTAGAGGAAAGCAGCTGGAGCAAAAGGTGAGATGTGCTGGGGTTGCTGTGCTGGGGCTCCTGCTTCCCCAGCTGGAAAGGGAAGCCAGGAGCAGGCAGCTTGATGTCAGAAGTTGTTCAAGTAGCCATGGGTTCATTTGTGTGTTTTGCATCATTGTTGATTTTCTTTCTGCTTGTGATGCTCCGTGCTTCCTGGGAAAAGGGTAGGTGGAGGGGAACACATGGGAGGGGAGGAGGAAAAAAGTCCCACTCTCCCAGGACTGTAGGGCAAGTTCTTACCCATCTGCTGTTTCCAAGGCTAAAGACTGGCAAGAGCCATGCCTTTGGTGATGGATGGTCTCATTCCAGGACTAGGACTGCTGCTTGATGTGCACGTGCTGGCACATCCACAACCATAAATCTGTGTGATGGCTTGCCTGGTGACACGTTTCCAGTTTAGGCCCACGGTGGTGTGCCTGGCTGGGCACCCACACCTCCAGTCATGCACAATGGAGCAAAAACCCACAGTGCCAGGCCTGTGTAAGCAGAGGAAAGCCCTGCAGTGGACATCCCACAGGCACGTTGATGGACAGAGGAGCAGGCGACCTCGTGCCCTGTAATATAGTCTGGATGGGCCCAAGTGCTGTGTGATGTTGTGCTTTAATGCTTCCCAGCATTACCACCCCAACTGCTCTTGCTTCTGCAGCTGTGGAGACCTTGAGTGAAATCCCTGAACATGAAGGAAAAATTGCTCTATTTCAGTAGCCGTACAGGTCCATTTCTGCTATCCTTATCCATCTGCTCACTCTTGAAAAGGAAATCAGAGCTATGTGCAGATCAGGATGACCCTTATGACAAACATACTGTCTAAAGAGGTTTTGTTGGCCCTTGCAGTTAAGTACCTGCTCAGACTGTGCACAGTGATGTGCAAGCTTTGCCATTGCAGTGGTATTTGCTGAGTTGCAGGCACCTGATGAAGCTTTGTGCTGTCATAAGACCCTGTGTGGTGGAGAAAACCCCAGCTCTGTACCTGTTAGAGACACTTAAACTGTGAGGCTCCAGGATGGTGGAGCTGGAAGCACAGTGGATAACCTAGGAAAAAATATTTTTTCCTCAGGCTGCTAAAAATGTGCACTGCTGCAGCTGATCCCTCTATGCCAGCCTAAATCAAATCATAGACTGAAAATACTCATTGCTGCCTGAAATTCCCCATCTGCAGGATATTGAGATGTTTATTTTGGAAGTTTGAATAGTGAACTGGGTTGCAAAGGGAGTGCAGTACTTGGGGATGGACCAGGATGTTGGTGTTTGTAGCATAGTACAGCAGGGTTGAATGGGGCAGCCCAGCTAGCTGCAGCGGTAAACATTCACCTTTGGTCAGCATGTTCCATTTTTCCTTTTGTCAGAGGGCTAGAGTATATGCTCTGACACAGCCTAGCAGTACCTTAAAATTTCCCCTCTGGCACTTGGAGACTGAAAGATGAAATCCCACAAAACACCTCCCTTACCTTTTTCCAGATTATTACATGAGCTTTATCTCTTATTTTCCTTTTCCAGACATCTTATTCTCCTTGCAGTCCTACCAGTATCAAGTTCCTCCCTAGCTTTCTTCATTGCCATTGGTTTCTCTGCCTCTTCCTAGCCCCAAGAATTCAGTGCCTGCCCAGGCACTTCAGCCAGGATGCCTGGGTGTATCCTATACATTTCATTCACTGGTGTGTGCTGGCAGCATGGTGAGAGCTTAACTCTCTGGCACCTTGTGGCATCAAGCTCCAGATGTTAATCTGCAAAATATCGATGGCTTTCTTTTTCCTGGAGTAATAATGCTGTAATAATGTTTTTGGAGTTTTTAGGTGGCCACCATCTCTTTAGCATAAGAAAGTGAAGGTTTTCCCATTTGCCCTGTTTCACTCATCATTTTATACACTTCTAGTGCAAGCTATTGAACTATTTGGACCTTAATCTTTCCTGCTAACAACCTTGGAAACCTTTCTGTGCCTCTAACGATTTTTTGGCATCCTTCTCTGGCCTCTGTTTCTGTTACCCCTGCTCTGAAATGGGCGAGCAGGCTTCAGCTCATTCTCAAAGTGTGAATGTGTCATTGATTTATGTGGTGGCATTTATAACATTTTTGGTATTGTTCTTTATCCTATTCAACCTAACATTTTTTGGTTCTTTTTTTTTCCTGATGGCCTCTGTGCACAGAGCAGATGTTTTCATTGAGCTGTCCGCAGTGACGCCTAGATCTTTTCCCTGAGTGGTTACAGTTAATTTAAAACCCATCAGTGTATTACCTCAGCAATCCCTTGATGTCACTGGTTAGAAGATCCCAGCTGGCTGCTGCTCTTAATTCTATTGCCTGTCTGTTTCCTATTATTTTTTATTATGCTTACGTTTACTTGCATGCTGCGCCAGCTTTTCAAGCGAGGTGGGCACACTCGTTTACAAGTGGCTAACACAGGCTCTCAATTTCTTCTGCTCATGTGCATACAAGTAATGCTTATGCTTAGGTGTTTTCCTAAGCACAGAAGTGCTTCCCCCGTAGCAGATACCACTGAGTAATGCCAGTACAAGGAAACAAACGTGGCGTATGTTTGCACATGTCCGTTTTTTAAGAGCTCCCCTCACTGCTGCCTGAAAGAGCAGCCTGTCTGCTGCGCCTATCTGGATCATGCCAGTGAGCAACCTGTGCTGGGCAGCTCTGAATGTTTGGCACCATGCTTTTTCGTGTAAAATTGTGTGGCTTCAATGAACTAACAGGGAAGGGGAGGAATTCTGAATGCATGGCAGGTTGAAAACTGTCAGCACAGGCTTAGGCAGCATAACAGTGCCCTTTGAGATCTCTGTGTATGTGTGGTTTCATTGTTTATCTGCTGGACAGTTTTGAAGACCTGTAAAATACTGTGTGATACTTTCCAACGTGTAAGATAACCTAAATAATACAAGGAGTCCTATGGTGCTGAAAGTAGCTCACCGAGGGGGTGCTGTGGTCTGCTGTGGCTCTGGTGAAGTCATACAGCCTGGAACAGGGCATGCAGGGACATTGCACCAGGTTAGCATTCGAAAGCTCCGTCCTGGAAGCCAGAGAAATTTCACTCGGCTCCCTGAGGAGCAGTAGTAAACCGGTGTTAATGAGAGATACTGGGAGACTGCAGGAAGGAGCCAAATGCTGTAACTCTGCTTACTGATCGGAAACATTGTGAAGTCCCCTCCCGCTTTGAATGGCTTTGCAAAGGACCTTTGGCAACTGCCATCTCCTGTTTCAGAAGCCATGTGCCTCAGCTACTCTGCCACTGAGGACAGAGTCTTAGGAAGATGGGACAGTTTAAACAGGAAAGCAGAGACAGCTGCAGTATGAGCAGTTTCCTACTGTGAGGAAGCTGAAACCAGTCTAGTTTTGCTGAACTGTGACTCGGTTCAGTCCAGAGATTCCAATACCATGCAGTAAATGTTACAAGCTCCTTTGAGGAAGGGGAAAAACCCCCCTCTGATTCAAAGGCAAGGGGAGGAAGTGCCCAGCAAGGGACAGAGATGAAATTGCCAGTAATGATGGATGAGAAAAGCCCAGTAGGGTATTGCAGAGCACTGAGAGCAAAAGAGATGAATGGCCCTCAGTGACCAGGCTCCACTGAAATCTGTGATGTGGATAAGAACAAAAGCCAGCCACACTCGTCCCCTTGGCTGTGGGGATGGGATGGTGATGCACTGTTGCTTCGCTCCCCAGAGCTCCTCAGGGGGTGATAGATGATGGTCTTAAAGGATGAAGCTGCAGTAGATTCTTCAGTTCCTGAGACCAAAACTCAGCTGGTCCCTCCCTGCAAAGGGCAGGTGGCTTGTCTGGCTGTCTTTGTGAAGCTTGTGCCAAAAATGATTGTGAGCAGTGTGCTATGCCCATTAACCTTCGTGAATTGCTCCTGCTGTTATTAAAGTAGAGCAAGAGCAACCTGTCTGCTAGGCCAGAGTGTGGAAGAGATGAGCTGACCAAGGGCACATGGAAAACCCCAAAGAAATGCCACACTGGAACTGTGAGTTGCAGCAAAATTTCTGAATGTGATGGGGCTAAGCAGTCCTCTAAGAGAAACAGATGCAAAAGCTTTCTGCAAGCTCTTCAGTCCTTGATGTGCCCCAGCACATAGATGGTGATCATGGCAAGTGTGGCTGGTTTGTAACAGCAGCCCAGAAGGGTGGAAAATGCTTTCCCAATGCATTTGTTTCCAGTAAACTTGACAAGCTGATCAATGTGAATGCAGCGAGGACATACAGAAACTGATTGCCTAAGCCAGATCTTGGATGGCAAAAAACTGGAAATGGAAGTGAGGGAATACATCCTGCTACAAAGAGTATAGGATTACAAGGAGCAGGTAAAAAAGCTTGTGTAGCTCTGAGGTGCTACTGATGTGGCAAGAATGTCTTCTGCAGTGAAGGAACAAGAATGGCTGTGCCTAGCAGGTAAGTGAGGAAGGAAGCCAGACTGCCAGCAAACAGGTGGGCCAAAGAGCACAGAAATGATCAGAAGAAATCCTCTTGCTCTACTTTACAACCACGTTTCCCACTGTTTCACTGCCTGAAGAAAACTAGGCTGAGGCTGGAGTGGCCTGAGCCAACCAGACTGTCCATCAACAGGGACAGGGGAGAAACAGATATGCAGTGAGGCCAACTGTGTATGGGAAGATAAAAGGTAGTGCAGAAACTTGGAGGCAGTGCTGGCTTGTAACTGCACTGGAGGGAATAAATTGGCTTCCTTGCTGACTAAAGGCCTCCAGCAGACCAAGCAAACCTATGCAAGAGATAGCAGACCAGCCCTGGCAATGATGAGGCTGAACTATGAGGACTCAAAAAGCAGCTGAAACTCTCATGCAGGCCTAGAATGTGCAGTGGGAAGCGTTCTGCTCACTTTCAGTCTGAAACTGGAATAAACCAATAGTCTTTTATCTGCTTCCTTTTCCCATAGACATAACTGATTTTGCTGTGGCAGTTGTTCTGCAGATATTACTGTACTGCAGCACGGTTTCCAGTTCCTTCTGTTAAAACATGGGCTCATTTCTCTGTGAATCAGCTCTTTGCTAACTGCTTTGTAAACTGCAGCAGAGCAGACTATTCCTAGTGCAGAGCCGACTATTCCTAGTGCAGAGCCAGACTCCTCAATCAGTTTTCTGGTTGATGACCGCATTCAGAGGCTATTCCTTTCTGCAGCCACCAATCTCTGTGATACCACAGTACTTATTGTCATTTTCTTGCTGGGGAACTGCTCACCAATCCATTCTGGGATGGCAGCAGCCATTTTCAGCCTGCATTGGAAAGGTAGCGTAAAAAAGGTCTTGCTGTGCTGTTCATTGAAGCAATTTGTCATTTTAGGATTTCTTTATGAGCCCAAATCCACAGGAACCTCTCCTTCCTTCCACACCTTTGTCCTCCTACTTGATAGGAGCCCTCAACCCCCTAACTGTGTGTGTGCTTAGCAAACGAGGACTTACAGATGCAATACCACTGGGAACAATGTGAACCAGGAATGTACTAAAGCCAGAGGCATTGTAACCTAGAGCTGCACTGAACAATGTGGAAGAAATGCTGTCAAATCTGTGTCTGTGTGAGCTATTATATCCCCAGCTAGCCCCCCTCCAAAAGTTTGCTCAGCATGCTGACTTTCCAGGAGCTTTCTCAGTGCTTGGAACAAGTTAGCTATCTCCTGCCAGAATTGAGAGAGGAACACGACTGGCTGACGAATACCATATGTTCCAAGCTGGCCAAAGGAAACCTAATTGTGTTTTGTTTAGCTTGTGTACTTAACTGGGTTTCTGTAACAGGGCCGAGTTGGTTGGGTTAGGCTTTTTTTTCCCTTTCCAGATAAATGGGGCCGATCCCTTCTACACTGTCCTGTGACAGTTCTGTATTTTGCCCTGGAAACGTAGGGCACAGCCTTCTGCCACTTGCCTAATGGAAGGGATCAGAGGAGAGCTGAGCAAAGGGAAAGGCAGTTGCCAGCAGGAGCGATCAGAAATTGCAGGGCTAAAATCTCATTCTAGGCAAGGAACGTCCAGTTCCGAGGAGGAAACAAAAAATGCTTAGGCTGACCAGAAGTTTCCCCATCCTTTTTTACTGGTTGTTATGTCATCAGAATGGGAAAAGCATGTTTGTGACCTGGAAGTGGCAGCACAGAACTGTGGATGTCTAATATCTAATGTAGATTTGCTATGTTAAAAGTGGAGCTGCATCCGGCTGCAGAAGCTATAGGCTGGTCTCCCTTCTGAGACCACCAGGGCAGAGTACTGTCCCTAAAAGGCACAGATTGCAGCTTGCAGAAGTTGAGGTTGGACTGATGCTGAGCAAGTTTCAGTTCCTAGAGACACCTAACCCAGGATGGAGCTAGGAGAGAACTTATCCCCGCTTCTTCCCTCTGTTCCATTAGACTACATCACTTGCAGTTGGTCACTCCTCCCTGATGTATTTTGTTCCCTCTAACTACCCTAAATGCTTAGGAGGAGGCTCATCTTACATCGCAAGATTGCCCAGCATCTAGCACAACCTCCACTGGAGGAGGTGGAGGGGAGATCACTGGGAATTGTCGTGTTGCATGTAACAGCTTTGGCTCTCCTTAGACAGGAGCTAGCTGGAAACCTTGCACCCAGTCTTCTTCAAGTTGTTGGAGCCTGTAGACATGTTCTCCCCAGTTTCCTGGACAACTTCAGCTGTGGTGTTAATAGGGGCATGCAGCAAGCTTTGCATCAGCTAGGAAAGAGTTGTAAGTGGTAATTGTGTGCTGTTTTGACAGACAAGCAGAAAAGCGTGGGGGTCTTGATTTCTAGCTGAGCAGAAGAGGTGAAAAGAAGCTAAAAAGCAGCTGCCACTTTAAATGGATCTCTTCCCTCCCCATCTCTTATTTATCTCATGCCTTCCTGTTTACAGCGTCATTTCCCGCAGCACCCATCCTGCTCATCTAGAGGTCAGCTCAACCCAAGGACTGCCCCATTTCTGAGCACCAAAGCAGTGCAAGAGTCACCATCTGATGCCACCAACGAGATACAGGCTACGGGCTGCTCCTCCCTGTAGGCTGCTGTGCCACAGCAGAGCAAGGGGATGTTCCAGATTTAACGGAAGACAGAAGCTGGCACAGTTCTTGACTTCTTCCTCCAAACATATCCCCTGCTCTGCTGTGTCCTTTCACTTCTGACACACTTGTTTATCCACAGGCTGCTTGTGTCCTGATATTCTGCCATGTGCTTTGCTGCCCACACAAGCATGCTCAGCTGCGTGCTCAGCGACCCACCTATCTAGATATTCATACATGCTGAATCACCCTTGCTTGTACACTCATAGCCACGCTCGCAGATGGACTCTGGTTCTCGTGAGCCAGACAGAAACTCTCCTTCAATCTGCCACCCCTGTGTCTTCCAGACAGGAGATGCTCTTCCCTCTTGGAGGAAACATAGATCTTTGTAGTGTGTTTGTTTAATTAATTACCCGTTTATTCTTGGGTCCTTGGGGAAAAGATGGTCATGCCTCCAGCCACGTGGAGGGAAAGAATGAATGCTGACACCTCAATTCTCCAGCCTAGATGCTCTGAGATCTGCTCTTGAAGGGCTGGCAATATGTTTGAGTCCAGTTCCTCCTTTTGTCAGGGTAAAAGACCATCTCATCACATTTTCAGGGCTGAATTTCCGGTCTCCTTGCTTGGCCTTCCCCCTGGCTACCATCCTAAGGTGTGTGATGACCACCATGATAAATTTTGAGGCCAAGCCCTTGCTGGAGGCTCTCTGTCCCACACAAGCACCCAGGGCCACGCACGGTCCTGCTGATGCTGCAGTGTGTGCTTGTTGGGTAAGACACTCCCCAATCAGAAACATCTTCAAAGTGAAACGTCCTGTTGCCTGAATGTCCCCTGTTCAGTGTGGAGTGTGTTAGCTCTCTCCCTGCCCCCCCATTCTGATTCCACGTTGGACCATTTAAGAATTAATGAAGGCCAGATGCATGTTCTGCAAATGCAGGATCTCTGCATTTTGGAGTAGAAGCTGGCTTGATGCCTCCGTGTCCTTCAAATCCTTAGTACAGCTAATAACAACCAGAGGCAGCCTCCTCAGTCTGAGGTAGATCCCACCTCAGCAGTGACGTCCCTGCGACCGCAAAGGATTTCTCAGGGAGCTGGAGGGGGACCAGCTTTCGGCTGTGGAGCCCCAGGATCTGGTTTCATCTCTCACCAGCATTGGCGGGGTGAATTTGGAGTGACTGAGCTGTCCAACAAGAAGGTGGTGAGTTGGGCCAGTGCTGGATTTCTGAGGGGGAAGGAAAGAATTCGATGTATTTTGGTGGATGTAAAAATAAGGGGTGGATCATACTAGTGTGAGCTGTCCATGTGTTGAGATAACGGAGCAGATGTGCTGCTTGACTGTTGCAGCCTCGTGCTACCAGGCCTCTTGTGAGCTGGGATGAGTCAAGATGGAATGCTGCTTTCCAGACTCGGATCTGACCTGCTAAAATGCCATTGCCACAGCAGCTATGCTTCCTTGCTGCACAAGCAGAGCTTTTCTTCTTGTGAAGTGTCTCAGCCATCTCTGCTGGCTGGTGGATCCTGGAGGTTGTTGCAGAGTTGTTCTCTGGATGTCCTCATGCAAACACATGGCATGTGCTGGGGGGTGTCTGGCTTGGTCTTGGATGTCTCTGTGCATGTGTGTGAGGTTGCTAGAAAGAGGATGACTACTGGTTGCAAAACTGATTTTGTTGCTCTCTGGAGCGAGGGGGCCTGTAGACTAAGTTTTTAGGCCTAAAATTTGTTCTGATTGGTTTATGGAACAAGTTTTTGCATGTGACTGTTTTACCCAGAGGGATGCCCCTTGTCAGGAGGCTGGGGATTAGCGGGCATAGATAACCAGTAGTGGAGTGTGATACTGCATGGCTTTACTCATCGCAGCTCTGCCATGGGCATTCAGAAATGGCTGGGCCATGACCTTGTTATATGGTAATGGCCCTAATTTGAGCTTGCAGTGATTTGTGGGAAGGCCCTGTGGCTGCTTGCAGCAGTTCACGATGGATATTTCCATCTCACATCAGCCTCTGGCATCCTGGGACTCGCGCAGCTCCCTAGAAGTGGTAGGGATTTCTGCAGGAAAGAAACCTCATCCCCAAACAAGCCCAAACTTCTCAGATCTTCAGTACAGAACCTTCTCTCTTTTCCCCTTCTCTCCCCATCCCCTTCAAACATACCTGTGGGTAGAGGTAGTGTTATTGGAGCAGCCTGTTTGACTGCTATAATATTTTCCACTCAGATCCATTGACTTCTATTTCATGTTTTCTTTGGATCAACACCTTTTGAGAGCAGTTGAAGCTGCTTGAATTTGAATAGCTGGAGACGGTGTGTCACACTGCTATCTTTCCTTGGTTTCACCTCTAGAAGGCAGTGATGATATGTCTACATACAGTCACTCAACTGAAGTGTATATCTTTGTGTCCCTCTCAATGGAGGTCCTTTATCTATACACTGCCAAATATCCCCCAAAGGAATGCAGCATGATTTTTGAGTGTGTTTACAGCAAATGTATAAAGGAGGCGGGGATCATGGGGTTTTTTTGAGCCCTTTTCTAAGAGAGAACTTTCGCTGCTCTGATGACAGGAAAAAAAAAAGTAAGTTTGTTGTTTTGTTTTGTGGTTTTTTTCTCTTTATCTATGATAGCTGGACAAAAAAAGAAAAAAGAAAAAATCTTTTGGGCAGGGCTGGGAACCTTGAAGCTTCCTGCTAAAACCAGTGTCTTGTTCTGAGCCCCCACAGGCAGGGAGGCTCGGAAGAGCTTGGGGTTTCTTCCACTCAAGATCTCTTTGTTTCCTAGGAGTTTGCCCTCCAGTCCCTCGTCCCTATATCCATCTTCTGTTGGCTCAGGAGAGAACAACCTAGGGGCACACATGAGCTGGCTGAGCAGTAGTAAACTAACAGAAAGGATAAACGGGGGACTCTCAATGCAGCTTTTCTCATTAAGACCATTACTTGGGTTTTTCTTCTGTTGAATTGTTTGTTTTTGTGAAGCATCAAGGACTACAGGATTTCAAAAGCAATTAGTGGATAGCTAGGATTACACCCTCTGATGTGTGGTAAGAAATTGATTTGTTTGTCTAGAAATGGAGTCCCTATAGGAACAGAAAAACAGTCACTGAATTTGAGGTGAGAAAAAGAAAATAGAACCAGATCCAGTGAGGTGGGAATTATCATTTCATGCTTCTAAATATTGGCATCTCTTGTTGAATATCATCGTGAAGCTTATGATGTTTGTGGATTTTATTTGAGACTCGTGGTCTTTATTTGAGCTCTTGGAATCAAGAGCCTGAATGAGATTCTCAGCTTTCTATTTATTTTTATTTTTTCAGACTAGCATTTCCAGCTCTCTTGATCCTGGAAGAAAACAACTTCACTTGAAAATATGAAGCCTCGAGGGTCCAAATAAGAAAACATGAAAAATACTCCAAATACTTTTGGGTTGGTTAAGTCTTATTATTTTGAAACCTATATCATTCTGTTCTAGGGCCACACACAACATTGTTGAAGCTGAAAGCTGGCAACACTCATGCTTTTTATCCAAAGCATTTTAGAAAGTGGGTGAATGTTGGTGGCTATCGTGAATGAGAATGTGTGGGGGTGATCTTCCAGGCGGCGTCTCGCAGGCCTGTGGGCTCGCTGTGCATGGCAGTGGGAAGTCCCTGCCTTGCAGAGTTCGTGAACTGGTCATGGTAGGCAAGGGTGTCTAGAGGGGTGTCGTTTCCCCTCTTCTGTTCTTTGCACCTTTTTTGTTTTTACAGTTATCTGTCTGTAAGGAGGCAGTAAGCGAATTGCCTGGGAAGCCGAGGAGAGAGGGAGGGATGTAAATCCAATTTTCCACAGTTAGTTATATATGTGACCCATTGACAGAGTGCTGCTGTGGCTGTGGGAAGAGGGGAAGGCACAAAACAGTGGGAATGTGCCTCATCCTGTCCTGGGACAGGAGACGTGGATGGACATTGTGCGGGGCAGAGCGAGGGTGAGAAGAGATCCTGCAAACAGAGAAAAACAGGGGCTGTGCAGCATCAATCTCAGACTCTCCTCCTCACCACGGTGGTTGCTGCTGTTGTTGTTTCTGCTTTTAAAACAATATGCAAGGAACCATCCAATATCCTAGGGCTTTTGTTTATCTAGATTTTTATGAGGAAAAAAAACTGAAAAGAGGAGAAAAAGAAATGAGAGGGGAAACACACACATTCCTTCCAACCAGAAAGTCATGAGTTTTGATTCAGTCTAATTACACAAGTGATATTTTTATAACCTCTGTGAAGTCTCCTTGCTTTCTTGGTGTGTCTCCATTGTTTATGTGAGAGTGGCCAGGTAGCCAAGGCAAAGCAATGTTGCGAGAAAAAATCACTTGGTCTTGGAATATGCTGCACTCTTTTTGGCTTCATAAACAAGCCTGTTTTCCTGGTTTCAGACCTCTCTTAGGTTCTTTTGTTGCCTCTTCCTCTAAACTAGGGTTACTCATGTTCTGCCCAGCCATGGGCCATGTTGGCAGCTTCATAGCATCCCTTAAATATGCACAAAGTAGTACATAATGAGGCCAGACCTCCAGTAAATTAAATCGCTGCTGGTCTCCGTGGTCCCCTTCTGTTTGCAGCAATGAAGCAAAGCCCGTGTTGGCCCCTCTGCAGGCTGGTAAGGGCAGCCCCTGCCCAGGTGTGGCTTTCCCCACTGCAGGCACATAGATCTGGGAGTCCTGGTGGACAAGCTGTCCATGACTCATCAGTGTGCCCTTGTGGCCAAGAAGGCCAGTGGTGTCCTGGGGGGCATTAGGAAGAGGAGGTCAGGAAGGTGATCCTGTCCCTCAGCTCAGCCCAAGTGAGGGCTCACCTGGGATACTGTGCTGAGCTCTGGGCTCCTCAGTACCACAGAGACATGGAGCTCCTGGAGTGGGTCCAGTGGAGGGCTACAAAGATGATTAAGGGTCTGGAGCATGTCTCCTATGAGGAATGGATGAGGGAGCTGGGCCAGATCAGTCTTAAAAAGAGATTACTGAGTGGGGACTTCTTCAATGTCTGTCAGTATCTGAAGGGAGGGTGTCAGAGGATGGAGCCACGCTCTACTCAGTGGTGCTGAGCAACAGGACAAGAGGCAGTGGGCAGAAACGGATGCACGGGAAGTTCCACCTGAACATGAGGAAGAACTTTAAAGTGTGGGTGACTGAGCACCGGAACAGGTTGCCCAGAGAGGGTGTGGAGTCACCCTCACTGGAGATACTCAAGAACAGTCTGGGTGCAACCCTGGGCACTGTGCTCTGGGATGGCCCTGCTTGAGCAGAGAGGTTGGGCCAGATGACCCTCTGTGGTCCCTTCAACTTTACTCTGTGCTTCTATGACTCCTTGTATGGGTGGGGCCAGGCTGTTTGTGAGGCTGCGAGATGGAGGGAAGGAGTGGGGTGGGTGAAAGCCAAATGCTGTGTTCTGCACCGCTGACAGAATGTAATTCTGAGCAGATAGAACGTAATCCAAAGGTAGGAGTCCAGCTGCTGCTCTACCCACCCCAAGCATGCATTTCTTGCTCAGTTGACCAAGCACCAGTGCTGACTCTTGTAGCAAGAAATAGCCCACGTGACAGCTGCACATTGTTGCCTCCTTCAGAGACCTGCTTTGGTGTTTTTGGAGATTGAGGTTTCCTAGCACAGTTGTCTGTGCCCTCAGTCAGAACTTAAAGATGCAGAACTAGTCAGGCTCCAGCAGTGGCACAGCAGGGGCCCAGAGAAGGCACTATGGGGAGCAAGGAATTGAAGCAGCAGCAGTTTGGGGTCATGGATAGACCTGATGGAAGAAGGTGGATGGAGCTGTTGAGTTGCCATGTCTTCTGAGTGGTGGAAATAAGTTTTGTTTGCTTTGAGTGGTCTCGGTTTTTTTGTGGTGTTCACCAGTACTATGAACAGTGCTGGCAATGGCTGAAAATTGGTTCCAGCTCTTTGGCATTGTTTTTTTACCTTCCTGTGGTGCAGGTGACTTTGGAGTGTGGATGTTCAGGTGGCTGGAGCTGCATTTAACCACCACAGGGTAGTGTTACTCTGTGGATGTACTGGGGGTTTAAGAGCACCTGGTACAGAGGGCGATAGGAGCTGGAAGGAAGATGTTCATCCCTGCAGATAGTCAGCATTTATCCCACAGGCTGGCTGCTGCTAGTGTGATGGTGGAGAAGTTGCAAGGCTTTTGAAAAAGATTTCAAAAACTGGTCTTTATTTTGCTTTTCAGTTATTTATTACAAAACCAGTAATAAATTGCATATGCTTGTTGCCTCATGCATGACCTTTTTTAGATACTGGCTCTTGCCTTGGTAAAAAAGACTTTGCTCAGAGATCCATCACTGAAATCCATCCCTCAGTCACAGAGATCCATCCATTCCTCAAGTATTTGAGCACTGTTGTCACTAAGGTGGTGTGCTTCTTGGACCACCCTGATGCTGTAACCATCATGCTGCTGAGTGAGAGATTTGGAGAGCTCGAAGGTGAAAGGTACTGTCTCTATGCATTTGTCTGCACGGTGGCTTTGACAGCACCACTGTGCACCAACACCACACCAAGCCTCTCTGCCCCCTGCAACCCTTGTGAGAAATGAAGCTGAGGTCTCAGCTGGTTAGTGATTAGCTCTGGTCTCTCTTGCAAAGAGACTGTCAGTTCCAGTCTAGCACTCATGAACTCTTCCCACATCCATTGATGTCTTTATGATGGGCTGTCATCCATACATTTCATGTTTGGAACAAGCGGTACTAACTCTCCTCTTGGGTGGTGTTTTGGATGATGTAGAAATAAGTGGGTGTTCCCCAAGTGTAATTTTGTCAGGGGACTGCCTGAGGAATGACCTGAAGCTTTTAGCAGAGACATGGGGAGTTCAGGAAAGACTCAGTGGTTGAATAGTTGAGCCCCACTCAGATGGTGGGCTCAGGAAAGAGACAAACAGGAGAGGAGAAAATAGACTGGTAAAATGCTGGAGGTGACACTTGGGTTCTTGGGCTTAGATGTGAGATTGAGGTTGTGTGTGAAGAAAGGCAAAAGCTCACTCAGGAATATGAGAGAAGGAGACTGCTCACCTGGGAGTGAGAGTGCTCACTGTGAGGAGTCCACAAATAGGAAGGTTTGAAGCAGGCCATGGTGGGAAGAAATGGAAAGATGGTGTGAGTCAGAGGCAGGGACAGCCAAATTCAGCACCACTTTTAAGCAGAGGAAACTCCGCTGACATCTTATAGCTTCAGGCAAGGACCAGCAAAAACATCTGGGCTGGATCTTGAGCAGTGTAAATCTGCTTGGAGGCCACTGCCTTCAGGGGTGCCACACTGATCTATGCATATGAAAGCCTTGCGCCTCTGCTTGCCTTCCTGCCTTCAGTCCTGCCTGCTTTTTGGGTCCCGCGGAGCTCTCTGGCTGAATTTGTGGGTGTCAACACAGGGGGTTTCCTGGTAAATGAGAAAAATGCTGTCCTTCCATCCTGCTTCATCTGCCTGGGATTTCCGACAGAAAGGCACTGACTAATTCCATCTGGCAGGCTGACCGTGCTTCAAAGACTGCGAATCCCGAGACTTTTAACTTACAAACAGAACCATGCATTAAAAAAAGAAAAAAAGAGACAGCTCTCCCCAGGGACAGTCTCTGCAAAATCCAAAACAAGGTCTCAGCGCCTGCCCTGGTGCTCCGGCTGACGCCAGTGTTTTTTCTGTCCTTTTTAAAACCAAGCTGGAGTGTTCCTGACTCCTCCGTTCGACACCTCCGGCTCCCTTATTCCCCTCGGTGAGTGGGGTGGGGGGAGGGGGAGGAGGCTGGAAGGGAAAGGCCAGAGCAGAGGAGGAAAGAAATGCCTGGTATTGATCCACCAAGGCTGGCCAGACTGCAAGAAATTCCGGTTTGTGAAAAATGTTGCGGTTTAGAGCATTTGTTTTTGTTCCACAGTGGGATGAAACCAAGACTTTCTGGAAGGAGGGAGGAGCAGGGGGAGAAGAAGAAAAATGACCTTTTTTTTTTTTTTTTTTGTGGTTGTTGTTGAGGCAGAATAGCCTCCCTGTGGTACAGATGCCCACACTTGTGTGGCTGGGGAGTCCTCTCCCGACAGCCTCTCGTTTGCAGCCTGTGCTCCTCTAGCAGGGTAGTGCAGGGATTGAGATTAAGCCCCTCTGGGAATGGGTAGAGACCTCCTTCTGCCTCCAGCTTGTTGTATGCTCTGGATAGAACAGAATCAAGGGGTGACCTTCAGGACAGTGACCTGCCCCTGTGACAGTCATGGTGGAGCTTGGCTGCAAAACTCCGTGAGTTCCCCTGCTTTGTGGCAGTTCTGCCCTTGCTGAGGTTTTTATCCACTCAGCTGGGCAAGTTTCCCCAACACTGGTGTGGGGAGCAAGCTGCACAGTTTCTGGAGGATGAGGAGGGTCCCCCGACTTCAGCAATGTGATGTAGGGAGGGTCTGAACCAGAGTTCATACAAAGGGAGTTTGGAGTGATTACCAAAAAACCCAACACCTTGAAGGTGTTGCTCTTGCCTTTTAAAATGAGTGTGTTGGCTTTTCCCACAACTCCCTGTTCTTGCATAATGACGATTCCTTTCAGGGCAGTGTAGGGAATAAGAACCAGAGCAAATCTGGGAGGAGAAGGCTTGAAGATGTCAAAAAGTAGGATATAGACATAGCATGCGGCTCTTTTGTTTCCAGGCAACTCTAAGAGCATGGTGAAGGGAGATCTGGGCTTACCTTTAGGTGAGCAACCAGTGCCTTTGAGCAAGGTAAGTGATCTAGCCTTCTTGCATCTGTCCCAAAGCCAGGGAGAAAATTGGCCAGCAGAGCTGGGAAGAGTATGGGCAGTGCTACCCTGGAAGGGGTATCATGAAAGCTGTGATCTGGAGACACCTTCTTGTTGGCCCTGTGGGTCCCAGATCCCACCATGTGTGCCTGCATGTGCCTCCCATGCACAGCCTGTGAAAGCTTGCTCCACTGCCTGAAGAACAGCTGTGGCATTCTGGTGATTTCCACCCTATCTCCACACATCCACAGCTTGTCACTGGTTGTTGAGACAGGAATGGGAGTTATCCCATGCTTGCAGCTAGCAGCCCTTGGGAAATGCCCTGTCTGTTTTCTGGGAGGTAAAACCCATTTTCTGAATGTTAGTCAGCAAACTATGCAGGGGAAAAGAGAGAGAAGAGAAAAAGTGTCTGCTGTGAGTCAGAAAGAGAGTTCCTCTGGAGGCTGTGGGATTACAGGGAGGGTGGGGTGAGGCTGCAAAGTGTGGCTGCTATAAGCAGACCTACACTCCACCAAGCCACAAGCATGAGGTGTTGGAGCTCACAGGCCCAGGAGCACAGTGGGATCTTCATTAGCTCTTTCCAAGACAGGAGGGCTTGCAATAAAACCTGAAGTGTCTGGTAATTTGATTGTCAAAGGCCACATCTCCCAAGGCAAATGCTTTGGATGAGCCACAGAGTGTAGAGCCAAGGTTGCTAGGGGAAGGCTGCTGAAAGAACAGGTTTATTCCTCCAAAAGGAATTTTTTGGCAAGGGTCATATCCAAAGCTTTTTCACAAGTTGCAAGATTGTCTCTTTGGTAGGTCTTCCCCTCTCCCTGGCATCTGCTGCTATAACCCAACACAGCTCTCTGGACTTTTACCCACACACCTGCTGTCTTGCTCTGTTATTGTGGAGCAGAACTGTTTCAAACCTGCCATGAGCCAGCATCTAAGGATTTCCTGCGCTCTCCACCTTCCCCTGTAATGTTGTTGGGTGTCCCTTTGTATAGGGGAGGCCTTCCTACAGAAGGAGAACAGTTATGGGGCTAAGAGGGCTGGGAACAGCATCTTGGCTGCCAGAGCAGCTCGTAGGCAGCTGCTGTTGAAGGTCAGGGCTGTCCTGCCTTGGCAAGGCATGTTTAAAGCTGTCTAATGTTGTCTGGTAGCACCCAGAAGTGCCCAGTGTGTTGTGACCTTCCTATTTCCTACTGGTAACAAGGGGTGGATACCCAGTGAAGATGTGGGTAGGACTCAACACCGTGGCTGGGTGTTTTTCTGGGGTATCCTTGGTGCCATCTCCATGCACAGAAAGGCAGCAAAGTGGGCTCCTTCTTGCTCTTTGTCTCTTTTGAACTGATTCTAGGAATAGGTTTCCCATAGCTTCTCCTGGCTAGTGCTCGTGTTGCCAATGGGCCAAAGTGCTGCAGAGTAATGCCAAGTATCTGGCAAAGCCATTGCCAACAAAAAACCTGAGGTCAAGGCCAGAACTCCTCTCCTGGTGAAGCTGAAGGCAGGGGTGGGCCTGCAGTTTTGCATTTTGTTACTTACTGTACTGACCTAGCTCAGAAGGGAGCAAGGAGGAATGTTGTTTCCTTGGTCTTACTATCTTTTAGTTTCATACAATAAACAAAATTCACTCTTTTCCCTGTGCTGAAATATGCAGATGTGCTGTGCACCTCTGCAGGCTGTGTTGGAAGGAGTCACTGTGCTCTGTTTTAAATATTTGACAGCCCCCTCATTAATTGTTGGAAAGCCTGCCTGATAATTTGGTGGAGCCTGGAGCCTGCAGAATGTTACTGTGAGTGATATGTATCTGTATATCCTATAGCCCTGGAAGAACCGTTGAATCCTGTGAAGCTCTTGGCTTTGGAAAGTAATTTTTCAGGCACATTCTTTCCTGTAACTGAATTCCAAGTTTTTTAGCAACTCTACCTCCCCTTTCTCTTCACCATCCCCCTCTCAAAGGGGACATTTAAAGGATGACATGACCGTCTTCACACCACCTTCTCTCTGAAGAGAAATAGAGTGACATTGAAGAAAAGTTGCAAATCAAAGCAAGGGAGAGTTGCCTCCTTGTATCCTACGTGAGGTGTAAATGGGGCTAGTATCTCTTGGGAGGTTTTTCAACACTTATCTTAAGACCCTGTATTCATTTGCTCATGATTCTGCCAATCTCCAACTGTTCTTACTGTCGTTTATGGTGCCACATGTGTGACGCAGGATAGATTTTTCTTGGGATGGTGTAATCTGAAATGGGTCACTCATTTCCAGGAACAAGATGAGGAGAAAATTCCATTATTTTTCCTTCTGTGTTTGAAAAAAGACAAAATGCAAGAATTTTTTTTTTTTTTTCTTGCTGTTTCACCCAAGGCAGCTGATTTCTTCTTTCTGAATGAGCCTGAGATGTCAGTGAGGAATCACCAGGAGGTAGAACTCACTTCTTTTTTAGTGATGGCCATTTATTAGGCATTCATTCCAGGTAATTTGTCTGAACTAAGCTTTCTCCATCCTCTGTGGAGAAAGATGAGGGTGTTCAATCAGCCCATCTGAAATTAGGTACCTAATAGAAGTGAAATGAATTGCATCCTGGGGGTTCATGACAGTGGTAGTTTAGAGAAATTGTTTAAAACAGACTCCTCGTTTCTAGACAGATGATTTCAACCTTCTGAGACTGAGGAAGAGCCTGCTGTTTTTCCTATGAAAAGCTGATTGTTTTCAGCTGTGTTATATGTTTTGGAGAAGAGAAAACCAAAAATATATCTCAGTCTGCTTGTGGTGGTGAGAATCTGGTAAATGCTTTGATGAGTCCACTTGAATAGTGCATCACTGTGGTGCTTATCCCAAAAGCAAGAGTGTATTTCATCCCCGAGTCTTCCTAATGACTCTCATGGCACCATGATTCTAGGGAGGTGGTGAAAAAGCAGTCTGTCTTTCCTGCAGTCTTGGTGGCTTCAGTTCTGGTGGTGCCCAGGAGGCAGGGAGGAGGTGTGCAATCAGACTTCAAATGCAGAAGGAATGCTGGGAGCTGAATGTGGTGGAGAAGGCAGCAAAGGGAGCAGCTGGACACAACAAGTGTGGCATGGGAAGACAAAGGGGGAAGTGAGGACTAGCAGGGGGCCTGGGACTTGAAACGCTACTGAAAGCCAGAAGGGAAGAGGAGACTGATACCAGGAGAGGAACTGCACGCATGGAAAGTGAGGTGTGAGATGGGGATTGCACGTATGAGAAGGGAAGGCAACTGAGGCTGTTGATAGGGCAAGGAACTTCGGGATGGTAAGCAGAGGTTCAAAATTCAAGAAAGACAAAGTCCTAGAGGACGAGAAACTAAGTTGTGGAGGCAGCTGCACAGAATGAGGCAGAACAAAGGCTGTAGGAAACAGGCAGAAAAATTCGGACTTGGATAGGCACCAGGGAAGAATGATCTGGGATGTCCTGTAGAAAAAACTGGCTGTGTCACAACCACCATGTTGAGGGGAACCAGCTACTGTGACATGAATAACCTGGATTTTGGCATTTATGGGATTTCTAGCTCCTGGCATGTAACATTCTTTGTGGGTATAATACTGTATAGACTGGATGTATCTTTTCATCTGGATTTTTCTCTGTGCTCTACTTCTTGTGCTAACCTTTCCTTGGCGTTTTTCTCTACTGCTTTTTCCAGCCTTTCATGTGCAAACTTTGGGCCCAAGAAGGTTTATGCTGAACTCTCAAACATATCCTGTGCAAATGGTTTGAAATATTGAGCGAAGCACGTTCATCTTTCATTAACTGGAGTAAAGGTATGTATGAAAATGATTTCCAGGAAAAATACCCTTGAAAGTCTCAGGAAGAGCCTGTCACCTCTTTACTAGGACACAGTCATTCGTTTCCAGCTGATAGCCCTGTATTGGGTGTCAGCATTGTGCCTGGATCTTCATCTAAACGATTATCAAGCAAACAGTTAAAATCAGGGGGGTTTTACAAGCAGAAGACCTGCCCCTGATCGTCCAGCTCAATGAGACCAAGCGCAGTCTGTTACGAGGTCCAAAGCACAGCTTGATTTTTAATATCTGCTTAAATACTTTCGTACTTTGAGTTGCTGGGAAAAAGTTACTGGTATTCCTGGGTGGCAATCTGTAATTCACACCCTTGCAAGGGGGTCAGCAGAAAGGGGCAACGTGCTTCTCCTGGCCTTGGAGCCTCCCACTCGGATCTTGGTGTCTGTCTGGCCACGGGTTTCGAACCCCGGCCGATGTTGCGTGTGCTTCTTGGACAATCCCACCTTTTTACGCACTTGCTGTTCCCTGACCCGCTGGCAAAGCCGCTCGCCCCCATTATTCATCCTGACATGCTTCGTAACGCACGGAGCCAGCCTGCGGCATCCAGCCTGCAAATTTCCCCAAGGCTGCAGAAAGGGGGGGAAAAAATAACCTGCAAGCATAAGGCCATGCACACAAACACGCTTTTCATGTGTTTTTACATGCTACATGTGCATGCAGACGTTTATGCATGCTCATCTGCACACACATATGCATTTTTTGGATACTTGTATCCCACTGGATGAAAACCTAAGAGTGGAAAATGTGTTGATAAACACAAGGGAGCTTTTCAGGGCCTTTGATTTGAAGCTGCATCTTGTAGCAGCTTTCCAGTGTTAGGATAGGGTAGAGAGAGGAAAAGGAAAGAGAGAAGGGAAAAGGGAAAGCAAGAGGAAAGGGGAAGAGGAACAGAGCAGAGAGAAAAGAGCAGGGGTGGAGGGAAAAAAGGTGGGGGGAAGAAAGGGAAAGGAAAAGTACAGATAGGAATGCTGTCAGAGTTTGTATACCTTAAAATCTGAAAGGTCCAGAAGTTCTTGATCTATATTCCCTGTTGCAGAAATGTAGTTACAATAACACACCGTGGTTTGTTTAAGACATGGAAACTTGACTTCATTCTTATGTTTTGGAGAACGATTTTGCAATGGTGCTGAGGAGAGAAAGCAAAAAGATTTAGCTGTTCCGCTTTGCTATCTCCCTCCCTCTGCCTTTTGGTAAGCCTGAAATCAAACCCACTTGCTTCTGGAATATTGTAATATTGCTGTTTTGATGGAGCTAGGCTCGAATTAAAACTTTAAAAAAAAAATCAATCTCAAATCCATCTGGACAGGATGCTAGTATTTATAATTAAATGGTTTTATAGAATGAATGGTTTGACATCTCATATACAGGCTGGTGGAAGCACATGCTGCGGAGTGGTCTGCAAGGGGACAGCCATCACATGGTGTTCTGACTCCTTCAGATGGATTTTGGTTTCTCTTTGTTACCTTCTTTTTTTTTTTTTTTCACTTCTTTAATTTAGTTTTGAAAGGACAGAGTCAAGTGCTCTGTTGAAGGGTCTGGTGCACTAATGGAGTAAACAGTATTGTGGACATGTTGGCAAACTCTCAATTTGATTTGGCTGTGCTGGTCTCCATAGAGTTATATTATTGGTTATTTATGAGTATGCATATGACCTTTGGGCAGTGGGGAAAACGTTTATGAATCTAAAAGGCTTCACAATCTTTAGCACAAAAAATCGTTTTGTCCAAAAAAATGTGAACGGTGCATTCTTTGTCATTCAGCCTTGCTTGTTCTCTTGTATTAAAAGTCTTTGGCTATCCATTTGCACTGTTGAATCAAACCATGTAGTGCAGATGAGCAGTCACTTACCCTGAATAGCAGAAAGTGAAAATCCAGGTGGAAGGCATGTGAGTAGCTCCAAGAGAGCAGCTGGGTTTGTTCAGCGGGCTGGTGAAGGCTGAGTTATTCAAAGAAGTCAAAGGGAGGTAGGTGCCACTGGCCCATTATATTTGTGGACTTCCTAACGTGCTGGGGTAGAGTTTTGAAATTCGTAGAGTCACTGGGAAAAAATTAGGATCTGTTTGTGAACAATTTGTAAGCGTAAGAAAAATCCCAGCCAGTGGCTTAATTTCCAATAAGTCCTGCTGATAATGAATAACTTCTGCAGTTCAGCTCTCTGGACCAGACTTTGGGTTGTCCATTTTTTTTGCGTGTCATGTCAGGAAATTGAAAATTGAGGGGGAACCTCCACCTCTTTCTCTTCCTTTTGAAAGTCATCAAGGTTATTGTTTTCTACTCTTATTTTTGACAGTGTTTTTTACTTTTCTGTTGCTGATGCTGCAGCATGATTTGAGTGCTGCTCCAGGGTCAGGATTTGCAGCTAGAAAAAGGACTCTCAATAAGCAATTAGTGCATCCTACTTGCAAAAAGTCTGATTGCTTTTTACGTGCTTTCTGAATATGCTGTCTTTGCCCATTGTATCGAAGCCCAAAACATGCCACACTGGGGATTTGTAATGTTTAGTGCGTTGCTCCCCCCGATGAAAGCCAAGAAATGCTGGCTATTGAACTTTCTTGCACCTGGCTTCAGCTCCCAGAATAAATCAGAGCAGCCTAAAGCTTCTTATAAATTACTCCTGGTTACTGGTGACTCCTGGAGAGTCAGGCACAGATCAAAGGGAAATAAAAACAGTTCAGCCACAGCTTCTTTTCTTTTCTGTGGCTGATACTAAATTTGAGTATCATAGTGACTCTGTGCCTTGTTGGTTTCTGTTTTTTGGGAGGATCCTCAACCTATGGAGTAAGGATCATTACGTGTCTGCTTTGTGCTGCCTAGGTCTTGTTACAACGCCTGCCTCTAAATTTCTGAAGATGGACTGCAAAGTTCAGGCAATGCTTCATCCTGTTTAAGGCACATGGGTGTCCTGTTTGTGGCCAGGTTTAGCAGTGTTATCCAGGGCAGAGTGGATTTTATGCTCATTGTACCAGCGTAAGGCTGGACAATTTGTGGAGCTCTCTGGTAGGACAGTACTAGAAGTGAGAGCAGAGTCCAGCTTGATTTCTCCAGTTATCACTGGTGCCATTGCAATGTTGAGAGGAAATCAGGCACACCCAAATGCTAAGAGGATGTATGTGGCGTACATAATCTTATCACGCGTGATGTGTCTTGAAAGAGCGGAAGGAGAGATACCCTTTGGGTGAACATATCAGCTTTGTTATTCTGATGTATGTCCATGAGTGCTCCTCTTCAAAACCTTGTCCCAAATGCTTTCCCCTCCTAGATAGCTGTGGCCATATGATTAGAGCAACCTGTGACCTGCTGTCAGAAAGATGCAAAAAAATTTATTGGTAAGGAAACTAGCAACAAGGGTTGTCAATTCTGGGGAAATCTTCCTGTATTTGATGTTTTTTCTTCTCCAAAGACTAAGGTCCTGGGGTCAAAGGATTTATGTGAGATCTGTACTTTGAGTTCAGAAAAAAGCAACCAAACCACGCCTTTATACACGCAGAGTTTGGTGGCATAAATCTTAAAACCTCAGAAAAACAGATGGCAAAGAAAGGAAGGTCTGTCTTTTGGAGTTTTAAATGATAAAGGGCTTGTGATTATTTAAGGCTTGTCTTTCAATGTTTTGAACGTGTCTTGTGATGTTTGGATGGGTGGAACTGGCAGTGATGACCAGGCACCTATAAAATGCTTAAATTGCTCCCTAGAACACACCTTGCTATAGACAGTATGATAAAACTCAGGGTATAACCATCACCTATGTTTCAAAGCTAGATTAAAATACCTCTTGGGGAGAACCCTTCCTGTTATGCTCAGTCATGCTTTCCACGAAGGAATCTCACTGTAAAGCTCTTCAAGCATTGGGATGCCTTGTTTTCCCTCTGTTCTAACGAACCATCCGCTGACTTCAAGCTCTTAGAATCAGGGCAAGGAAAATCAAACAGGGAGATAAGAGAGAGGGAAGAGCCAGTGTTTCTGCCTGCTTGCAGCAGAGGGTGGCTGGAGGGGAAAAGTGCCCTTTGCAGCATGCTTTGGGGCTTGTCCCACAGGAGGAGAGCTGGCTTGCCAGACAGAGGGCTTTGATCTGTTCCTGACCACTGAGATATGCTTGCTGATGAGGAGTGGGGAGAGAATCCAGAAAGGATTGGAGGGAAAGGAAAGATGTTGATTTCTCAGGGCTGCTCTGGCTCCCCACAGCTTCTGCAGGTGGGCTACCCCAGCCTTCCTCCCTTAACCTTCAGCTGGCTATGGTTGGCTGCCATAGGTCTGAGATCCAGGGCTGGAGTGTGGATCAGAGAAAATTGTCTGATGGTTCTTTATTTTATGCTGGTTTTGGTGTTGCCTAGCACTGCCATTATGTTGCACACAAGCCTCTGCCCCTCCTAGCCGCTGTCCCCACCTCCAGGTGGTGGGCAGCTACTTCTCTGCTGGTAGCCCTTGAGGGACAAGGAGATCCTGGCTGCCCTGAGTGAGAGGACACAGCTCCTGTGAACCTGTCCCTGTGCTATGCAGCTGGCACGTGCTCCTGGAGCATCTCTCCTGCATTGTTGAAGTGGCTCTAGCCCCATTAGTGACTGGAGAGAGCAGACTGTTCTGGGCTGGCAGCAGTGCTTGGGAGTGTGCACGGCTCACAGCCCTCTCCTCTCCCTCTGCCCACCTGGGGCAGGAGCACTCATTTCCCTGCTGCTTCCCACTGTCTGTGCAGGTATTCCTCACCAGGGGAGGTCTCGTGCCACTTGGTTGTCTTGCTTCATGTTTGTGTTCCATATCGCTACAAATAATTTAGAGGTTGTTCTCTGCCTCGTCAATTTGCTGTCATGCACTACAGTGGCATTGGGTCTGGATTCAGCAGAATTCATTCCTCTTTTCTCCCTGGCAGATGCTGCTGAATGGTTTTCAAATGTTACACCCTGGGCTGTGAACTTGTAGTATGGTGGAAACGGCTGTTGTCAAGGCTTTTACTCTATCTGTCTGACTCTGTCAAAGCTTTTCTGCTGGTAGTTACTCAGGAGAGCCCTGGAGGAAACCATCCCTCACTTTCCTTTCAGCCCCTTTGTAATTCTTGGTATAATAAATGTGTTAAATAGCTGGTGTCTGAGAAGCATGACATTTTAAGTGCTTAACTTAACTAAGCCTGCTTCATATGATAGCAAGGTCTTGCTGCACCATTTGAGATGTTGTTCTAATACTGGGGTGACTCTGCCAGGTGTCACATGAATGCCACTGAGGTGACCTCTGCTTGGTGCTGACCTGTGTGGTCGTTCAGGTGAAGATCACTCAAATGTTGGAGCCTGAAATTAAAACACTGGCATCCATGAAAAGCTTTCACAGACCAGGAGGTGTCAGGACCTCCGATTTGCAAAGACAGGTAATTCTGCAAGGCTGCCCCTCCAGATCCCCTTGCACACAGCACTAAAACCCAGGCAGAGAGAGATTTCTTCCACAGCAGCTTGAAATTCCTATACAGCAGCTGAGAAAGCGATCTGTCTTGTTTACAGGCGAGCCAGGGATTTGGGTATGCGTGTGTCTGACTGGCTGCTGGCGAGTGCATCTCTTGGACAGCTTGGCAGGGCCATCTTTGCGCAACGTGCTTTTCAGGCACAACTCTGCTTCTTATTAGAGCAAACTGGCAGGGAAGGCAACAGGGGCGGTGTGTTACGAGTTACTGGGGTAAGGCAAGGGAGCCGGTGGCGATTCTTTCGTTGATCGAAACCAGCTTCCGAGCAGACAGAAAAGACCTTGATAAACCTTCCTTTCCTGCAGAGGACTCTGCACAGCCCTCCTCTTGGATCCAGCCCCAGGTTTTGTCGCACTTGAGTTCGGGAGGCTGTTTTCCCCTCCATCCACCAGGTAGCTAGCTTCATTCTCCACCACGGGCAGTAACACCAAGGAAAATTTTATCCAGCCCTACTTTTGCTATTTAAACCTCAGAGCTTGGGGTTTGTTGTTTTAATATTTCTCAGGGCAGTTTTCTGCTTGGGAAGTTTGGAGAATTGCAGGTTGGATATCTTCAGGCAAATGCTTTGCGAGTGTCCTGTATGGATTCCCATCACCTCCCTGGCCAGAGGTGATCACAAAGTCATTTAGTCTGGCACACTTCAGCACCGATCACAGAGGTTTGTGTTGGGATCAGGCAGTCTCTCCCTTCTGTTTCTACATTTGTCCCGGGCATTTGACAGCTGGGCCCGACAGAAGGCTTTTTACACCTCACTATTGGGATCCTGGGGGAAGGATGCTGTGCTGTTGTAAGGTGAAGAGAGAAAGATGTGGCTGGATAGGTTACTGCTGCAGAGCCGTTGAGATAAATCGGGGGATGGCAGGCACCCCTCTGCTAAGAGCCAGCACAGGTGAGGTCTTTTTATAAGGCCCTCTTCTGTTAGGGCTGCATCTCCCTGCACCTGCAGGTCCATTTCTTAACCTGCTACCAAATCCTCTCCCTTTTCCTTTCTTCTCACTTCCCAGGATTTTTTTTCTTCTCCTCCCCTCTGGGAGCCCTGTAGAGCTTAGCAACTGGTGTCTCTTCCCTGAGCTCAGGCAGGCAGTAGCCAGAGGAGGCAGGTGAGCCACTGAAAGGGGGATAGAGTTGTTTAGTCTAGGATATTATTAGTGGAGGCAAGTAGAGAGGGTGCTCAGGGGCTGAGGAAAGGGAAATGTCTGTGTTAAGATGGAGAAGCTTAAAGGAATGGGTAGAACTGATTTTTAAAGGTTTTATTTTTTTCCCTCTAAGGAGGAAAGTAGAAAAAAGGGCTGACCTGTTTGTCAGCTGTCTACCACTCTCTGGGGTTTACACTGTGTCTGAAGCTTGTTGGAGGGATTAGGACCTGGAAGTCCTAGCTCTTTTTTTAGGAAAACAAGGGTTTATTTTTTCCTGGAGGGAGCTGAAGACAAAAGGGTCTCTAAGAAAGCTGTTAGTAGAGAGGGGAAAAGGAGGAGAAAATAGTCTCCTGTAGGGACAGAGAGAGGGAGAGCTGAACTCCCATCCAGCTGCCATGGAGCTATCTGTCTTGTTTTTCCTCATTCACTCCAGTGGGAAATCAGGGTTAACAGCACAGAGGGGGACAGCCCATTCGATGGAGTGGAGACACTCATCCAAACCTGACAGCTGCCTGAAAGGCACTGTTCAGTAAAGACAGCTGGGTGGAAAATGCAAAATCAAGCAGGAAAGGGCTGGAGCTTGGGAAGGGAGAAGTGGAAAATGCTTGAGCTAATCCCAGCTTCACCTCTGGCTGCCTGTGGGATATTGGGTAAGTCACCTGTGTGCCTTTCTAGTCTGTTCTCCCTGACCTGTGCAGACAGTGAATTGGTCTCTCCGTGTTTTTTGGGTGACTGCATATAGCATGAATGTAAGTTTCTAGAGATGCTTGACCAGAAATGTGACAGAGCGAGAGAGGGGGCACAGTTAGTGTGGATTTCAAAGCAAAACTGGTGCTCTGAGATTTAGGGTCACTAAAGGGCTAATTAGTTATAATTGGCAAGGGGTTTGTGTTCATTGGGGTACAATTTCACCTACTTCTGCATCTGAGCTCTGTCTACATGAACAGACTACATGTAAGTTCTGGCCCCTTTGTTAAACTCAGGTTTGCTTTGTGCCAAAGCTGCAGCTGTGAGAGGGGAGTATGAGGACATGGAGTACCATAAAATTGACTGAAGCTGTGTACCTCTGGAGGCAGGGGAGCATCCTGGGGGTGGAGTAAGTCCTTGTGTGCTTTTTTCTTGTGCTCCTTCCTCCATTCCTGTTGTTGACCACCATGGAAACTGGATATGTAGCTCTGTGCCGAGCCAGTGTGGCTGTCCTTGTGCTGTTACATACCAGAGCAATTATAAAAGCCTCAAGCATCTTGGACCCTGCATGCCCCAAATCTCTGAAGTGAGCCTGCATCCATTGACCCACGAAAGGATTCTGGCAGTCTTAGATGGAAGCGTAGGTTTTCATATCAAAACCTGAAATTAGCTGTGTGTTGTCTGCCTTTCCAGAGCCCTGCCAGCCCTACTGATGGGCTCAGGCACACGTTGTGCCCCCCTAGCTGGGTTGCTGAGCTGAACTGGACACCCATGTCCAGTTCAAAGAGACTCTGCAGGCCCATCTTCCTTCCCTGGAGCTTGCAGAGTCCATGCTGACCTTCCAAAGGGTGCTGTGTGTGGGGGGCTCCCCAGCTGCGCAGGGACCGAGTGTGGAAGAGGATCATTTTGGGAATGTAGTCCCATGACTGCAAAGGGTTTGCTGCCCCCCTATGGATTTGACTGGCGCGGCCTGGGCCAGGGCACCAGGGTGGAGGAGGTGGTGGCTGGCGGAGCCAACTGCTCCGTCCTGCCATGTCCTTCTTGTTTAGGCTCTCCCCACGCTCTTGTGCCGCTGACAGGTTGGGGCCTGGGCTCCCATTCAACTGATTGCATAAATGTAGCAAAACAACGAGGTTTCCCCAAAGCAGCTCCATCTGTGCAGGGCACTTGTTCCTCAGGACTCCCTTGGTCATGCTGTGCTTTGCTGGAGTTTGTGCCAAACCCAATACCCACAGTTTAAAAATAACATTTGGGTGTGACAGCTCCATTATTTACCCAGGATCCAACATTGTCTGGTAGGCAAAGCCAAACGGCTGTAAGTCTGGGGCAAGACATTCCCTCCTCATCTACCACTATGTTGTATGTTACCTCCTGCTGCCTCAGTTTCCCTGCTGATGAATCAGGCATAATGAAAAACAGCTTGTGATAACTTCTGCTAGGCTTAGGTACTTTAAGGATCTCCATCAGGACTTTCCTCCAGAACCCATGAGCAATATAATGCCAAGCTAGACCAAAAAGTTGCACCTCTTTGTTGGTGACCAAACTTTGAAAGAAGCCATTGACACAGAAATATGTAGTAAAGGACATCCTGGAAGGCCTGTGAGAGTGGCATTGATATGTTGCTGGCTTGCCCTTCACCCCTGGAGGAAAATCATTGCACATTCTATTCCACTTAATTTTCAATACTGCTGGCTCTGTCTGTGCTTTCACTTCAATGACAGCCCAATGCTAGGCATCTTTCTTCCTGACTCTGTACATTAATGATGTCTTAACTGTGCAAACAACTATAACACGCATGGAGAGTCACCTTGCATAGTTAGTTGCTTTGTTGTTCACTGTTTATTTATTTTAAGGAAGTCGGACCTTAGAGATTTTCTTTAGAGTCAGGGAATCCTCATTCAAATAATCCTTCCCATCATGGAAAAATGTGGGTTGGGAGACATGAGGGTTGTGACAGCCTCACTTGGGACAGTACAAGCTTTAGGAGATATGAAAAAGGGTGACACCAAATGCTTTGACCTTTCTCGGAAACTGGAAGTAACACAGTGTGATTGGCACTGTCCTGGCCTAAAAATAGCTGCCTCAAAACCCTTCCTTTCTCCTCTACAATCGCCTGATGGAAAGGGTTCAATATCATGGGCACGGACTGTTTGATAGACCCTCAAGTCATGCTGCTGGTACAAGAGCAGAGGTTCTGTATTTCTTTGCTTCTTTATGATGTACAAAGAAATGTCCTGTAAATTGGGTTTTTCAGAGTCTCTGGGGAAGAGAATCTATTTGCTGTCTGCTGGAGCCACACTGAGCACAACAGGGGTTGTGCTCACATGCCCCAGTGATGTGCCTGGTATGGGTGTTGGGAATTCGAGCTTGTTGGAGGCCTTCTTGGAGCTCTCTCATGGTCCCAGGAATGTCCTCACGCTCTAAGCTGAAAGCATAAAACTATTAAATTTTAATAAATGGTGAATCTTCTCTCAGCTGTCCATTAGACCCTGGAATGCCATGAATTTTTCTGAAGAAGGCTAGAATCTTGGGTGGTGTGAACCCAGCATGGTTTTACCGATTCTTGCAGCTAAGCTAGTTTTCTGCCAGTTGGGAAGCACCCTGAAGAGCTTTAAAGTAGCCTGCCTACAATTCACTCCAATTCCCCCCATCTTGTGATGACAGGTTTCTACTCATGTTTCCATTCTGCAGATGGCCAACAACTTCTGGGCCAGACAAAACTGGAATTTCTAGAATAGCTCAGATCAGACCTTGACTTGGAGCCAAGCCCTACAGATGTTTGGGGCTTCGGCTTGGGCCATCCATAAACAGATCTACCTACTCAGTCTGGAGGAAGCAGCAATGTTTGAAGGGGTTTGCCGTCAGACACCTGATGAACAAGCAGAAGGAGAAAATACTACTCTGATGTGTCCATTAACTCTACGGTTACAGAGCTGAGCAGGTCTCTGACACAGGACAAGAGACTCTTGAGGGAATGTGTTTTTTTTTTTTCCTTTAATGTTTTTCTGGGTTCCCCCACCCCCCTTTTGTTTTTCTTGTAACCAAGTCAGGGAAAGAAAAAAAAAAAAAAGAAGGAAAAAGAAATTCCAGGGTGAGCAGGAAACAGCGAGTAAAATTAGCCAAGAAGCTTCCAAACAAATGTGTGGCTTACACTTAGGAGAGCTTGGTTTTGTTTACTGTTTGTTTTGAATTTCCACTCTTTGCCCTGAGATCAAGCCCCGAGAGAAGGGGGAGCCTGGAAGGAGGCCTCAGATGTCTGCACAACTCTTGTTGCTGTGAAAGGAACCCCGATGAAAGGTTAAGGCAGTGGGATGGATGATACCCAACCAAAGGCATGTGCAGCACTTCTGGTTGCTTTTTGCTGTGGAATCCTTGTTTCCAGAGAATCTAATCCTCCTTGTGATGGCTAGGAAAGGTGGTTGTGAGGGGAAGGCTAATGCCTGTTAACCTCTTCAGCGCTATATTCCCCAGTGTTGTCACATGCACCATGGGGGAACCTAAAGGCTGAGACCAGGCAATCTGTATCCATCTGTACTCTGTATGAGAGGATTCCTTCTTGTCTGATAGGCATGATAGCAGCACAAAAACACAGAGGAAAGTGCAAGATCTCTCTCACTTTTGTTAAGCAAAATCCAGACCGGGTGATTTCTTAGCAATGAATTGATAAACTTTCAACACACTAATGATTGAACTGGAGCTGGCTGCGTCCGTAAAAATAAGCATAAGCTAAATAAATGCTCATTAAGTGCTTTGCAAGGCTCAGTGAGGAATTCTGATGTCTTAAGGCATAAGTCAGCTCTGAGAAGACTTAGAAATAAGCAGCCTGAGAGGATAAAATTTCTTATTGACTCCCCCAACAGAGGATTTTTACATCCCTTTTTGTTTACAAACTGCTTAGTTTCTGGTTTTGATGACTGCTGAAACCAGGTTCCTCATGTTGATCGCTCCCTGGTTTGAAGCCATGTGGTTGTTCCAGTATTCTCTGTCCTGTAAACATCTCCAAGAACATGGCACACCAGTTTATCTGTCTCTCGTTAAGTAGAGAATGTGATTGTTATTATGCACGGAATTGTCAAACCAATCTGGTGTCTCCAGACTTCGCCAAGGATCAGGCAGTTTCACCAAGACACCATCTTTTTCTTGACAGCTGCCACAGAGAATGCTAAGAAACTTTAAAAAAAAAAATTAAAAAATACTGTACACCAGCAGAATTGCCAAAATGCAGGCGGAGTGCATGTGAGGGAATTATTTACAGTGGCTGAAGTTTGAAATCTATTGAGGCTGAAGTTAAAATATCAGCTGGGATCCCAGCCCAAGCTTGGTCACAAACAGAACGCGTCAAAAAGTGCTCAGGAAATGAGCAGAGGCCCTGCTGAGCAGAGCCAGCTCTTCTGTGGCTGCTCCTTCCCTCCCGAAGATCCAGCGGAGAAAGAAAAGCCCTGGGAAGAGAATGAGAGCAGCTGAAGGGAACAAGTGTCATTGCACTGCAATGTCCTCTGGAGTGCAGTGCTCAGTAAGTGCACTCCAGGCAGGGATGCCCCGAGGAGCTGAGGGCCCTCACAGCAGAGGCAGGGAGGAAATTTGCGGCAGACCTGATGTCTATCTCGCAGTTATTGTGGGCAGCAAGAGGGGCAGAGTGCGTTAGAACATCGGGTGAGTATTGCAGCTGGTGTGAATTGGTGCTTCTCCACTGGCTGTGACAGTTCCAAGGTGGGACTGACTGGATGAAGAGCTGGTTTGTTGGCAGCACCCTGTAGAACAGCTTAGCCAGGTGGGACCACCCAAGGACAGACAGTGCAGGAACAGGACTGAGAAGGGTGTGTCACTGTGGTGGCAGTGCCTTTGGCACAGTGGATAGTGTGTGTAGAAGTAGCTTTACAAAGGCACTGCACAGGTGCACACCAGTGATGTAGCTCACCAAAGCAGGAGGTTCTGTAACTATTGCTTGTGTGAAGCAAAGGCTGTATGAGGGGGAAAAAATAGTTCACCTTGTAGGATGCCTGCCTATTGTTAAATTCAGAGACATGCACACAGACTTCTTGGTCCTCTCAGGCTTCGCTTTTCTTTTCTTATCTCTTCTCCTCCTCAGCTCTTCAGTGTGTGTCCTGAGACAGGCAACAGCAACACTGTGTGTTTGTCTGCTGCTGCCTGAGCTTCTGGTGTCATCCTCCTCACAGATGTATCCCCCTTTCCTTGAGAGAAAGGCAGAGATTTATACTGACCACGGACCAGCACGTGTTCCTCATGGTGCAAAGAGGAGTGGGACCTGTCTGTCTTTTGTGATCACAGCACATCTGTGATCAGACCTTTCCCTCTCCGGTGTTAGGCAGGACTTGTGCAAAGTGCCCTTCGTTCACAGCTGCTTGAGCTCGCCTCCTCCTGGGTCTGGGTGCATTTCTTCAGGGCTAGTAACAAACAAAGGTGGGACTGTCTCAGTTTCGTGGTCTGCTCTGTCGCTCAACACCTGTACATCTTTAACTGACCTGGATAAAAAGCAGGAGGTGATCGATTCATCCCATGGACTCGCTGGTGAATGCTGATGTCTTTCAACCCACTCCTGTCCTACGATAAAGCTGAAGAGAGATTCCAGAATCTCTGAACTTTACCATAGCGCCTCTGATACATCCAGTGGCTTTTCCTCTGTTACCTTCACCTGGAGTTGGAGAATACACTGTGTGTAGGAGGAGTCAGAGATCCCTCCCCATCCGCACGCATGATGCCTTCCCAGGAATGCTAGAAGGAAGGCCATGGAGGGCAATGCTGTGTGATCTGGTGTGGAGCACTGCAAGCTAAATGGAGCGTTTCTTCTCCCCAGGGAACACTCTCATGCTCTGAACAACAGCAGCAGCACTGTGAGGATAACCCCAGCGTGGGCGGGGGCCTGACTCATCTCTCCAGAAGATTGACACTGTTTATTAATCACTGCTCCTTTGAAGTGAAAAAATGGAGAAAACCTCTCGTGGCCAATGTTGTGATTAACCATCTAATTGTTCTACTGGTATGCTTGCTTAAGGGGCTTTCTTTGCTCTGTGTACACTAAGAAATAGTTTCTCATCCCACCGTTGTTGCACCCAGATGATAATCATTAGCAGTGTACCAGACGTACCCATTGTATAGGCCTTGTCCTGACCTTTTTTTTCCCCCTAAGTCTCTGGGTCCATCTTCAGTGTTGGCAGGAGAATGACAGCTCTTCCAAGTAAAGTCCTCTGTTTGTTCCCAAAACATGCAGGGACTAAATTCATGGAACAACCAATTCCTTGTCCCTTCCAACTGACCCTCCAGTTATCTTTTTCGTCATGGGAGATGGTGCTACAAGCAATGGAGAATGTCTCGAGGTCCTTTTCTGGGTGAAGACCCCTCAGACTGAGCTGCAAGCGCTTGCTGAATTGCAGAATCACACACAGCCTGCTCCCACAGCTCTGAGCATGCGCATTCCAGATCCGGCTGGTGTTAGAGCACAGGATTTTGGAGGGAGCTGGCACACCTAGCCCTAGCTGTGGGAATGTCTTCTCTTCAGTGCACTCGCGTTTGCAAAAGGGCCTAAACTTTGTCGATGCTCTGCGTCTCCTAGAATTTGCTTGTCTTTGCTTGAAATAGGAGACCAGGCTTAAGACTTGGGACCTGGCAGAGGACACGTGGGTGAGCTTTAGTTAGATCTGCAGTACAAATAAGGAAAAAGATCACTTTGTCTTTGCCTGCTTTGGTACTTATGTATCAGTGAATATAGGAATTCAGAAGTGCATCTTGGCTAGGAAAATGTAAAAGAAAATGGTATCAGTGGAGTACAACTAATTCTGGAATTTTTTGTCTGATCATTCATTCCAGACCAGATTTGGCTAAATGTTCCATTTCAGGTACAAAGTCCATGAAAATACATTTCAGTAACATTTCAAGCCATTTATTACTATATCCAACAAAAAAAAGGAAGTTATGAAACGAGAAGTAGCTTAAAGCCAGGAAAGACTTACTCGATCTCACTGACATTGCTGTTTCCTTCCACACACCAGTGCACATGGTGAGCTTTGCAAAGGCACACATTTCCTTAACACTGCTCCTGTGGAAGTCTACACAAGTGTCGATGTGTTTGGCACCGGACCTCAGAGCACCTCAGAGGTTCCCCTGCGTTGTGCACAGTGCAGTGGTTGAATTCAGGAAAGGTGTTTTCATGCCCTGGGCACCTGTGTTGTAGCTCGAGTGTGGCGAGACACTCCTGTGCGGTGTGGTGCTGCGAGGCTGTGGGCTGCAGCTAGAGGGGGTGAGCAGGCAGAAGATAGTTCCAGCTAAAATTTCACACTCCGAGCTTTTAATCTTGCCCCTCTCTTTCCTCCTTGCCCTGATACCAGGTGGCACCTGTGTACCTGCCTCCAGTGGGCTTGTACACGTGCAGGATCCGTGTGTGTGTGTCTGGGCACACGCAGCATATCTCACAATTATCATGACTTAGCCTGGTTCGTGGCCAGGCACAGCGTGAGGTCTCAGCTGGTGGCTGAGGCTAAAGTGCATGAGGTGCTGGGCATGGGTCATGAGTAAATGGCCTTTTCCTCAGAGATCCTGCGCTCCAAGTACATGGTTAGGAACAACAGATGGATACCACAAACACACAGGCGCTGTGGGTGGGGGAGGAACACAAAATAACACCGAGATGATTAAGATGAATGATTAATGGCTCGAGTGGGTAAGAAGGGGCCAAAACACACTGACTGAATGTTCTCTGGTGATGCTTCACAGGAGCCTTGGCAGAGGTGGACAACAGATACACTGTATTTTGGACTTGCTCATCATTCACACTGCTAAATTTCTCAGTCTATGCTTGTGGCAGTTCAGCTGTAACATTATGTTGTAGCTACGCTGTAAGGGTGGTGGAAGTCTGGTGTATTCTGTACGGAATGCAAACCCAGCACACTGAAACGCTAGTCCTTAAAGGAATTTTGGTCTCGTAGGATTTGGCCCAACACCCACTGAAGTCAGTGAGCTCTTGACCCTTATGGGATTTGGGACAATCCTAGAATATTCAAGTGGGCTCCAAACTGGACAAAACAATTGAGATATGTATTTAAAATAATAAGAAGAAATGCTTTGTATGAAATGCATTTAACATATTTCTGTTTGCATGTAGGCATTTTTTCTGTATGAAATCAGACTGGGTTTATATCTGCTGCATCTATCTTAACATGTGGTGTATGTTACACTGGACTGATCAGTTACATGATTAAAATACACTGTAAATACACAGCATGCTTAGCACTGGCTTGGTTTCAAAGTGATTTTTAACCCCAGTCTTTTTGGTTTTGTTGATATTTGTTCCCCGGGTTGGCTCGGTTTGTCTCATGAGGTTCCTTCCATTATGTTTATGGTAGTTGAGTGGTCAGCCTGTCCTAGAGATCACCCAGCTTCGTCCTCACTCGGACGGGTTGGATGTTGGTGGAAGAGGACATGTCAGCTCCCCTTGGTGTGGATGAACACAAAACACTGATGCTGCTGGGCTGGCAAGTCCCACCACCACGATGTTCCCTCAGAAGTAAAGAAAGTGGGGAGGAAGGATGCAGAAGGTGCCAAGGAAAGATTTCCTGCTTCATCACACAGAATTTTGGTTGTGTGTCTGCGCTCTGTAAAGGCTTGTGCAGATAGGTGGCCAGGTGGGATTTCAGATTGTTTTACTCCACTCTGGAGAGGGTTGTGTATGCACAACTTTGGACTGCTCTCCTGAGTGAGCTCAAATTATTACAAAGTCATTTCCAGTAAGTCTTTACCTCTAAGGCCAGGGTTGCTCTGACAACCACTTTGGGTGGATCGTCTGTGGGAACTGAACCCGCAGCCTATGGATCTGAAAGGACAAGACTCTATTGTTAGAGCTGGAAGCTGAAATCCTTTCCTATGGCAGCAGTAGCTGCCTCATTTGTGAACCCCTCTGATAGTCAGAAGGGTGAAAGCTCCACCTGGGCAGCCTGAGTTATGCTGCAACAGAGGTCACAGGGACTGGGTCCAGCCAGCTGTCTACAGATGCTGCATCTGTGCTCACTCTTTGGATGGCCAGTTGTGTCTGAGGTGAGAGCTTTGTGTGTAAAATGGGTGCATGTCTTCACAAGGAGCTACTCTGGACTTGTGCACTTCCTTCAGTGCCTAGGTGTTTGTTGAATCTATTATCATGGCTTATATTTTCACATGTCTGGGGGTCACTGGAGATGGATTTGTGTACACATGATGCACCAAAGGGAAATATTTGCAGCTGTTGTCACACACATGCAAAAAAATCTTGCACTCCTTTTCAAGCAGAGCTTTTCAGACAGCCAGGCTCGGCGTGAGGATTCAGAGAAGGATGCTGGCTCTGATGCCAAACTTGTGGTTTCCTTTAACTCATTTTGCAGGGCCTCTTTTTGCTGGCTAGAAAGCCTTCACTTGAAATGCAATTACCCAGATGTAGAGAAGAAAACAGGCAAAGCCCAGCCATACCAGAAAAGGGGAAATTTCCTCACATTACCCCTTTACCATCAACAGTGGCACATTTTTGAAGATTTCCAGATACAGGGGGAAAGCCTTGGGCTGGACACCTGTGTAAAAGCAAGCTGCATATATCCACTGACTTCAGCAGAGCTTTGCTGTAAGTCCTCTGTCATAAGGAAGAGTAGGTAGATATAGGATCAGGTATAATCTCAGTGCAGTGCAAATTAGTAATTTCATTAGAGTCAATTGAGAAAAATCAGTGGAGAATCTGACTCTTTGTGTGTAACTGATTGATGGCAAGAGTGTAGTGAACTTCCTCCTAAAAACTGCCTGCTTTTATTAGCTCTTACATTCATTCTGATCTGCTATCCTTTAAAAAATCCTAAAAAGAATCTATTTTTTTTGTGATGCATTGAGAGGCTGGTCTCTTTTGAGATGTTTTTAGCATTTCTGGTTCTTTCTTTCACCTTTTCCAGTCATTCAGTACTTCACCTGTGTTGCCTCTTCTTCATTTTTTCCCCCTGCTTCTCATGTACCTCTTCATTCTTTTACAGCATTCAGAAATGCAAGATTCTGGAATTAATTGAAGTGAAATATTTTTATAGAATGGACCAACACATAAATATTTGTACTGCAGACTTTTCCTTAATCACATCATTTTTCCCCTCTGGTTCCCTCCCCGAACTTCCTTCCGGGTCTTCACTTAGCAATAAACACAGTGGTTACCTCTTCACTGGGGCTGTGTAAGTGCCCACTCACTCTCAACCAAATCTTGAGAAGAGGCTGTTGACAGTGGTGGGCTATGCCAGGAATCTGAAGCCAGGGTATCACTTTCTCCTTTTCTGTCTGGACATGCTAGACAATAAGTACTGGCCGTGATGATAGCACTGAATGCTGAATTTGAGTCAAGAACACCATGGAGCTGGGAACAGTAATTTTCCTTCATCCCTGTAAACAACAAAGTCAGCCTAACTCTGAACCGCCGGATGGTGGAGTGGGCCTGAGCTAGTGATCATGCTGGATGATGGTGCTCTCTGGTCCGCAGACAACAGCTGCTAGTGGTAGTAGAGCTGGTGTCACTTGTCCCCTTTCATTCACAGGGGCAGCTCTGAAGGCCACCTGGAGGCATGGTGTGCACCAGACTTGTGCCTGTTTGCTCAGGGAAGAGGTGTCCCTACCACACAGGGTGCTTCCACCTCTCTGAACCCTTTACTCCCTGCCCCCAGTCCAAAGGGCCTGTGGAGCACCTCATGAAACAGAGATACTTCCTTGTGAGAAACGACTGAAAGTTCCCATATGTCATCCCAGAAAACTTCAGCTTTCCTTGCCCTTTCTGTGGCAGTAGGAGATGGAAAGATCTCCAGCCCAGGGAAGCCAACGAGCATGTCAGGGAGTAGTGTAATGTTTGAAAACGGGGCTGTATGGTGCTTGCTCTTGGGAACAAGGAGACCATCCTAGTTTAGGGGGCTAGACAGGATTGTCACAGGTTTGTCTGCCGAGCCTTTGGAGAGGGACAGCAGCCTCTCCAAAGTCTGCTAGTGACTACCTTTGCTCCTGAGATGAGCTTATTTAAGTGGTGAAGGTGACCCGGGCAAATGTCTTTCATCACTGACTGGCAAGGGATCACTGAGGGTTTGTGGCTATGGGAATAGTAGTTGGGGAAGAGGATAGTGTGGCTGTACCTTTCTTTTCAAGAGAGGTAATGGTTATTGGGACAATTGAAAGTCTGGTGAAGCACAAGGGTGTAACTTTAGGAAGGAGCTGCGGATGGATATTATCCTACTCAGGGTCTCTGGCAGAGGCCATGTAGACCTGGAACAGCTGGAGTGCATGGGAGAGATGATCTGTAGGCTGGAGCTGCAGCTGAGACAATTGTCTTCAGCTGATGTGTTAGAGAGGCAATGAGGCTTCCAGCGAGATGGAGTTCTCCAAACAAGTAGGAGACTACAAAGGGTAGGAGCGTGGCTTGGGTGAAGGACCTGTACTCATGTGACCGTGGGGGAAATGGATTGCTAGTGGAGGAGATCTAAAAATAAAAGCTGGTTTTGCTGAAGAAGTGAAAGAAATGGAAACAAAAGAGGTGTCAGTAGAGAGGAGCAACTAGCCCCCACTAGAAGAGAGGTGTAGCCCACAATGAGAGTTGACGAATAGTGCAAAAGAAGGAACATAGAGAAACTGGGATGCTGAAGACAGAGCAGAATATCTGTAGTTTCAGGAAAGAAAATCAGGTAAATAAGCATGTGGTAATGAATATGTGTCAGCAGGTGGAGGAGAGAAAGAAAGGACTGATGTTTATTTGCATGGGTGATACGTAGTAAAATAGTGCCTGGTCTGTTTGGGATATGAAGTTGGATCAGCTAGAGACAGCTGAAATATACCTATGTAAAGGGTTCTGAGTCTGGTAAAAAATGTAGGAGCTTGGATTAATCATACCAGTTGCAAAAGTAAGCATCTTGGGGTAAAAGAAAAGGGGGTGAAACATAAATACTGTTGAATGCGATTGGTTGCTGAGGAAAGGAAGAGATGGAATATAACCTTGTCTGTGCATGCAGAAATATTGCTATATTTCTGTGAAGAAACTGGTAAGGGTAGCATGGATGAAAACTGGGCATGTGTTGGTCAAAATAATTTTGGCTATGAGTTTCTAGCACGGAGGTTGTGGTGGCTTTGAGTTCTCAGGTATAGATTGAAAAACTACAAGAAACTGTTTGCATTAATGGCTGATTGATTATTTCTTCAGATTGTTCTTCCTCCTTCAGTCAGGTTTTCTTCTTTTTGGTGCAGAAACTAGAAAGCTATAGAATGGCTAGTGACCATGAGTTGATTAAATTTTAAATGAAATGGAAGAGTAAATAAAACTCTCCTTGCAGCTTGGTTTATTGATTTCAAAAGGACGAGCTTCTTGGAGAGGTTAATGTGCTCAGCTGGGTTAAGGGGATCAGCCACTTGGGTGTGGAGGAGTTCTCTAAGTACAGGGTGCTGCAGCTATTAGGAATCTGTGCATCAGGAAAGGGCAGAGGTCCAGCCAAGGAAGGGTTTCTGTGCTTAAATTGACAGAAAAGGAAAAAGCATGTGCTGGTTAGCTATGAAGAATATTTGCCCAAGACAAAAGGATATGCATGAGTTTCCTAAACAGTCAAGAAATCAGATTCTGGGATTGTTTGTTGACACCAAAACCAGTTTTTCATTTGTTCTTTGAAGAAAAAAAATCAGGGAGGATAATATGGTAGTTGGTTCATACAATAGACTTCATACAAAAGACTGAATTTAATGACCCAAGACCAATCTGTCTGTCTGTGGTCTTAAGATGAAGAGATGTTTGCAAATATGCAAGTTGTATGGTTCAGGATGGAGACAATGTTTAGGCTATTGTGTACGAGGGGGAGATGAAAGCAGACATGCATAAATAAAATCTGTTGGGGGGTCCCGGCTGAGCATTGCCTGCTGCAGTCATTCCCCAGCCGCAGGCAGCGAGGCAACGCTCAAGACTCAGAAGTCTCCCTGGCTAGCAGCCATTTTATTAATAGATGGGGCCCTCAGCTCTACTCTATCTGCACAGAAATTTTTTTTCTCGATCCCCTTCTTTGTCTGTGTTTGCTGTGTGACTCAGTACCCCAGATCTGAAAAGGCTGCAGGTGCCCCAGACACGCCGTGGCTGTCTGAAGTCAGGCAGTCTCTCAACAGATTACACAAAGACTCCTTACAGAGGGCATTTTGTTCCCACTCTCCTCATCACAGTGGGGCTTTCCCTCTGGGAGGAGGTTTAGGAGAATAGTCCACACAAGCCTCCTGTGAGGAACAGGTGATGAGCTGTCTCCCATGAATCTCTGCAAAGCAGCAGTTGTGGCATCTTCTGGATTTCATTGAGGAAGGCCTTTAATGTGACAATGATGCACAATGTGAGATGGCAGAATACTAGAGGAAGCCTTTAGCCAGTTGCTGTTTGGTCTCGTGGTCCCTGTTGTCATTGTTTATTCACACATCAACTTATTCTGGGTGAAGAAAGATCTAACTCATGTGAGTGCAGCATGTGCCAACGGAGGAGCAGAAGTTTGCTGTGTACTTGTGCTGTGTTTGCATTTTAACTTCTTGCACTGATCTTTCTTAAGAAGTTTCTATTCTCTGCTTCATTTTCTGGTTCCTCAAGGAACTGCTTTAATAAAATACACGACCCAGAGTCAGTCCTACACAGAGTGACTCTGGCCACTCTCCATGAAAATCTTCATTTCTCATGAACTGTCAGCAGGGGAGTGTGGCAGATACATCTGTCACAGAGAACTGGTCTGCTTTTGGCAGCTGTTGCTGGTGGCTGCCACGGCTTGGGTCAAGTGCTTGTTCCTCTGACTTGTGCACCCCCATCTATTGTGTAGGTGCTTTCTGCATACTTAAGTGAGAGCCAAACTGCTCATTGACATATGGTAAAGAATCATGAGGATAGGGAGGCATTGCTTGGGAGACTCCATCTTTTTGAAGTTTTCCTGGGCTCAGCTCATGGTGTTGCACCTCTTGCAATTGTCTCGTAACATTATTACACAGCTACAATGGCTCATCAGGAGAGATCTTGCTGCAAGTGCTTGGTGTTTCCCAGTCCAGCTTCTTTTCTACTAGAAGCCATATAGAGGGTGAATAGGGAACTTGTGCCAAGTATCCAACTGTATCCAAATCGATCACTGATGGGGAGAGTGGTGGGTGTGAAACGTGCCTTCTGAGCCTAAAGCTCTTGTGGATTTCTGGTTTAACTTGGAGTGAGGAGGCTGTTCAGGCACGTGCTTTGGGCTCCACATTGGTAGGAACTGCCTTTAAGAACCAGGGAAATTTCCCGGTACCAAATGGTGGAATAGGTGCAGCAGGGAACATGCCGCTCTACGAGCATATCCAGCTGACAGCTGTGACTGCGTGTGCCCTAGAAGTAGGTCATGAATACATCTGCTGACTTGAAGTCTCCCAGGAACACAGATTTTTGCGCTGCTCGCCTTGGAAGAGGTGAGGTAATGGATCCTATTTGTGTCAGCCGGTCTAGTTTGTAATGTGTACCACAGTACTGGAGGCCAGGTGTCCTGACTGGAATTCAAAGGCTGCTGTTCCCCAACAGGTCAGCAGCACAGAAGCACAGTTTTGATCCCTGTCTTGTGCAGAGAGAAGGCTGTTGCCAGAAGTCGATAATTTCAAGCATTCTCCTGGGTCACTACAGGCTGCTTTTGCTGCAGCTCTCTTGCGTGCTCTTCTCATTTGGCTTTGAATAACATTGCTTGCAGTTTTGCTGGCCTTCACCTTAGTGCTTCACAGACTGTCACATTAATGTTTGGCCTTTTAAAAATGAAAAAGAAAGTCCCTCAGTGTTTCTTTTTCCCTTTGATTGAATTCTAACGGAAAATTACACTGGAAGTTTAACTGGAAGAAAATGTATGTCTGTGTGCTTATGCAAAAAGATGGCAAAAAAATAGCATTATTGATAGATATGCTAACTGTCCTCCTCATGTTAAGGTTTCATCAGCAATACTTTGTACCTTTAAATCAATGAAGAGTTTGAATACATAGTCCCAGAACAAACCTGTCTTCTCCTGCCAAAACACTGAAATGTGGAATGTGTTCCTGCCAGTTACGTGAAACGCAGAGTATTTCTTTCTGTGTCTTTGAGCTTTCTGCTATCACTCATTGTCACGATATGGTATCCTATTCAAGTCCAAATGATTTGGCAGACCTGTAATCACTGGCTTTTCCTCACTCTTGGATTATAGTGATGTTGCTTGGAGAATGTGCTATGTCTAGTAAAAGTCATGTACTCCCTCCTTTTAGTTTGCCTCCAGATGTGGTAAGAGAGGTTTTCTTTTATGTTCCTGCTCTAAAAAGTCCTTCTGTGGTGGTGGTGTGGGGGACATCACTGAAAGGGTTAAGTGGCTTTGAGTGCTTGCCAAGATCCCAATTCTAGGTTGTTCTAAGTGACGAATTCTGGGTCACTAACAATGGGAATTGTTCTGAATAATCTGATAATGTTCTCCTCGGTTGTGTTGCTTTGTTTCAGGGTGTTGTCACTTCATATCTGTCTGGAAGTGAGGTAGTGGAAGGAGTTCTGGAATAATTCAAAACTTTTCCTTTGCTCTTTATCCGAAATCTTTGGCCCATGCTGTTATGCGCTGGGATGCCCAACCCTCCTGAAATGCAATGGGAATTCATTCTCCTCTCTCCCCTCAAAGAACTCAGGCATCTAAGTCTTAGAGGTAGATTTTTATTGAACTTTCTTTTAATTTACGTACGTCTAGCCTGTCAGAGCAGTCTGTGAATGACAATGTTCTCAGTGCCAGAGAAACATCATCTCTGGGAAGGAACATAAAACATGTGGTGAGTGCCACAAACATCTACTGGATCAGACAATTCGTGTGGCATTCCCTTAGGGAGTACTTCTCATAACTTGACTCAAAAGAGTATGTCTCTAAGTAACAATATGTCTTTGTTACTTAGAGCCATCTGATGCCTCCTCTGATCTAATGATTGTTTTAAACTTTAAAAGCTCTTGTGTTCCACCTGTATGGGAAGGGTGGGAGTTTAACCCTTTTGTCTTTGTGCAGCACTTGAGGATAGTCAAAATGTTTCCCCTGTAACCTCCCTCTGAAACCGCTGGCTCCACTAGATGCACCTTGAGTCTTTTATTTATTTTTAGTTCATGTGACCCTGAGGCCTGGTGGCTTCACAATGGGCAAAGGTTTTGGAGTTCAAAAGGCAGACCTGTGTCTAGGAAAAAAACTTGTCAGCTGGAGGCCAGATTTTTCCCCTGCCTTAGATGAGTTTTGCACAGTAGCCACTGTCAATTTACATAGGAGGGTTGGACCTGGGACACGTTATTAGCCATTGCACTCAAATTGCTCAGAGCTTTTTCAGCCTTTAATGGAGTGTTTTCAGGATATATTACTGGTTTTCGGTGCTCTTGTCTGGGTGTGCAACTAAGAGAGTTCAAGTTTTGCTAGGGAGGGGGAAACACAGGAGAAGCAATCTGATTTGCAGGTGGTCTTGGCTCTTCTGGACATGCATTTTGAGTGCATTGGAGTTATTGCATCTGAATGTTTTATTGCTTGTCAGCCAAGCAAAGGTAACTGAGCCCCGAGGGTGAGGCTATATGCATTAGCTCAGCTCTCACCAAAGCCCCTTTCCTCATAGTTCCCTTTAGGTTTGTGTTAGAAGCCCTAAATCTTGACTGGTCTATCTGCCCTCCCCCATGCTGCTTTATGGCACTTAGAACCAAATTCTGCCCTTGATGCTACATGGGAGCTTACTACAAAACTGAGTTTCTCTTAGCTTTGCTCACTGGAAGCTTGGCAGATTATGACCTGCCAAGAGACAATGTGAATATGAAAGTTTGGACTGTGCTTTTTTCTTCTCTCAAGAAAGCATAGAGTATGGAAAGACAAGGGGGAGTCTTGGATCTCATAAAATATATCTCCCCTTTGGCTTGGATTATAATAACAACATGTCTGAGTCACCACATGGTACACTGATATGAAGCAACTGCCTGCAGAAAAACCAAAGCCATGCATTTTTCTGAAAAATGAGGGGGAAAGAAGAAGAAAAAAACCATTTATTTTCATTCTTTTGGCTAGCCTAATTTTCTTCCATTTCTCATTAACCTTTAGAAAATAAAGCTAGCTTTCCTGAGGGAAAATAGCACTTCTTTGCCTCACCCCACTAGAAGCTGCCCTTCAGCAGCCAAATTTAGCTAAAGGCATGCAGTGGTTTCTAGGCCCACTGAGTTGAATCTTACTCCTGGGTCTGCAGGGGTCCTGCCTGCATGCCCCACAAAAGCTACTGCTGAGACTATGGAAAATTGTCCATCTCTTGAGCCGGATGCAAAGTCCCCTGGAGGACAGTGTAACCACTCGGAGTGCTGAATGGATTTCTGGTTCATTTTGATTGCTGTTTGGACCCCAAGACCACAGAGAGATCCCGGATCCCTTTCGAGTTCCAAGCATGGAGTTCCGCTCTAGCCTCAACCTTTGAAGTTGCTTATCTGGGCTCTCTGCCCTTTGAGGAGAAGGAGATGAGCACCCTCAGAGCTTGGTTTGTCCTGACTTACATGAAGCTTCCAAGCCAATTTCCTTCTGTTGGACTTCACTACTCCAGAACTTGTAACAGGAGACTGACTATCATAAACACATATTTTTGTCACCTAGAGATAGATGTGCTGAATGCCGTACAAATTTGGTGGCTTCTGTAAGTGGTTTCTCTTGTGTCTTAGTGATCACAGGTCTCCTTATCTTGTATCTTCACAGAGGAACGTGGATTTTTAAACTCCAGTTTCTTTATCTCCAGATATCTACAGGTGTGTAGCAGATGGCTGGATTTTCATCTTGGGTGATGCAAAGAAATCACAGACTAGAATCACTTAGGTTAGAAAGGGCCCATAAGGTCACTGAGTCCAACCATTAACCTAATACTGCCAAGTCCGCCACTGAACCTAAGTGCCACATCTGCATGGCTTTTAAATACCTCTAGGGACGGTGACTCCACCCCTTCCCTGGGCAGCCTGTGCTTGACAACCCTTTTGATGAAGAAATTTTTCCCATTATTCAATTTAAACCTCTCCTGGTGCCACCCAAGGACGTATCCTTTAACCCTCTCACTTCTTACATGGGGGAAGAGATTGATATCCACATGTAAGTTTTAAAGGAGGCCATTAGAAACATCCAATGTAACTGAGTTTGTGTACAGAAGTGTGGACGAGTCTGTATTTTGTGCTTGAGATTGTGGAGAGAATTCCTCTTCTCCCCAGAACAAAGCAGCATGCGTTCTGACAGCCTGGAAAATTGGGAATGTGGCATGAAGATGTGCCAAAATGACACTTCAGATATATGATTTGGTTCTGGTACTCAGCCATTATATCGACTTGGTAAAATCATAGAGGGCTGCTTCTGCGAAGTACCTGGAGAATGCAGTCTAGAGTTAAACTGTGTCCTCTGTTTGCTTCAAATCTGGCCTTGCCTGGTGGCATCCAGTGCCATACACCGGTAGTACTTCATCTCTTTACGTGTCTCTGAAGGATGTGGCTGCATGTGATATTTTAGGAATGGCCTATGTGGCCCAGCACAAAGATTTGAAGAAGTGCTTGGGCTCAATTGTGGTCTAGGACCATCACAGCCATGTTAGTGGAATACCTTCCCCGGGATGAGTAGAACTTTCCAGAGGTACCTACGCTGATGTCTCTCCCCATCTTTTCTTGGAGAACAAGATGTAGAGCTCATCAGAAATATTTCAGCAGACAAAGATTCTGTCAGAAATTGCAGACCTGTCTTTCCATTGAGGACTATTTCGGGAATATTTCAACCTGAATGATTTCCAGTGAGGCAAATGGAAAAGGGTTGACATAGGCTATCCCAGGGGCTGCTCACAGGCCAAGCTTTCCAGAGGCTTTCATGCTTGCTGGGTAATTTGTTTTCCAGGGTGTGGGATCTCATAAATAGGGTTCAATCCTACCTGTTTTCCTCCAACATGCAAAATGATAGGATGCATCAACCTCTGGTTGTATCTGTCTCCTTATATTACCTATCGTAGGAATTTGCCTGGTTTACAATAGGCACCTAATTTCTGGGCCTTAAAGTACGTCACAGACCCCTCATCACTGTATGCCCAAACCCTGCATAGGCGAGATGGAGAAAAAGGGGGATCAAGAAGAGGTCAGTATTTGCTTGCAGGGAGGGATGAACCTCAGTTTTCTGTGAGTCAGAAACTTTTCTCTGGCTGTGGTTGTGTAGATGTCTAACTTGCTTAAGAGCTGAATGCAAGAATCATTTGTAATATGTTGTAACAACAACTTTATTGGTCATCAAGCTTGCAGATACATGACAGATGGTATCTTCCCCGTAAGCCACTAGATGGTGATCTTTATATTTGTTAGCCACGTGCCTAGGTAGGCGAAGACACCACTTTTTATAGAAAACCTTTTTTTTAAATTTTTTTTTTTCCACCACAAAGAGACCTCAGTGCACTTCCTGCAATGAAAGTGAACGTGGACCCACTTGGCAGAAACCAAAACAATTTGCTCTTCCTGTGAGAATGGAAAGTGAGATTGCTTTTGGTCAATGTTTGAATGGAGAGGAGACTGGTGATCTGCTCCCATCCTTCATCTGCAGCTCAGGCTCTGCCCATTTGGAGTGTCAGAGTCATCTGAAGTGTGCTGGTGCTGGTCTGCTGGGTTCAGCCATCTGGACTGCCCCTTTGCAGGGTCTGGTAGCAGTTGGGTGCTTATAGTGGTTGTAGGTTCACAGACTCAACACCCAGAGATTTAATGCACTCAGAACCCCTTATTTTGGCTTGCTTGCATAGTCACCCTTGGGAAGCAGAGAAGTAGAACTGAGTTTTAATCAAAAGGTAACCATGGCAATGTTTGTATTGGAAACACCTCAACAGGGATGCCTCCATGCTGAAGGCTGTACTCAGACCTGAGGTGCCCTATGTATCTTGAGGAGGCTCTAAGGTACTTGGTCACAGACTAATGTAGGTTGGAAAGGACCTCCAGAGGTCATCAGTTCAAGCCTTTGCAGAGCCGAGCAAAATTAGTTCAGGTTGCTCAGGGCCTTCTTGTCCCGTTCAGTTCTGGGCTTCTCTTGAGGATGGAGATCCAAAACCTCTCTGAACAGCCTGTTCCAGTGCTTGACTGGCCTTAAATGTGAATCTTTTTTCCTAAAATCTAACTAGATTTTCTCCTATTGCGACTTGCATTTTTCAAGCAGAAGACTACCTTTGAGTAACCAGTGCATAAATTTCGGACTCTCTGATGTAAATGAAATGACATCTCATTTCAGTACCGTAGTGACTTAAGTCTAAAAGTGATGTTGAATTATTGGCCCTTCTTAATGGGATGCTAAGGATGTAATGTGTCATCATCCTGTACCTTGAGGCATCATTTGTAGCAGCTGAAAATTTTTGTGGTGGGTGACAGATTTTAAATGCACCATGTGTCAAGGAGACAGGTCAAGAAGCCCTTGGAGAAGCTGCTGCATTGGTTGAATCCATACCAAATTTCACAAAGACTTGAGGTGGGGGGAATCAAGGGATCCTTTGTAGAGTGCAGTGCTGTTTGCTGTATTTTTCCATGATGTCTGCTTTTTCTGGTGCTGGTCCAGGCCATACGTAGAAGTTGCAAAGTGTAGCACAAATGGGCCCCTGTTATGACGCATCTTCTTTCTCCAAACTGGTGGCAGACAGTGCAGGGTCTGAGAAGGACGATGCCAGCCAATCTTGCTGCACAAGAGGACAGTGAGGTTAGCAGGAGTGCTTGTCTGGGGAGGCCTTTAATTCAAGGGAGCAACACTGGGAGTAGTAAGCACTTGGAGTTCCTGTATCTTGACCAACCTGTCCTGTCAAGGGCTGCCAAGGGTGCTGAAGCTCAGCCAGAAGTGTGGCTGCATCACTGCACTCCCATATGAGGTGAGAGCCATGGTTTGCCAGGGCATGCAGCAGTGGCCTCATGATTTGTGTTGTTTCTTGGAGGAGAGGGCAATTGCTGGAACACTTTAGAGAACACATCAACCTGCAGGGTGCCTGACTTCTCCGGGTGTGAAAGATAGTGGAAAATTTGATGGGCAGCCTAAAGGACAGGCTGGCCTGATCCTTTTAAGGTACATTGTCTCTCCAGAAGCTTTCCAACTGCATTTCTGCTGAGGTACATGTGTAGACATCTATAAAGGAGGGGTTGTTAGCCTTTCCCAGTCAGATGGACATTCCAAAAAGCCTGCCTCTCCCTTCCCCCACACTAAGATGACTAACCTTATTCCAGTGAAATCACGGTCAGTGTGACCAGAGAAGACATAACACAGCCAGAACGATTCTGGTAGGTAAGCCTCAGCCAGCACCCAGAACCAGTCTGTGTGAGAAGGGCTTGTATGGGCCTGGACCAAACTGCATCCAATTTGTGCCCTGAGCTGTGACCCACAAAATATTTGGCCCTCCAAAGCACCAGCTAGTCATGACTCTGTTTTCTCCCATACTGTCAAACCAAAATGCTGGAGAAAGGGAGTAGCTTAACATTAAACTGCCTTGAGCCAAGTAGGAACATGATTCCCAAAGCCAGCTGAAAGAAAAGCATAGCCCAAGTCTCTTGTGCCAGCCAGGAGAGCATCAGTCACTAGATTTCAGTCAGGACCTGCCTGCCACTTTCTTGTCCCTTTTGGTTTTGAGGATGCAGGATATGACAAGGCTGGAAGTGCTGTTTCTAGACCCTGTGGTTTTCCTTCCCTCAGTCTTGAGAGAGGTGAACAGCTACGTTTTGCCAGCTGATTAGAAATGCTCATAGATGTATTTACACCAGGAACGATGACTTTGCCCCCGAAACCTCCCCCTGCAATCTGTTTTGCTCTGCGACGGACTCCCAGGGATGGCTCTTGTAACCCTGGGCTTGCAACCTCATCCTTTCCTTTCCTTGCTGTAGGTTTGCTTCGTGCACTTTCGCACACGCGTGCGCGCACACACACACACACACACTCAGAGAGTGTCTCTATGCACACCCCTCTGGGTTTTTTCTTCCCTTTTTGGCTTCCTCTCACTGTATTGTTTTAAGTTGGTGCCTGGGCTGACCGCCAGTTTAAATTTCATCTGCCTCTCTTCTCCTCCTCCTCCTCTGCCTCCCCTCCTCCTCTCCCCCTCCATCCCCAGAAGTGATACTGTTTACTTTCTCTGCTGCTTTCTCAATGTCTTTGTACACACTGCAAGGGATATAATCACCAGCTGTGGAGAGCTTTCTGAAACTCGAACTTATTCCTCAGTGCCCTGGGCGAGCGACCTCGCCATTAAAAATAAATAAATAAATACAACAATGCTGTATTTAAAGACAAGAAAATGCGTGTTTTACATCTCGAGCTGGATCTTGAACAATCATGCCTGTTTTCTCCCCCCCTCCTGTGCAATCGGTGGGCTTATATATAGATGGACAGCTATTTAGCTAGGGAAAAAAAAAGGCAACAAAAAAAATTGCTCAACTTCCCCTCCTGCTCAAAATAAAAAATGAGAAAACCCTGCCCCTAAGAGCAGGATTTTCCTTTTTTAATTCTCCCCCTCCCCCCATCCATTTTGTTGTGCTGCTGTTTCGCTTTAATTTTCTCTTCGGACAAGAGGAGGAAGAGTCCAGCATGGAAGTGTCAGACTTCGAAGGGCACTTTGTCTGCTGGACAAATCCTCTACAGCACTAAGGCGAAGAAAGATTAGAGGATAAAAGTGTTTGCCAGGATCCCCTCTTCCTTTTCTTCTTCCTCTGTGTGTGTGCGTCTCTCCCTTTCGGGGAGGAGGTGAAAGGGAGGTCAAACCGTGCCTACTGACCTCTGCCCCTTGCCCCCTGTGAACCAGAGGGAAGCCTTTGAAGTTGTAAAGTGCCCACAAAAACAGCAAACCAAACATGCCGCTGGCTTTTCCCTCCCCTTCTCCCGGCCGCCAGCTGCTTAATGGAAGGTGACAGTGCGGAGGCAGCGAGACGGGGGCTCGGCGCGCCGCACCTCCACCCCAGCCCCGGCGTGCGCTTAATTGGCACCGTAAAAAGCCCACACACCCGGCACAAGGGAGAGGAGGCACCGCCAGAAGGTGAAAACAAGCCCTTGCTATCTCTCCTGCTGGCACTCTGTGCAGCTGTGATGTGGCGGAGGGAGAGAACTCGTGCCTGGCAAGTGTTGGGTTGAGGTGACTGGAGCGTGCTGGAAGGTCACTGGTGGCTGGGAAGAGGTGGGAGAGGTTCCCCATGGCCCTGCTGGCCCTGTCGTGGCTTCTGCTGGCACAGCTCGTGGGTAGCACAGGCAGCAGCACCCTTGTGAGTGCTTGTGCTGCTCCTTCTGCTGTCACAGCCGTAATAGGAGAGTCAAGGTTCCATGAGAAACAGGCAGAAGAAATTGAAAAAGGACTTGCCTCTCTTTCCCTTGAAATTCAGACCATTTCTGGATGCAGTCCCAATGCCAACAGCAAGTCAAAGTTTGTTGTATATTGTCTCTTGTGGCCATAAGCAGGGCCCTCAAGCAGAGAGCATGATACCTGTGTTGTTTCTGCTCTTGTCTTTGAGGTCTCCATCTTAAGTCTGTGAGGTGTAGCCTGAAACATTTTGGATGCCTTGAGAGGATAGGAATTTTCTTCCTCTTTTGTGTGTGAATACCCTCTCTGTTTCCTCCTGGACAGAGGGCTGTCCCTGTTGGGAGCAGGGTGGCCAAGCCCGAGCCAGTGGGACCTGTGAGCCTCCACCTGAAGGAGGCTGAGTCTGGCAGAGTTTTGCTGTGAGCCCTGGTTTTCCTTCCAGCAAGCCAGTGCCTTGGGGGAGATGCCAGACTATTGCTTTGGCAGATTGCTGCTTGCTTTTTACATTTTCTGATTTGTTCATGGTCCAACAGCTCTTTCCTCTTGGTGTATTGCTGGGGTTTGCTGTTGCCCCCACTCACATGACATGGGGGTCCTGCCTCAGGACTTCGAGAGCCCTGGTCATCCAAGAGCCTCCTTCAATAGCAGGTGAATTGTTAAACTCTGTTGCTCTGGGTGTAGGGTAACATCCTCATATATCGAAAATTATCCCTAAACCCCAAAAAGTCTGGTCCTAAACCTCAGAAAACAAGGCTGGCTAATAGCTGAACCAAAAAAAAAAAAAAAGAATGGAAAAACCCTCACCACCCATTGGCCACCTTTCCCATCTACTGCAGGTATGCTTATGCTGGCTGCAAAACAATTGCAATCATGAGCCATGCACAAGTTCAGTTGTTTCAGCTGCCTTTTTCCTGTGCTTAGTGTAGTTTTTGCCCTTGGATGCTGGGCAGGAAATCCCAGCCCAAATGAAGTCAAACTGAGATTTGTCATTGACTTAGTGGAACCTGGGACTTTGCTCCTTATCTACAGCAGCAGCATTCAGGGATTCATATAGAATAAAACTCCTCTGGCTCTCGTTCTTCCTATGCTTCTGAGTGCCCAGATAAGCCCTCTGGGTTCCAGCTGGCATTTCTGATCTCATTCGTCTGGGGCCTGATAAGGTGCTACAATGTCCGAGATACAAAATCCCGTTCTGCAGTTTTACCTCCTCTTTTACTGTATATATGTATTTTTTTCATACTGGAAAAGAATGTGCCATTCCTGGCTGATAACCTGTAAAGAATACAGTAGTTAACTATAGCAAAATAATTAATGTGCTGTGTGGCAGTAGTGACTGATGCTCAATGCATCCTGAACTGAAACTGTTCTTTTTTAAAATTTAGATTTGGCCATGTCCACCACAACTGTTTGTATGGGTTTATTCAACACCTTTTGGTCCTTCTGAGCTCAGTAAAATCTTCTGTTTCTTGTGTGCAGTTATTGTATGATTTCTCCATAGCACTTCTACAGAGTATCTGATTTTATTCTGGAATAGCTGGGCTTTTACTCCCTCTGCTTTTGAAAACAGGACTATGTTTTATGTGCATGTCTAGTGATGCACAAAGTAGATTATCCCTGTTGCATCTTTAGCATGTGCCAGATTTCATCCAAGTTCTAAAATAAATTTTAAAAATAATAAAGAAAAGTAGTGTTTATTACAGCTTTGCCATTCCAGTCTATGAGGTAGCATCAGGTTCCTCATCTCAGATTCTGTTATTTCCCTCTGGGCTCATACCATGCTTACCACATAGAGAAGATTTCAGGAATTTGCTGTCGTTGTGTAATATTGACCATTTAGTGCAGGGAACCTATGTCAGGCTGCCTAAACATTGAGTGTGGACTAAGAAGAGGGGAAGGCACTTCTGGGGGTGGTTTGGACCACATAAGTAGAACAGGAGCTAGGTTCCTACCCTCTGGGCTCTGAATCATGTTCAAAAAATGTCTCCCCCCTTCTCTGGAGTTTGCAGGGAGTCTCAGTTTCTCATTTGGACATCTCAGTGCGGTCCACATGGTGAAATAGTGTGAGGACCCCCCTGCATGTTTACTTGAACATCCATTAGAATAAGGCTGTGCTCCCAGTGTCCTCAGGCTCCTCTTTGAGGGGAGCTTCTCTAGGAATGACTGCTTGTTAATGTATTTTTCACCTCAAGGGCCAACTTTGAAGAAGGACCTGCTTTCACAGACCTGTTTATTTGTACTTGTGTATTTGTTTATTTAAGGGGTAGCTCTTTTCTGTCTCCTCTTCAGACTTGGTTCCCCTTGCATATGATGAAGAACATGTTTTGCTTGAGTGAATCACTGTTGTAATTTCTATAACTGCCTGCTCATTGCAGCATTGTCAGGAGCCAGTGTCTCCATGGGTCCCTGCTCCACGTTCACCCTTGTGCAAAGTTTGACTTTGCATCTTGAAGAAGTGTTTCATGCTTTAGTGCCAGGTGTGCTTGAGTTCCTTCCCTGCTTGCCAGTACCTTAGTTTGAGGAGGGCAGGCAGTGCTGGCCCTCGGGAGGTTCTGCCCATGAGGAAGCCAAGTCTGTCTTCTGCAGTGACTTTGTTTGAACCTTTTGTTATGGCACAGATTCATAGCTTCTTGAAGAGTCCGAGTATTCCTACTTTTATGATGCCAGATTTGTGGCCTAGGATGCCAGGAGACTAAAGAGCCACATTTTGTTCCATGATCAGAATGTCAAAGCTCTTCCATACTTGTCTCTGCCACTGGTTTTTTTGGGTGCCCTTAGGTAAGATAAATTCACCTCTGCCTGTCTGTGTGGCTGGCTGCAGTGCAAAACAATGACATTTCCTTTGCAAAATCCTCTGTGGATTACAGCAATGCAAGAATTTCTCCTTTGAAGAGTTTTCTTAATATTATTTCATAGTTTTGCCTGCTATGTCCGTATTAGAAGGTGAACATTGCTGTGAGTAAGCTAACTCCCCATCAAGAAAATGGACCTTCTTGTTTTCCAAATATCTTTGTTTGGCAGCTTGTGATCCCCTCAATTGTCCCACAGTGTGGGCACCCCTGGCACCCAGGGTCTCACGGCTTAACCCCTATCCCAGTTCTAGCCTGTGTGGTTTCATGTAGCCCTTCCTTCCATTTACTGCCCTTTTCCCACCCAAGCATTTAGGCAGCTTCCCTTGTTCTTGTTTCGTTAACCACTGATTTCATCTCAGTAGCCTGCAAAATAAATAGAAGTGCTGCAAATAACTTACCTTTGGGGGATTTTTTTTTTTTGGTGGGTGGGGGGATGCCTGTTTGACCAAGAACTAAGCTAAGGACATTAATCTCAGATAAAATCTCTAAACCATCCTGTTGATGATCACATCAGCATCTCCTGATTCCAAAAGACTTTGTATAGTCTTTGTCTTCTTTGTTACTTTTGAAGAGTTTGAGAGATGAAAAGACAAGCACCAAAACCTTCTCTTTTGGTCTTAGTTCCCTCAGATAGCTCTTGTGGTGTCCTGGAGGTGGTGAGATGCTGCAAAATGTTCCAAGATTATCCAAAAACATGAAGGCCACATGGCTGGGGAGATGGGATGCTGATCTATGGTGCAAGGGTACTTTGTCATGGTATTATTTTAGCAGGTGTTCCTCAGCTGCCTCTCACCATTTCGGTACCTATGGTGTCATGAGACCGTAGTGGGTGGGACAATGTTGTCAGTGCATCGTATGACTGCAAAATCTCCAAACACCAGGAGTTTTATCTCAGTGGACCAATGTGACCCCTGGTAAACAAAGGTCTGGTAATCTGTTTGCCCTGCCTGATATACACTGCAGCCTACGTGGTGTGGGTCTTGGTGTTGTCATACTACTGTGTGATTTGTTTTTCTTCAGGTTTGCAGCTGAAAATCAACCCAGAAAAGCACATTTATCTCTGCCTTGTATTTTCTCCTGCAGGTGACATTGAATTCACAATTGCCAGCCTTCAAAAAAGAGTTTATTAAGCACCAGATTTCTCTATCTCTTTTCACCATTTATATCCCCATCATAAGGTAGACAACAGGGGCTGTAACCCCAGCAGAGAGCTTATATTTCAGTATCTAATGCTGGAATTATTGTGCACCAGACAAACAGTGCAAGCCCTGGGACCAGCTGTAACGAGCACAGTTCTGGGAAGCACTGGCTGCACCATTTTTAGTGTCCCTACATTTAAAGGGCAGGTTGATTTCTGCTGCTCGGCATTTAAAGGGCAGGTTGCTTTCTGCTGCTTGACATCTCTCAACACATAATCTGGTCAGTCTGTTCTTTGCTGAAATGTATATTTTCGTTTCAGATCTTCACTGAAGAGAACTTCAGCGTATGCAGACACAACAATGGGTTCACTGCCACAAAGGCTCCCGCTATGTGCCGCTCCTGTACTGAACATAAAGCTTTAATTCCTCTTCTAGGAGGGATCTAAGCAAGCCAGAGCCCTGTGGTTGTACAAACATTCACACACACAGTCTGAAACAAGCCATCAAGGATTATTCCTGGAGTGATTAGGGACAAGTCCTAACAAGCCTTCATAATAATGCAGACTATTTAAAGCTTCTGAGGGCCAGGATCATATGGCAAAGGGCAGGGTAAATGAAAACAGGGTAATTTCTGATGCCATGAACGTGCTAAAATGGGAGGTGGGGAATGTTTCTGTGAGTCTGTGGGGGGAGTTGACTGGAAGGAGGGGAACATTATAATAATAGTTAGCATTTATGTAACTCTTCACGTATTTAAACCACTGCACAAACACTGACTAGGGAGGAACTGGAATGCACTGCATGATACCCAAGGCAGAGCTATTTAATTTTTTTTTTTTTTTTTTTTAATATTGATCTAGGGTAACAAGTAGCTCCAGTGAGGGGAGCGGCAGCATAGCTTGCCTGGCACGTGAATGGGTGCCACTTTTTACAGCAGGGCCAGAGGGATGCAGAAAGAAATGGGTATGGCTGTGGTGAGTAGAGTATTCCCTGGGGAACAGTGGGGATATCTGGCTGTGTCATGCCTTCTCTTGTGCCCTTACCAAGGCGTGAAAGCCTTAAAGTGCCGTGTAAGTCTCCTTGACAGTGACCACATTTTGCCCTTGGCTCACTATTAGCTTGGTAAAATGTGAACAAATAGGTGCAGTGATCAGTAGCTATAATTTCTCTCCCCATGGAGTCAAGGCCAGCTTGGAGGATTTGAAGTCGAATGGAAAAAGGCATTTCCCCATGGCTATGATGGCACAATGAGGTGAGGACAGCTGCAAGTGCAGCTGCTACCAACAGCAGGCCTATGAAGGAGCAGCAGGGTGCTCAGCCACCCTCACTTAGGACATGTGTGTTGTCCATCAGGTTGTCTTCCCTGCACTGCTGGGAGAGAATCGGTGATGATACAACCAGGGCAGCAGCAAGTCCTAGCAGCTGTGACAGGCCTTGCTTGTGCCTCTCTTCCCAGCACTAACCCGGGGTTTCTTTTTGCCACCTGCAACTTCTTACACGTTTCCCAGAAGGTTTTTGTTTGTCTAGTGGTTGAGAGGTTGAGGTGGAGGCCTCAGTTCCAGGATGCCTGGGTGCAGGTGCGTCTGCATTTGAAATGACTGTGAGTTGGGTGGATGACTGAAATGGCAAGGAAGATGGGAGGAATCAAGCAACTTTTTTCTGGCTTCCTTGCTGAACTGAAAACTGTGAGGACTTCTTTTTTATTTTTTCCCTGTAGTATGAAGTACTCAAGGCTCTAGACTTAACACAAACAAAAAGAAAAAAGTGTAGAGCAAGATGAAATCTCATTTCCAATGGAAAATTCAGCTTTTCTCAAAACAAAACAGCTTGATTTTTACTCACTTATGTTTATTTTCTTCCAGAAAGAACCAAGTCACCAGAACCACTAGGGTGGTTGTTTTCATCCACGGTTTAAAACCCTTGGTCAATGAAAACATTTCTCTGAAATATTTCTCTTAGTGCTCTCTCTGAGCATCTCTGCATGCATCATGCTTTCTTCGTGCAGGATGCAATACTGGGCTCATGCTACACACTCCTTCCAAGATCCTTCTCCTGATTTTGATTTTTCTGGAAGACTTTACAAAGTACAGCCAAAGGATTCGGGAGAAATCTTCTCAGTTCCAGTTTCTCCAGTGGAGAGGAGAAACCATCTATTTAATTTTCTTTTTACAGCTCCCATTTCTTGTGTTGTCTCCAGGGTGGAGATGGATTGAGAGGCCTGCTCTGGTGTCCTGGGTGGAGGTTCCTGTATCCCATGTGCCTGGATTTATGGTAGATTTTGCTTATTCTTCCCAAGTGACATCTGAGTGCGATTTTACATGATGTTTCCTCTTCTCGTTCAGGCTCTTCTGCAGCACTTAGCTGTTCCTGCTGACTGTCAGTTATGAAATATCTTATTCTCTCTAAATAGAAAGGCCTGTCTTGGTTCTTGAGAGCTTCCTGGGGTGTTCCTACTTGTGGACTTTAAGTGCTGTGCAGAGGCCTTGCTCTCTGGTGTCCTGTTTTTGGCTGTTGCCAGAGATGAGCTGTTGCCTCAAGTATTTTCTTGTGCCAGTGTCCTTGGCTGCCGCACACATGAACTGAGCATTTGAGGGCCACCTTTTCTTGTCTTCTCCTGTGTGCTCCATTGCTTGATACCCAACCTAGTGGCTTGGAAACCTCACAAGAAGAGCCTTTGTCTTGTTGACGGACTTGGGCCAGGTTGCAAATGTCAACCCAAGGTGTCAAAGTGAGTCACTGCACACACACGCGTCTGGAGAGGATTTTCCATGCCACATGATGAAGTCATTGACAGCCGTGTTGTGCAACTGTCCGTCGTGAATCATGGGGATCAGTGACTGAGGAAGGCTCAGGCTGTGGGACCAACTCATGTAATTACCTATAATGACATGAATATAGAACAAATTAATTAGTAACTGACATGTTGTTTCCACTCACTTGGTCCCAGCTGTCCCATTGGGCAGCCTAATGCTTTGTGCGTGTTGCTGGCAGGCTCCGTTAGTATTCCACTTCTTTTGTGGGGGAAATGAACGAGTCTGTTCCTTGCCTAAGGGAGATGTCAATGGATCTGGCTACTGGCAGGTAACTGTGGAGCAGCAAGTCTTCCTAGTGTGAACTCTGCCCTCTGTTGCCCTCTCTTCCCCCTTGCTTCTTTGTTTTTTCTTTTTTTTTTTTTTTTTGTATCAGTTTCCTAATCCATATTCCTCTCCTGTTTTTTGTCCCCTTTCTTTCACCCTGCCCTCATTCTCCCACTTTCGCTCCTCTGTTTCCTTTCCCCTTTGTTCTGCACAGAAGAAAAAGAAGTTGTGCTAGAAGATAGTTTTTGTGTTTGTCAGCCAAAATTCTGTGCTCTCTTCCTGTAAATATTTCAATTTCATCATGAGACAGCATTAGTTTGTTAGCATTTTTTTGACTGAATGGGCAACATATTCTTCTAATGTTTGTTTCTTCTGGGAAGTTTTTTTTGCTGTTTTTTAATGTCTTAGTGTTTTATTAGCATTTCCTCTTGCCAGTGTTTTGCTGTGGAGTGCTGCCTGGGCTTACTATGAATGTTTTGGTATGAAGCAAAGAGAATTCATATTTCTGGAGGATTTATTCCCTTGGTATGTGTTTTGGGCAAGACCTTGTCTCCATGAATATGCCAAAGGCAAGAATTCTCATGGATTCCTTTGAGGACCAGGACTGAGCCTTGCTTTTGCAGCCGTGGAGGATTGCTGTGCCCCACGCGAGTCCTTGAGGGAGAGGGCTGGGTTGGACAAGAGCGGGTGGCACAGGGCTTGTGCACGCTGTGTCCATGGGACAGGGCTCTGCTGAGGCACACAACAGGCCTGGCTTGCTCACAGCACTGAAAGGCTCAGCATTGCAAGCTTCAGTCCCCTCTTTCCATGCAGCAAATCATCAAATCTTCTCGGAGCTCACGGTCAGTAATGCTGACCTTGGCAGCGTTCAAGAATCATGAGTCAAGTCTTGACAAACAGTGATGCTGAATGAAAACAGTCATGAGACTGAAATATGTACCTGCTTCTTTACAGCTGCTGCCTGGTTTGGGAGCCTGTAACTGCATTCAGATGGTACCTCCAAGTTTTCCTTAGCAAGCATGAAGGCTAGAAAGTGCTTTTTGTTGAAAGAAATTGTACATTTCACCTGCTTTCCAGACCTGGAGTGTTGGAAATAGATTGGCTCTTGCAGCAGCTGGGGTAAAGCGAGGAAGGCTGCCATATTCTGAGGTGAGCTGAGAGGGACACTAGTAATGCAGTGAAATGATGGGGAGATGCAAAACCTTGTTTTCACCTGGTTAACTTGGGTCTTTGGGATGGAAACCAGGGGGTTGAGTATGTGTTTCAGCTGCTGATAGAGGAGAGAAATTGTGACTTTAGAGAGAAGGAGACTGAAGGCTGTGGAGACCTGAGGCTGAGCATATCCTCTGCTAAAGTCGCATTGCTCTGAGCAGGGCAGCTACAGCAGAGGTAGGGCTGGTAACAGGAGGTTGTGGCCATGTGTTACAGAGACTGATGGCTCCTCTGAGGTTCATCATTAAAATGCTTCACAGGAAAACAGATAGCATGTAGTATTCAGTGAGCTGAGCACTTGGACCACACCTGGGCTGGGTTTGAGAGCGGACCACATCTGCAGGTAGCAAAAATTTCTTGCATGGAGTGTGTGTGTGTGTGTCTGTGTTAAGCTCATCTAATAGTGTTTCCTGCTTTTGAGCATGCCTCAGAAAAAAAAGTTTGTTTTTTCATTTGATGGCAAAATGCAAGCAAGGCAAAAATTGAAAACCATCTCAGAAAAGCAGTAGAAAACAGCTCTGGTAGCTTCCAGTTTTAAAAGACACGAATTAAAATATTTGGTTAAAGTATTCTTTATTTTCTCCCACACCTTCTCATCAGCTTTTCTTCTGTTCTGCCATGAAAAGGAAGGCAACAGGGGAAGAACGAAGAAAAAAAAAAACTGAAAAAGTTTCTTGGGTTTGTGGGGGTTTTTTACTTAAAAACTAGAAAAATTTGAGGAAGGATAGGAGAAAATGCTCATAAAATTATTTTCTTTTGAAGAAAAACCACTGTTCATTTTAGAAAAATGTTTTGAACAATTCAGTTGTTATTTGAGTAATTCCATGCATGGACAAAGAAGATTGGTTTCAGAATTCAAATTCTGCAATTCAGAATTTGAGTTGTGGATCCTTGGTTCTTTTAAAATACAAATGTAGGTAAACATATATGAGCTAGAGCAGTTCCTGCAAAATAATGAGGCTATTTATTTGGAATAGCCCTTTTTCCCCAGCTACTTATGATGTGTTTAGTTTTCAGTGCCTAACTGGAATGATGATTAAAACCTCTGTCTGGACAGCAGCTGCTTGCCTTCAAGCCTAGTCTAACTTCCATCTCCACCATAAATAGCTATATACAGTTTGCCATGTTTCTTCGAAGAAGTTTTTTGGACAGTCTTAACCTGATTTTCCAGGAATTTCCTCTCCCTTGTACTTGGAAAGTGTTATTAAGTGGTGCCTTTCTCTTTCCATGCCTATAACGCATCCCGAGGGTCCAGATGAAAGGCGAAGTCCAATGATTCAACACTTGAACGTAAGCACAGTAACATCAAGGAGAAGAGAGGAGCGAGGAAAGAGTTTATAACCAGGAGGTTGCTGAACAATGTAGACTCCTTCATGTGCATCCAGTTGTGGTGTTTCTTCCTAGGTCACTTTGGCTTGGAGCTCAAGGACAAATCCATGGCGTACATGAGCCCTGGCTTTCGAGGTAATGCCAGCGTGCCGGGTTGCCATTCAAGAGTCCCGAGGTGGAAATGGAGGCCAAAGTACACGTGGCTCTTGGGTGTCTCTCTGTATGGCAAACCAGGTTAGAGAAGCATCTTCTTTTGAAGCCCTCAAATAATCATTCTCTCCTCAACAATTCTCAATTAATAATCCTTTTCTTTCTGTCCCAGTGGGGTGCACTGTGCCATTTCTCAACAATGCATGCATTTTCTTTCCATTGAAATGCTATGGTTGGTGTTACAGTTTTCAAATTAAAAACTGAATGTGTCTGAATATTTTTTTCCCACACAAACATTTCTTTGACTTGCAAAATTCTTTTCTGTTAAAAGTGTCAGAGTGGATTTTTAACCCATTCTAAGAAACTTTCTGCTGTCAAAAATGAATAATATCGTAAATTCTCTTAAGAATTGTTTGTCCTCATTTTCCTTGCTGAAAAATGATGATTTCTGGAATTGTTTTTTTCCCTTTTTCTCCCTTTAGTATTCTGTTTGTGTCTCCACATTTTTTCTCCTCCCTGTATAGCACTAAACTTTGGAAAGAGTGATTTTTCTGAACATGGAAAGTAAAAGAAATGGCACAGTAGTTCAGCTGGGATTAAAGATGTGATTTAAGCCAAGCCTGATCTATAGGGACAACTTTTCTGGAACCAAAATACTCCTACAGTTTTTTTGAGCTTAATAACTTTGGAAGTTCAATGTACACTTCTACAAGGACTTCCAAATGGATCTTGTTCGCTAATAAATTCCAAATAATTCTTGCTGGCATTTGGGCTTTTTCTCCATTAGATTTTATTATAGGACTTTTTACATAATGGGAGAGCACAAACAGGAGATTTGGAGCCACAATTTCAGAGCTCTTTGTTCTGAGGTTGGGAAATCAGTTTCCAGATGTGGACCATGTTGGCATATTTTTCCTTTTTTTTTTTTTTTTCGTCTTTTCTTTTGTGTGTGTATGTCTTTCTTCCTCTTTTGGCCAAGAGTGAGAGAAGGAAATTAAGATGATGAATGAAATAATGAAAATAATAAAATAACAATGGTCAAAATCCCCTTTGTTCATGAGTCATGACTCAGCTGAGGGCAGCAGCAGGAGTGCTACTCTGAGCCTTCTCTGATGTCAACAGAAGACATCACTATAGGACATATTTAGGTACTTGGAGTGGAAGAGGTGGAGTCTGGGGGATGCACGGAGAAATTCACTAAGGTCTTAGAAGGATTTTTAGGTTCATGTGCTCTCCCACGCTCTAATTTCTTTGTGCCACTCTGCAAAGACAACAGATCTCCCCAGCTGAGGGTTTTCCCAGCATGGGGTAGTCCACAGATGGCAAAGTTGGCTTCTAAATTAACTTCCCACAGCACAGGGTGTGGAGGGGGTGGGCTGTCACCAGCTGATGGGGGAGAGAGCCACTCTGAAGAGGACTCCAAAAGTCAGGACAAACCCTTCTCGTGTCAGCCACACTCTGGCTCTGGAGCCAATGCTCCAGGTGTTGGTGTGAGTCAGGCTGTCTCCTTTCTCCCTCCTCCTTCTGTCCTCTCCAAGGGAAAATTAAACACCGCACAGAAGTGACATTGTGTGCTTGCCCGCCACAATCCCTATGACTGGCCACCAAAAGGCACCCCCAGTCTGGCTACTGAAGAAGAACCCAGGGCAGGAGATGTCTGCAGGACAAAGCCCTTTACCAGGGTTTCATGGGTGAGGACACTGGGACTAAGATATATGAGTGTTGTACGTGCTACTGCATCTATCGAGGCAATCAAGTCCTCGTCAGTGCCATCGCTTCTATTGTTCTGCAGGCGTCAGTTTCATTCCAGCAGGGGGAAGGACACCAAAATGACTTCTTGTTAGATATCCATTAGCAGGGCTTTAGCCAAGGATCTCTAGGAGTAAATTCTGAGACAGTAAGCTGAGACAGAGGCTTTAAGTGTAATGGGGAGAAGAGGAGTTGCATTGTGTCTCTGATCCGTCCACGCGCAGATGCTTCCGTGGGGAGCTATTGAGCCCCCTAGAATTGTTTGGTGTTGCCTGAGTAGATGACCTGGACAGATGTTGAAGGAAAGGGAGGAGAAGGGGGACTCAGCTCTGTTAGCTCTAAAGGTTTTTTCCCCCTCTGAAATCACTGCTTTCAAGTTGTGGACACATCTGGAAGTAACCGCAAACATGTGCAGCCTGTGGTTTTTGAGGATAGGAGATGAGATTCATATGCAAGGGTGGGAGGGGTTTGCTGTCCCTGTCCTGACAGTATGATCTTGGAGGCAATTGGAGACCAACTGGAGGTAGAGGAAGAACTCCCCAGATCAAAGAGAGGTGTCCATCCATCTCTGCCATCCCCTTGGGAGGAGCTAGGAGGTTATTGTTGAGTGGAATGGACATGCACGGAAGTTGTAACACATGACTCACTCTGGTGGTTATAATGAGATTTGCACCCCATACTTAGGTGATGAGACACAAGGCTCAAGTCAGGTGAGTGATGGATGCCCAAAATAATCCTGGCTGTGTCTTTACAGCTGTGGTTGCAGCTAGGATATTTATCATAGCCTGGGAATAATAAACTCTTTTACCTAAACTGGCCATTAAAGAATATGGCCACAAAGAAAGTACAGTTTCTGACTGTAAAGATTGTCGAGCTAGAGAGCTTGGGAGGTATCAAGTAGCTTTGATTTATCAAGGACTTTTTGCTTTAGTCCTTTGTGGGTTTGGGTTTCCAGGGGTTGAAACAGATTTTGGCCGAGACCAGACTGCTGATCTATCTGCCTTTATATAGTTTGACTTGACTATCCATCTTTACATTGTGTGAAATTCTTTCAGTCTCAACAGTGGGATGAACCCTGCACGGGAATCCCTACTCTGGTCCTGCTTTTGGGGATTTTAGACTCTGTTTTGGAGAAAATTTTATTAGTACACTGACCTTTTTTTAAATTTTTTTTTAAAGATGTACTTATATTCTGTTTAGATAAGATTCTTTCAGGAGGTGTCTTTGGGATTGTAATTTTTGTGATAGAGGAGGGAGTGTAAGCAGGATGACCTTGCTCTTGCAACAAAATGTTCATTCAACAAGAAAGTTTTTCTGGTGTCTCCTCCTGGATCCTGGATCTCCAGCATGGGGTAACAAATGAAGGAGAAGATAGTGTTTGACCTTTCTGTCCCAATCTTTCCTCTGATAGGGGTACATGCTGTCTCATGATTAGTTGGACAAGTAACATGGAATGGAGAAAAATTTTCCTTTAAATGTTTCTGTCGGAATAGCAAGAGTTTGCTTCTGGGTTTGGCATCTCAGTATCTTGGGAACAAGGAGGAACCTGATTTTTGCTGTGTCAACGTCTGTGTTTATTTGAGTGTTCTTTCCTTGACGTTGTTTCCTTTTGATTTTCCGATGCTATGAAAGAAGTCAAAATAGCAAGAGAAGCAGAAGTGACAATTCACGAGATTGCTGCTGGTTTCCAGCTGAAGCTCTGCGCCTGGTATTTCTTACTTCACCGCCACTTCCGAAGAGCTGCTGCCAGCAAATGGGAAACTCTGCTTACACGGAGCTTGGTAATATTTAGGCAGGCTGAATCTGCATTTTCATTTGTAAGGATGAGCTGACTCCTAGAACTGGACTACTGTGACTTTCAAAGGTTTTTGAAAATTAGACCTTAAAACCCAGAAAGAGATGCCAGGTTTCCTTTGCTGTCTGTCCTGGCAGTGCAGCAGTCAGAGGAAACATGGGTGATGCTTACAAACCTGGGCAGGTAGGAGTAACTCTTGAGCTGGAAGAACCAGAAGGTATCTGACCAAAGATATCCATGTGGCACGGGCCTCCTTGGATCTGTAGCCAAAAAGGAGTCATCTGCCTTTCATTTCTCTCATTCGTATCCTATCAGGACACATTTCTTGAGGATCTGAATGGAGAATAATTTCTCAGAGGAACTGCTATTCCCTAAGTTGTATAAAACAAGACACACAGTCCATGTTGATGAGCAACCCAGCTTGGTCTTTAAGCGTTTTCATGAATCCTTTGTGTTTTTGAGTTGAATAGCTCCAATTGCATGGCAGGACGGAATGCCAGAATGAATGAAGAGGAAAAAGGAGGAACAATAACCTAAACCAAGTGCTTATATTGAAAACAGGACCCAGGAAAGAGCAAGTAACTTCTGGCTTCATAGGCCAGCTCTCTCCCTCCTGCAAATCTCTTTCATTGGTGAGACAATGTAGGAATAGAACAGAGGCATCCTTCAGATTGCAGACAGCAGGTTGGCAGATGCATGGACATAAGTATCAGAGGTGGCATGACTGGCCTTAGCCTACAAATCTTGCTCCAGACTCGTATTCATAAGCAGACTTCTGGTAGTTTGTTCAAGCAAGGAAAGTGAGTACATTTGTCACTCCACCAAGCAGTGCAGCTGTGAAGGGCTTGCACAGGGTAATTGTCCTAGCACACAAATCCCAGATGCTGTCAAAGCCCTGTGTTAACCGACAGAAAAACTGTGGTGGCACTGCTTAAGAAAACAGAAAGGGGGAGGTGGGGGGGAAGAAAAAAACAAGAAAAGCTAACTAATTGTCTTTAAAAAGAGAATTACTTTTGATGTCTTCATGGCCAGCTGTGACATCCGTCTGCTTTTCTCCTTCACAGCATGCTCAATGCTGCTGAAGGTATGGGTGAGAAATCCATGTGGAGGTTTCAAATTCAGCATGTGTCTTGAAAGGAGAACTCAAATGGGCAATATCGATGTGGTTGTAGAAGCATCGTTTCCTTAGCCTCAGTAATGGGAAGACAAAAACCTCATGTGTTTCAGAAACCAATTGCTAGTTAACAACTACTCACAGTCTTATTTAATCCTCGAGTGCTAATAGAGGAGCAGCGACATGATTGTTTAAAAAATACAGTCTTTTGTTAAAAATACTTTCTGAGGTTTATTAATTAAGAAACAAATGTATCTAATGGGTCATAAATAATGAATCTGGGCAGACAACATAAAAAATAAAATGTATAGGCCAAATGCCACCTCTGGTTATATTGTGTAACCCAATGGAGAAGATACGTGTAAATGAGAACAAGACACAGCCCTGTAATTGTAATTATATAGAATCATAGAGAGCTCTGACCACAAAAAAGTCACTGAAATTGTCAAAATCCTGACTTCATGCCAGATACCTTGGGGCTGAATTTGACAACCACTGTGATGTGTTGTTTAGGGAGAGGACTCAAAAGAAGAAATGTACCTCTGTCCCGAAAACCCCTGCCTTGAACTGGGCCAGCTGCCCAAATGTGGTGTGCTGTATCACAATATCTCAGTCTATCCCACCACATTTGTGCTCCCGTGGTTTTTACTGATGCTTTGCCCTTTTTCTTTCTCCCCTCAACAACTCAGTCTTGAACCTACTAAGATGGTGGTGTTGCTGCCTTTGAAATTGAAGCAAGTCCTCCTTTCTGTCGGTTCTGGCATTTTATGCACAAGGCACCCCTGGGTTTCATGCCAGTCCTGAGCTGCCGGTGCTTCCTCTGCCTTTTAGGACACTTGAAGTTTGGATCCCTGAAACCACAACCTTTGCTCATTTGGCTCAGTACAGTGGTAGGAAAAAATTTGTGGTGCTACTCCCTTGAAGGCTGATGCTGGCAATGAAAGGAAATTCCTGGATTTGAATGCTTGTCTGTTTACTTATTTATTTACTTTTGTGTTCAGCAGTGGGAAAATATTTTCATCTTTCTCCTTGTCTTGTCAAAACCACTTTATTCATCACAGCGGGCACCAGGGTACAAAACTGGACTGCAATAATTTCTCTTCGGCCTGGATCACTCTTGGTCCTCAGTGAAATGCTGCAAGGCTGGCAGAAGAACTGTGAGGGATTTCTGAGGAAGAAATGGCCACCCTCATTCTGCAAGGCCACCCCAACCAGCTCATTCCTCCCATTGCCTTGGGATGTCGGCTCCACGCCCCGGGATGCTGGTGTGCCGCACACAGTGGATGGAGCTGCCAGAGCTTGTCTTGCCTCTCTGAATGGAGAGGGCATGCCCTGCCACTCTGCCTGCTCATCCTGCCTTCTGCTTTATCCTGTCTGTGAACTCCTGACCTTGATTGCTCCCTCTCCTGCCCGTGCTCCCCTCCGTCTTCCAAGCTCCAAGACGGTCTCGTGTTTCTTGGAATCCGGCAGCATGAGGGCTTCTTGTTGATTGGTATAAACAATCTTAAAGGTCACATTTCCCCCCCCCTGCAGAGGGAGTTGGGGGGTGTGTGTGTGTCTAAAATAAAAGGCTTCTCTCAAATTAACAACCACAAGGTTGTAAACATGGAAGCCAAAGGGAGCTGTTCACTACCAGTGTGAGCTGTGCCAAAGAAGCCCCTGAGGGCTTTCTTAGGAAAGAGAATATGGGCACAAGATGTGGCATGCTCTTGCGGCTGGCTGGGAGGGAGAGGTCGGAGTGCCGGGGAATGGTGGCAATCATGCCCTGCGTGAATGGTGACATTGGATTTGAGCGGCTTTGTTTGTGCCAGGGCTGGCGCTGGTCATCCTGCTAAGCTGGGGGGGAATGCAGAAGTCATGGTGGCTTTGAGCTGCAGGGGCAGGAGGCCTGGAGCTGTGAGACAGTGGATAGCATTTCACTCAGCCAGGGGCTGGGTGCCATCCAGCTCCGAGAGCTGGTCAGCTGCCTTTGTGGGCTTCAGTGAGAATTGGGTCAGAGCCCTGTCTGGGGAGAGGCTGGTGGAAAACAAGCAAAAAGCAAATGTAGGTGCTCAGAGCTCATGTCTGCTTTGTGGCTCAATCACAGCCAGGTCTCCACGCCAGAGGTTTACGCGCTTGGTTATATGAGTTGAAGTACAGCAGGGAGTCACAGTCTCGACCAGCTTGGTTGTGCCAGGAAAACGCTTTGTAGGTGCAGACTACACTGGGACAAGAATCCTTTAGCTGCTTTAGTTTGTCTAATCCTGGGAGAGAGTTTAAATGCAAAAGGGCAGCACCTCTTCACATCTTTATAAATTGTCAAGTCTCTGGAAGACTGTGTAGGTTTAATGCTTTCTAGCCCAGTCCAGCTTGAGGGTTGTTAAAGCTGCTCTGCACTGAGTTGCCTGAGATTTTTCTCCTGTGGTGTGTTGCAGGAGAGAAGGAATGTTTTGGGATGCTGCATGGTAGCTGCTGGTCCTTGCCAAGGCTTCTGAAGTGAGCAAGCTGAAACGCTGTGTTTCAAACTGGCCCATGTCTTCAGGAAACACAGCAAAACTCCATATCTGAGCAAACTTCTCTGAATTACAGATTCACATAAGCTCGTTGAAGAGAAATCTGCAGAGATTGCTGTATATGTAGTGATGTCGTTCTTAGGAAGTCGCTGAGTAAAAATTGTTTGAAGTGAACACTGGAGAAAAGTACCAAATAATGTCTGCTGAACTTTATTCCTCTTAATGTGGCCACTGCTAGAGAAAGTTCAGTTAGATGAACTTTCAGTCTGGCTCAGTAAGGGCACTCTTTATTCTCTACACCTACCTCAGCTTTTTGATCAAGGGCCTGATCCCCTTTCTGAAGGAGATAACCAGGCACTGCTCACTGCAGTGTACGTTAGTGGGCATGTTCATAACCCTGCCACTTTGGGTGGCGGATGTAGGCAAGCAGGGCAGGTCTGATTCCAGTATCCAAGATCTGAGAAAGTATTTTGCGTGTTTTTACTAGCCAGTTTTCTAAGGAAGTAAGTTTAATGCGCCTGTATATTGTGTACGACCTTGTGATCCTGCTTGCTCCTTCATCTCCTTCCTTAGGACGCTTTAGCTGCTTCTATCTTAATTTGTGGAGGGAGTAGAGATTTAAAAGATAATCCAATTTCTACAGATATAATGAAATTTAGAGCTGGTGAGGAGACATTTACCGCTAATGGGCGTAAATCTCAGAACTTACTCAGACACAAAAAATCACACAGGGAAAAGATGTTAGAAAAAAAACTCAGCCGTGGGAAAAGCTTCCTGGGCTCAGCAAGCATACCAAGGATACCATGTTTCATTAGATCTTCTGCTTTCTTTTCTTATTTGTGTTATTTCCCTGAGCCTCTGCTTATCCCAGTTCAGGCCTCAAATGGAAGCAGAGTCTCAGAAAAAGCAGGAAAACATTTTATTTTTTGACTGGTATTGCAATAGATCTTAGATGCCCTGGGATCAGGATCCCCTTGTTCTTGGGTGCTTTTCATCTCACACAGAGTAAGAGAGAATCCCTGGTCTGAAAGGTTTAAAACATCAAATGCAGGCTGATGAGTGAAACTGGATCACCAGCTCACGCTCCTGGTGTGCATCCAGACCTGAGGGCTTTGAACTTGCTTTCTCCTCCTAATCGAGAGTCCTTGGGGTCATGTGGTTCCAGCTGTCCTTCTAAGAACTCCCCAAAGTCTTGTCCAGGTTGTAGTTGAGTTTATGATGATCCTGGTGATACTCTCATCCAGTTAATGTTTGAAAAATTAGGAGCTGAGTACTTGCCTCCATGTCTAAATCAAAAATGATTGCCCAAGTACCTCCTTTTGCTTCACAGAACTTCTATTAGATGACAGATAGTCCACTTTTATCTTCTGTGGGGTGGGAGAGGAAGGGAGGTGGCAGGTTTGAGAAGATACATTTGTGTTTTAAACGGTATGGGTATTTTAACTATTGTCTACTTTGTTGGTCTGTTGCTAAAGGGCAACAAACTTCATTCCTGTTCCCAAATGTTGCATGGCTGGGAGATGAGATCACGCTGTCTGAGAGTCATTTGCTGAGACATCACCTTTGTTTAAATTCCTAGCATGAAATGTTTCCTAAAAAAAAAAAGTGCCTGAAAGAACTACTGGTGGCCCAGAGTGATTGTAAATGTTGAGTTTGTCTCAACGCAAGTTTGAAAACTGGGCCACAATTCCTCAAATTTGAAGTTTTGCTGTAATTTCAGGCCTGACAAGGACTTTGTTTCACTGAGTACTTAGTAAATGGTTAGAGAGGGAGGGCACAAAACCAACTAAGAAATATATTACTTATTTAATAGTCTGAACTTCAGTGCTACAGTGGACAATTCCAAACTCTTTTTGCTGGAAAAAGCAGTTTTATTTAAATCCAACACTTCAAGGAGAATGATAATCTTCATGAACAATAAACTGTTCTAGTACCTGAAATACTAACCCCAGTCACATAAGCACATGTCAAAATTTGAAACACTTTTAGCCAAGACTGCTGAAGGGCTTTTAATGCTTTCTGAGTCAAGCCCTTGTAAGATGCTCCAAAGTGAGATCCGTAAAATGGCAATTTTCCATGTGAAGAAAAAAAAAGAGAGGAATAAGACCAAAAACTGCTTTTATGAAGCACCAGTGTATTTTAAGAGATATACAGTGAGGAAGACTAGTCTGAGATCCTTCTCCTAAAGGATATGCTATCTCTTTAGAGGAAAGAAGGAAAAACTTCACACCCAGATGATGTGAACCATTGTGGGGTTTTTTGCCGTTATTTGAGTCTTCGGTTTCAAGCAATCAGGACAGCTGATACTTTCTGTGACATATCTCATCTCATCAAACACTTTATTTTCTTCCTGTCAAAGATTTCCACAGGAAATCTCCAGCCAAAATGTAATATTAGGCATGATTCTTCCCTCATTTCCACTGCACTAACGTGGTCTGAGTGGCAGGGCTAAATCTATTTTTTGTTAAAATCTCAGGCTATCTAGAACTGGCCCTTCTGCCAGAGTGGAGCGGGAAGCAGTTTGGAGAAGTCTGCATGCATATTTTCATAAGAGATGTCACGCTCAGGGGGAAGTTTGGATCCACAGGATATGGAGGCAAGGCAGTCCACTTCCCCCATGGCAAAGCTTCTCTTTTTTCGGAAAGTGTCCCTCCCCTGTGTCCTGGCAGGACTTGGGTCGTGCTCAAAATTCCATCCTGTCCCTCTGCTTCCTGCCCTTTCACCCATCACCAGAGTGATAAAACACCCGTCTGAAGGCACTGTGGAACTGATTGCTCTGTTATATTTTCAGAAATTAAAAGTAATGTTGCAAAAGCTGGTTTTGTGGGAAGTTCAAAGGGACCGTACTGATGTGAGCTGCCCAGCATGTCAGGACTTTCGGTGTCTGAAATCTTTTATGATTTGATGAAAATTCCAGTCTCAATGCTTAGGTTTTGGGTTTGCATACACTGCTGTTTAGCAACATGAGAAATGGTCAGAACTGTCGTGTTTACAGTGACAAAAATGTCCCTCAAGGAATGGATCCTTCAGATTTGAGGTTTTGGATTGATAGGCTCAAGCTGAGAAGTTGGACTGCTGGCATCATGGGAGCAGAGGACACTGTCCCTGGGAACAGATCACCACTCAGATACAAAAGAAGCTGCTCACTTTGAACAGCTGTCCCTTGAAGTTCGCTGTATTGTTCTGGGCAGCCTGCTCTGGGTGACTGCTTGAGTAGGGCAGACTGATGCCCTCAAAAACTCCTTTTGCACCTCAACCATGCTGTGATTTAGCCTCTTATCTTGGAGTGTATTTCTTAATCTGCGATGAGTTAATCTGGTTACTGGAAGCGGTATATCTCCAGCAGTACCACAGAACTACTTTTTGTTAACCTTTTTATGTTCTACCTATCGAATTTGTATGTAATTTCCATGTTTTCTCATGCTGCGCTTCAGTTCTAGACCAGCCTGCAGGTAGCTAAGCAGAGTTAGGAGGTGATGTCCTGCAAACACATCTGGCAGCCACCCCTTTCAGGTCATCCTTTTGGAGCAGCTCCTGCCTGTTCCTCAGTGCCATGCTGTCTGTGGCCCTGGTCGGGCTCAGCATGCCAAAGGAGACAAAGCCTCCTCCTGCATAGCTGGGGCATAGCTCAGCCACATTCTTCAATGACTGTTTTTCCCCAGTGACCTTACTCTACAGCTCTGGTGGTCAGTTGACTATTATGCTGCGAGCTTGCCCGCATTCCTCCACCCACTCAGGCAAGCTCTGCTCACTGGGAAGGGGCGGTGAGGCAGGGTGGAATCTGACCGTCTGGAGACTTATTCAAGGGAAACAGAAATTTCAAGCCTCTGGGGCTGTTTTGCCCATCACTTCTCTGGCAACAGGGAGGTTGGAGTAGCTGTGTGAAGAGGGTCTGACCACTGTGGTTGCCACACACCCTGCAGTGACAGGCATTCCCGTGGCAAGCCAGCAGGCTCCGCTTGTTGCCACACTACTTGGCCCTTTCCTCATGCTGAGAGGAAACACCAAGGAAACAGCCTGGAGAAACCTTCTTGGAGCAGTTGCCACTTGTCATGTTTGTGGGAGCCTTGCAGTAACAGGTTTGGATCCTCAGCTCCTCCGCTTTGAAGGCTATGAGGACTGCTAAGCTAAGGATCTTTAAACACTGTAAATCATGCAGCTTGTCAGTTTTGAGAACCTTTTAATTTTGACCACTTAATGTGCAGCTTCTAAAATAACAGTTTCAATTTCTTATATATGTGTGTGAGAGAGAAAGAGAGACTAGACATGAGCTAGATAGGGAGTTGCAATGCAGATGATTTTTCAGCTCTGGAGCCAACTCAGACAGATTACAGTGGGAGAAAGGTTTGTACAGTAAGAGGAGAAGGTTAGAATCCTGCTAGTTTATTACTGCCATGGTTGGATTAGAAATGTTAAGGATTTGTGAAGAAATGACTGTCAGGAAAATTTATGATTCTCATCGCTCACTCAGCCACTCTGCACATCCTGTATATTTTCTGACATACTTCCAACAGCATAAATATTAATAAAGTAATACTGACATTTAGGCCTGATCCAAGTCTCATTAAATTCAGTGGAAATGCTCCCATTGTCTTCAGTGGAAGATGGATCATGGTCTTGAAAAGGAACAAAGGAGGTGAAAATACCAAGTGGGGCTTCGTGGGGCTAAATAATGTTGTTATCAAATCAGAACTCCTCAGCTTCCTGACTGAGCATTTCGCTCTGTGACCTTTAACGTTAAATTATTGCCAAAACAGGAAGAAGAAATTAAGGCTTGATAAGGGTTGAGATGGTCACAGATTTTACCAGCCTCACTGATGGAATGTGACAATTTCTTCAATGGGAATGAGTTGGGCGTGAACTGTTCATCAGTCGTTTTGATTTATTCAACCTTTCAGCCCCATGGTTTGCAGCGGCAGGGATTACTAGAAACTCAGCAAAAGAAATTCCTTCTCCCACTTAGTTTATAACCTCTGCAGGTGCGTGAAGAGTTACAGAGAGAGGATTAGGTATAACAAAATGGCTCCATTTACTTCATTGATGAGATAGCCCAGAGCTGGCTGTGTGGATTCCATGTGAGAATCTATTGCAAAAGCTTTTTTGGCATTGAAATATCTCTCTCCTTTTCTAGATCAAAATCTTTCCCCCAAACCTTTCTGCACAGCAATTAGTTGCAGCTGTATTTTGCAAAGCCACCTAGGGAATTTGGGTGTCCAGTTCCCATAAAGTTTAATGTGAATTAGGTTTCCAAGCAGCTTTGAAAGTTCAGCTGAGTTAGGACTGGAACCTCTTGGTTTTGATACAATCCTGTACATGGAACCCCTACATATCTGGATGACAAAAAAAAAAAAAAAAAGGGGTTTTGAGTTTTTGTCATCACCTTGCAGGGCACAGACCTCAGTGAACCAGCTACATTGGAGCTTGCAGGACCTGCAAAAGCTACACTTTGTGTCAAAAGAAGCAGAAGTAATTTTTCCAGAGTTCTTCATGATTGTTAAGACCAGATTTCCAAGACACTCCATTTTTGCAACAAAATACATGCCAGGTTTCCAAAGGGTCCTTTTATGAAACCACAAATGTTGCATCTCAGTGCACTGAGTTCTCCTGAAAATCTGGTCAAGGATGCAGGGATGCAGAAGACTCTGTACTCAGGAGTACCTGGCAAGTTGCAGGCCAGAACAAGCTGTAGGGTACATTTTCCTGGAGAGCTTATCAGTGAATGTGTGAACTTTGCCAACTGTGGCCACCCCCAGGATTTCCAGTTCTTCCTCTTGTCAATTAGGAGGTTCCTGTCTGATCTGTGAAGTACAAGTACAGGCAGACAGCCTGTCACATCTACTGCTTGAAGAAAAAATATACAGGGAGTAACAAATAGAAGATCCAAGTGAAGCAGCTCAAGAACTGCAAGGGTGAAAATCTGACTTGCACTCTGCACCACATGACATTCTCCTTGCTACCAGCACCTACAGAGGTGATACCTTCTCTATCACTAAATTATGGCTTAAGAGGACAGAGAGGTGGGGAGGAGGGAAACAAGAGAGAAGCCACTTCAGTGCAACTATCTGGTGCAGAAGCCTCACGGAAAGAGATTGGTTATTTAAGCTGCAGACTTCTCAGAAAAGGAACACTTTAGAAATATTTCCTGTAGCTACACCAGGGGTCTACAGATCTTAGCCAACAATCTGGAGCCACACTGGTAAACAAACATGTGCTGAAAAAAAAAAAATAAAACAACCCAACATATTTTGAGAAATAAGTCCAAGGCAACTTGGATGACTAGCTTTCCAGTGCTAGTACTCAGTGGCCACAAGAGCAATAAACCAAAAAGGTTCCCCTCTTAGTTAAAACCAGAAGCAGCTGTTTATGATCAGTCCTGTTTGGAGCCTCCAACACTGTAAAACTAAACCTGCAGTGACCTGAGTGAATGTAAAGATTTTACGGGACCACAAAGTATATGCATGTTTGCAATGCTGTAATAGAGAGAGAAGCCAAACTTGAGGGTTTGAGCCAGTCTCCCCACATCTTCTGTTTAAAAGTTAAACTGCACATTAGCTCTCAAAGAACAGGAACAGAATGCTGCATTTTTTGAACTCTTGTCCTACTGTTTGCAATATTTGTCTGCCAGGCTTTTTACTTTGCTATATCTCTTCCCCTTGAGCCCTGGAGGGTTCATGGAGTTCCTTGGCTGCCATGAAATCAGCAGGTACTGAAGAAAATGGTGTTGGGTACTCAGAGGCAGCTTTCTACCCAGGCATGACCTGAGTTAAAGGATTTTATGGTGCTGTTTGGTCAGATGGAGTACACCAGAGAAAGCAGAAGACTTGGACTCCCATTCTTGTCATTCTTGATGACACCAAGCTACCATCTACTGATACTTTAGAGGGAAGGGATGCCCTCCAGAGATACCATGACAAATTAGAAACGTGGGCTTATGTGAACCTTGTGAAGTTCAACAAGGCCAGCTGTAAGATCCTGCATCTGGGTCAGGGCAATTCCAGACATGCATGCCAGGTAGTGAGAGGATTGTGAGCAGCCCTGCAGAGAAGGACTCGGGGGTGCTGACGGATGAAAAACTGGACATGAGCTGGCCGTGTGTGCTTCCAGCCAAGAAAGCCAACAGCATCCTGGGCTACATTAAAAGAAGCGTGGCCAGCAGGTCAGGGGAGGTTATTCCCCTCTCTACTCTGCTCTCATGAGACCCCACCTCAAGTATTGTGTTCAGCTCTGGGGTCCTCAGTGTAAGAAAGACATGGACCTGTTGGAGTGAGTCCAGAGGAGGTAATGAAGATGATCAGAGGGCTGGAGCCTCTCTCCTCTGGTGACAGGTTGAGAGAGTTGGGGTTATTTAGCCTGGAGAAGGAAAGATAAGTCTCTGGGGAAACTTCATAGCAACCTTCCAATACCAAAAGGAGATCTACAGGAAAGATGGGGAGGAGCTCTTTATCAGGGAGCATTATGAGGGGTAAAGGCTTTAAACCGAAAGAGGGTAGATTTAAATCAGGTATTAGGAAGAAAGACTTTACAATGAGGGCGGTGAGGCACAGGAATAGGTTGACCACAGAAGCTATGCATGCCCTATCCCCGGAAGTGTTGAAGGCCAAGCTACATGAGACACAGCAACCTGGTTTAGTGGAAGGTATCCTTGTTCATGGAAGAGGGTTTGGAACTAGATGATCTTTAAGCTCCCTAATCCAAACAGTTCCATGATTTTGATGGGCTTCACATAAACAGTGATGGTTGGATGCTGTCAGCCAAATCCTACTTTGGGCACTTGTGTTATCAAACATTGTCTTACCCTTTAGCTCTGAAGAGTATCTTATTTGTCCCCTGCATTTTTATTTTAATTTTTTCAAAATACAAAATTTTTTCCCAAAATCTTTTCAGAAAGTCGGGGTTTGTTTTGTTTTGTTTTTTTCCAGAGTGCTGCTTAATGTGATCTGGAGGTTTTCGGGTGGGTTCAGCTGCTTGTAAGCCTTAACCTACTATGGGAGAAAAGATAAGCGTGTCTTAGGTAAACACACATGTCTAGCTGAGGGATGTGGTGCTTGATGGCTTTTTGTTCAGCTTTCCTCACCTGGGAAAAGTCCTTTAGTCCTGAGGAAGCTGGGGTGGAGAAAACCAACTGGAGCGGTGTGAAGAAATGGTGCTCACTTTGTGAAGGTGAAGCTCGGTACGGCCCAGCACAGAGGTGAGCCGCGGCTTCGTTTGCCATGCAGCCGTTTTCCTCTGCATGAAACAAAAGTTCCCTCTCCCCATCCCCCTTTGCATTGTTTCCTCTCTTCTCTTTTTTTCTCTTCCCATCAAATATTTAAGCAGATATTTCCTTTCTGGTGGTGTGCCAGGGAGCATTCCAGCTCTGCCCCCTTTGAAAATAAAAAGGCTGACCCCCATTTCCATAACCAAGGAAGGGACAGGTAGCCTTTGTTTGTGTTCCAGAGCATGACTGTTTTTCTTAGATTTGCACCAAAAGAAGAGAAATGATGCTGTTATTCAGAGGAGGAATTGGTCAGTGACCCCAGCAAATGCAGCAGCAACGGCAGCAAAATGGGTGGTATGAGCTGAACACTTTTTGTTGATGAACCTTTGGCTTTGGCCAATTCCTTCTCTTGCCCTCTTCCTCTCCTCTCCTTTCTGCCTCTCTCCAAGATTTCCTTGTTTTCTTGTGTTTAAGGCACGTCAAACCCTGGAATAGCCCTCACAGGCATTAGTCACCAGTGATTAAAATAGCCACTAAGCAGGCAAGAGCCTGCAATGATTTGTGCTAAATTGGGTGTATCACTGTTTGTAGCAAGGGTTGCTAATTTGCAAACCTCCCTTGTTATTATCGTTGTTTTTATTAATAGTGCCGAGGGGCTCCAGCTGACATTAAAATTCCATTTCATCCTCTGCTGTACAAAAGTAGGGAGTAGAAGAGTTTGTCACCTCGATGGGCACTGTGAAAATCAGGAGAAATGAATGACTAGCTGGTCCATACAGCTGAAGAACAGAGGTCCAGTTGGAAGAGAGGGAGAGAGAAATGGCAGACCTGAGAAATGGGCTTAGGTCCCCCTGGCTCTGAGCAGGTTCTCAGCTGGGTGGCTGCTCCCTGCTGGCAGCAGGGGAGTTGGTGGCCTGGTGGTCAGAGAGAGATGGTGCCAGAAATGGGTGCTGTGCTGAGAGTGAAGGGATTTTACTTCCCTTTTTAAAGCCACAGAGTATGCAAAGATGGAAAGAATTCAGAAACACCAAGCAGAAAGGCCATTTTTTTTGGGATTTGTGACAATAAAATCAGTTGAAAGCCTTGAAATGTCACCTTGGTCCAGAGAAATGTATCCAAAACTGTAATTGCAGTTGTGTACTTGCCTTTCCTCACCTACAGAACGACGACAGTAGTGCTACCTCACAGGGACTGTGTGTGGTTTAAGGGTCCAATCTGATACATGTACATGATCTTGGACTGCTCCCGGTGACCTGAGTGTAAAGTCCATTTGCTAACAAGGATGACTAATGAAACACAGTGACTGAACCTATTCAATAATTACATCAGGTTCCCTTATAGTCAAAAGTATTGTTAGTGGTTAAGGTTTTCACTTCTAGCACCTAGAGGAAGCTGTAAGGATTTACCCCAGTTTGGAGCCCTTTAACTCCAATAGCAAAAAAATCCCCAGCCCTGTGGTTTTTATTGCTCGAAGTCTTGGGTTCTGTCCCTGCCAATGGCTCATGGATAATACATGTCTTTGATGCAGAACAGAAATTGGAAATCTCGTAAGAACAACTTGGGTTAGGCTGTGAGTACATCAGAAGGGTTTTCCCCTCTGTATATTTGCTTCCAGCTGAGAGGAAGTAACAAAGAATGTGTTTAAAATCAATGGAATTAGACAAACTTCTTTGACGCAGAATAAAGATTTGGATTTTTGGAGTTTTTAAGTGAAGCTTTGGCTATGATTTTGTTTTGTCTGCAGTAGTCACATATCTCTAACTGTATAACAAACTACAAGATTTAAGCAGGATTGCTAGAGGTCTGTGTTGCTCTGCAGTGAGCAACACTCCAGCTGCCCACACTGACAGTAACAGTGGTGGCTTCACGGACACGGCACATTTTAAGTATTGGTTGTTAACTTGTGTGTTAATGTGTGGTGAGTTGAGTTAAGCAGAGAAATCAACCTGCAGTCAGTTTTAATACAGCAGTATGTAATTTGAGGCAGCTGTCACCAGATTAATACTGAGCATTTTGCTCACAGCGAAGGGGATCCCTGGTTTGGGAAAGCTGCTAATGAAGCATTGAATGCTGTGATGTGATTAGTCTCCTTGCCATTGACAAGGCTTGAGCACTGAACTTCAAGTAAAGTGTGTTTTTGGAGTGCGGGGAGAGTGTGTGGGAAATGTTGTACCAAGCCATGAGTGTGGAAAGTCAAGGAAGTTGAGTGATGAGGTTTAGGAAGGCTTCAAAGTGGCTGTGGATAGATGTGCAGCGGAAGGATGAAGTGAGGGTGAGCTGTGAAAATTACTCTCAAACATCTCTTGTCTTCAGCCAATTTATTTTGGTTTTCCTGGGAAAACGTCGTGGAGATAGAGAAAGGACATTTGGCTGCTGGATCCTCCAGCAAGGAGTGTGGCGGTTTGGTAACTCCAGAGAGCCAGAGGTGAAAGTGGAACTGGTGGGGCTGGCTCGTCCCAGCTGCAGGATCTGGGGGCAGTGCTTTCCAAGGCACTACCCTGATGTGCTGACACTCTTACCGGTTTGTGCTGTTGTATCTTGGACTGTCCCTTTGGGGTTTTATCCTGCTTGGTGGTTTTAGCTCTCACTTGGTTACGGAGAGGAAAGGATGCAAAGAATCTGTGAAGCAGCAAAGCTACCTTTCATTTTCAGTTCCAAAGAGACAACCTCAAAATATTCTGAGAATCTGGCCTGAGGGAAGGAAATCTCCAAACCTCCTATTAAGATACCACCACAGCACCTCATCTTAGTGAGCTAAGAGCTCTCATTAGATCCTTCCCAAGCCACGTCTGAGCTACAGGCTCTCTTCCTCAGATATCCTGAGGGGAGAGAGGGGGCAAGAAAAAAAAAAGAAAAACCCAGCCCAAGTCACTTTCCGAATGCCGCTCAGTCTGCACTGATTATATGACATGATTGATAAAGTTGAGGAGTGAGCTGAGGTCAGAGCCCCAGGATGCCAGCTCCTCATTCCATGAAGGAGCTTTTTGTGTGTGCATGGAGGACGAAAGCTGTGTTTGTTTCTTGAAAAACCCTCAGACGCTCTCCAAAGAATTCCTAATTTAAAGCAGTGTAAAATGCTCCATCAAACGTGTTTTACAGTCTTGACATTGCTTCCTGTGAAATCTACTCCGGTGACTATTTCTGAGACTTTTTGAATAATCTGTTGATTGTGCTTTACTTGCTCTCGGGCAGAGTCATCATGGAAAATCGGACAGTTGTTTTATAGTCCTGTCTGGATGGAGAAACCTTGGAGGAAGACTGTTTCACCCAAGGTCACTCAAAACACGTAAAATATATTCTGCCTCCAAAAATAAACAAGATAGATACATACGGCTGGGCTAGGGGATGAAGCAGGAGTTAATGAGGCCTCTGGGGCTGAGGACTTGCTTTCATACTGAACGGAGATCACAGCGCAGTGGTCACATAGAGATGTTTTCCTGAAGCTTTTCTTGTTTCTCCATAGTGCCCAGGAGTGGGACCAGTCACGGTGGACGCCAAAAGGGAGATTTCTGTAGATCAGATGGGAAATCACTGGATGCCCTCAGAACTGGTGAGTTCCTAGAGTCAGTAACCATGCTGTTAACTTACGCAGAACTACTGCATCCCAGCCCCTTGCCTATTGTCTGCTGTTCATGTAGTAAAGGGACTCTCTGGTGGCCCATTAAGGGCAGTTCCATTGTATTTCAAACATTTTTTTCACCTACTTTGATTCTTGTATGAATCACCTAAGACTAGGACTTTCAAACCTGCCCAGGGAGCTGAACTGCCACCGGTTGATTTGGTCTAGGTGTAGTACTGGTGTAGCAGAGTTGAAATGCACTCTGATAGGACATGATCTCATTATCACTATGCCCAACAGGAAAATAAACATTTCGTCTCTGTCTCACTATTTGTTCCAGTAATATCTTGACTCTGGCTTAGCCTTTATGTAGCAGCACAAACCCATTATTCTGTGGCATTTCTTCCTTTCTACAAATAAACAGAATGGAAGGGAGAGGAAGTATGGCCAAGAACTTTAATGTTAGGAGCAATAAGACAAAATTAGACATGGCAAAATTGCACTTCAGTCTAAAGTGCAAGGAAGAAGAGTTGTGATGGGAACACCTCACCCTTGGCTAGGACTTGACTGTACTGGGGCTGTGCTCATAGAGAGACAGTTCCTGTCTTGAATCGTTTACAGTCCAGAGAGGTGACAAGGGAGATATGTCACCTTTCTTTTCAGAAAAAGCAATCCTTTCTTTTCAGAGGAAGAATTTGGGCACACGGGGGTAACTGTTTTCCTTTGTAAGTCAGCAGGATCTTTGCTGCAGCCAGGAGTAGAGTTTCACTGTAAATTGTTTGGCCAGAAATGTGTGTGGCAGGTTTGTCTCAGTGCCTTACCCATCCTTCTGCAGTCCGGTTTTTACCTCTGGAATGTGATTAATCGTTGTAAAGGTGCCTCTAAAACGAGGTAACCCAGGCTTGAGCATTGTGCCTGATCTGTGTTGTCTCTCCTTCCTTTGTGTGCTCCAGCACAGTCATACACATGGCACTGCAGGCCAAAGCCTGCGGATGTGCTATAGCTGGCAGCAGATTGTCACTCCAGGGTGGAGACACCCTAAGCCACCCTCAGCTCTCATGAACAGGACATGCTCTGGAAAAGCCTGTGAAATGTGGGTGCAGAAGTGTGCAGGATGACTCTCAACTTTGGGGCCAATTCAACCCGTATGTGGAGCGATTGTGGTCAAGTCCTTACGCCAGGGAGCAAGCTCTGAGCAGCGCAGCTGTTATCCGAATAGTTTGGGACATTTTCGTAGAGAAGTGTCTGGTGGGAGTATGGAAACTCGGATCTTGTCTTTCAGTGCTCATGCTCGCTCCCGGGCTGGCTGGCTTGAGGCTGGAGCCAGACTGCGATCGCCTGAGTTATTTCTGCAATGAGGAATATATGCAGAGTCAAGCAGAAAGCATCTCGGAAGAAATGAATTACCAGCCAAATATAGATTATTTCATTTCGAGGGACGCCATCCAATCTACTCAGCTTCTCAGTCATTCAGCAACTTTTAATGTCTATTAATGCCTGTATTTATTATAATCATGCATACTAAAAGGCCAGCCTGTATTACATCTTTATTGCTCATTCCTGGCATATAATGTTAGACAGAGCAATGCCTTTTCTTTTATCTTTGAGGCACTAAGTGCACAAACTCCTCGTGTATCAGTATTTCCCAACGGATTTTACCTCGTTTTTGTGTAGGAATAGGCTAGGAGAGGGTAGAGACACTAGGGTAATTTTCAAAGGGGGCTAGTTTCTTTTAAATGCATTTTCTGGCACGGATTCAGAAAACTGTACACGTATTTATTTATGATAGCTTTGATGAGATTTAAGCATGTGCTTGAACTTAAAGGAAAGCTTCGTATTTTGCAGAATTATTGTCCCAATACCCCGTTTGAGGGTGCAACAGTCAAATGGCACAATTGTGCACTCTCTTGGGCCAAAGTGGTATGGAAGAAAAAGACAGCTAAACTCAGCTAATTACAAGTCCCTCATAAGTACAGCAAAATTCATAGGCTCCATAATAAACTTCTTAGAAATCTTGTTGAAAATTGGTAGTCACCAAGTGGTAAAATAGGGAAACTTTTTCTGTGATAAAGTTAAAATGTGGTGATTTTCCTTCTGAAATATTCTTGCAGAAGCACCAATGAGATAAATGTATTTATGCCGTGAATAAAATGCCTGATGAAAACTCATCCGAGAGATGGAGAAAGTGATTGAAGAGGGCCAGGATTGTCCCCATCTGCTTTGCATCATCGAGCCGGGCAAAACATCAGAGCATATTGGTGAATCTGGCAGACGTCATGTTATTTTTATGTCATCCTTATTCTTCCAAGGCCTGATCCAAGCCTCACTGAAATCCATAGAAATGAGTGGACTTTCCTTTACATCAGCGAGCTTTGAATTGGTTCCTTCCTCGCTCACTGGTAACGTCAGGAGCCTGTGATGGGTCTTGGAGGCATTTTGGCAGAGCAGTTGGGCGCAACTGTGCTTTCCTTTTTAATCCTGCCCTCTGACGATCTTGTTATTGATGTATGGTGATGGCTGGAGTCCCGACATGAAATGAAATGGGGAGGATAACAAACTGGAAAATGCATACTGATTTAGAAGTTCATGAGACCATTCCCAAAAGTGCTGAAATTCAATGGGATTTAGAATCCCAAGGACACTATTATTTTGGAAAATGGACCACATGCTTTCAAGACATTTGGGCAGCTCTGAAAACTTCATCCATCACTTCTATGCAGAGCAGTGTAGACCTTATGTAATGTCACAGGCAGCAGCCAGAACTGTTGAGAGTAAAACCCACAAAATGGCCCTAACTTCTATTGTTTCTGAAGGTGTGAATTCCTCTTTTCCTGATATTAAGTAACTTTTGGGTGTTGTCCTTTTCTGTTAAAAGAGGAGTCTGCTGTATATTGCAAAAAGATGTTTATAAATTATTGTTTATAAATTCCCTCACATGCATGTCAATCCAGACATCCCTCCTTATTCCCGTTATGTTTATTTATATAGACACATAAAAAACTAACAATCTTACACTTATTAATCAAGGTGATTCAGCCATGCCTCCCACTGTCTTTCTCTGATTCCAATCTTATTCCAAAATACAGCTCTAAATATCACTGGGGTTACTCATAAAACACAGTGCTGCTCTGCATGAGTAAGACTATTTGAATCTGGCCTGGAGTGAAGTTGCTAATTCTCAGTGAGAAGCAGAGCTAGACAAAGATTGCAAAATATTGTTCACTAATCTGTTCTTGAATTTTTAAACATACTTTTTTGGTCTCTGTTCACTCGTGGATCTCTGAGCTAATGAACTTGCTGACAGGAATGTTCACCATAACAACCCATTTACAGCAAATATTGCAAGATCTTTGCACTCTTTCCTTCATTCAAAATAATACCAGTCTCCTTCCCCAAGAAATGACCTTCCTGTTTCAGAGTTTTGTCATTAATTGTGAATATTCACATTGGTAAGATGTTTTGTTTGTTTTACTAAATCCTCTTCCAGCAAGAAAACAGAATTAAACCAACTGAAGTAGAATTGAACAAAGAAAGACCTCTGAGCTCTGATGCTGAGAGAAAGGATGGTCCCGAAGCTGGGGCTGCAGGGACATGTGGAGGTCAGTCCTCAGTCCATCCAGGGCTGTGCTGCTCTCTACCTTGCAGCACACTGAAATGTGAACAGCTTCCCGGACCTCAGATACACCGGGGTGTGCACGGAGGATGCATAATACTGACAAATCATCCACTTGTGACCCAGCTATTAAAAAAAAAAAAAAAAAAAAAAAGGTGCAGAAATGATTTAGTTACAAGTTCTTTACCTAAAGATGTCCTTTCATCTGCTGGTGGCTATTTTCTTCGAGGAGATTATTCATGGAGCAAGGTTCTAAAATAAAAATTGAGGAGGATGGAGCAAAGCTGGGCTTTGGTGAATACATCTAAACCCTAGACACATTGCAAATAAACTGAGCTTGTTCCCAGGCAACTCCCAAGTAGAAAATAGGCACAACTGTTCCGAACGATTTTGTCTACGATTTGTTTACCTAGCTGTAGGGTCTTCTTCAGAGTCAGGCAAAATCAAAGGAGAGACAGTTATTGACCTCAGCTTGCTTTGGATCTGGCTTGTAATGAGAGCTATACCCACACCAAGTTTCAAATTCCAAGCAGCTTGATGTGGCCTTTTACAGAGAAAAAAATGGTTAGAATTTTTATTACAATAAGAAAATGCAATTTTTCATTCTCTCCTCATTTCAGAAGGTCTGAAGGGATTTTACTCAACTTCCTCTTCTACCTTCAGGCAGAGACCAAATCTGAGAAATTGCAGCCCAATTTTGGAAAGTTCTCAGGATGTGAAAATCAGGGTCTCACGATGGGAAGCTGCTGTTCAATGCATTTTGTTGTCATGAGTGCTTCTGGGAATCTGCTGCAGACCAGGTGCCCCCTTCAGCCTCTCTTTGTCCTGTTTTATATCCTTCCATTGACTGATCAGAACGATTTAAAAACAAAAGAGTGTCTGATCAGAACAATGGGATGTTTTTCCTGTTGGGACCAAGATTGCTAGAAGGTAGACAAGATCTGGCCTTGCAGAGCCTGGGAATTACCTAGCAGCTTCTAGAGTGTGACATCTGGCAGAAAAACATAAGTCTTTACACTGCCTGAAACTCGGCAAAGTCAAATGCAGTCTTGCTGTTACTCTGGCACTGAATTTAGCAGTCCCGGACAAAACTGCAGGGGCAGCTCAGGGAGGAGGAGAGAAATGACAGCTAAATTCAGAGGTTCTTCCTTTCGGCAAAGTCCTGAAGCTATTGTCCACGCTTTCGATGATGCAAGGTGTAATAGAGTTAGTATTGATCTGCTTTTGCAATGTTCAGTGTTACAAAGAGTGTGGTGTGCCCTTATCAAGAGCAAATGTGAGCCTTATAAATATCTGAATGCAGCTGGTATTATTTTCAAACCCAATTTAGGCACCCTTGTTAGGCATTTTGGCAAAATTCAACGGCGGTGTGGAAAGGAGTCCATAGAACTGGAAAATTTTGCTGTAAATTCACTGTTGTTACATCCACCAATTTGGAAAAAGTCAGCACAAAGGCACGATCCTTAAAATAAATAAAAGAAAATGTCTCATATCTGCCGGCAGGCACTGGAGCTCCCCAGCAGAGGCTGCCTGGGAGCAGCACAAACTGTGCACAACTCCTCAGCCCCAGTAAACAGCAGCTTGGTGCTCTGCCTCCCTGGGAGAGATGTGCTCTTTGCCATTGGTGTAGGTTGCTGATGCTTCGATCTCTTCCCTGGCTATAGACACCTACTCCTAATTTGCGATCCTGTGCTACTCCAGGAAGAGCTGGAGGAGACAGAAGGTGTGAATGGACAGCCAAGACCGAGCAGAGCCAAGGGACTGGCTTGGCTCTGGAAGGCAGAATGCAAGCTGAGCCATTGGAGCCGGCTGTACACAGAGAAGGAAAATGCACAAAGTGATAAATAACTTTGCTTAGGCTGCCAGGAAGGGCTGCCAGAACATTCTCGCTTGGCTATGCTCTGACTTGGCTCTCCTGCCGCCGCCAGCCCCCCTCCTGCACAGACGAAATGCCGGGCCAGAGCCACGCATGCATCTCAGGGCTGGCTCACCCCGTCCACCCACTGCCCAGCGGCCCCTCGGGCAGCCCCCTCTGCCCATGCCTCTCCTGTTTTGAGCCCACCCTTCTCCTGCATGGACACCCCAGAGGTGCACCTGGCATGGAGAGGGAAAATTGTGAGGTGCGCCATTAGCTTGGGTTGTTTTTGGAGGAGCCACCTCTCCCATTGCTTCTCCAACAATCTGGATGGCATCTGCCTCCAGCGTCATCCTACAGTTCTGCCTCCATGGGCAACAAAACCCCTCTTTCTCCAAGGGTCAGCTCCACACCCTTTCCTTCCAAACATGAGTAGCGTGCCCAGGTGATACGGATGGTTTCACCAGAGGTGATCAGACGCCTGCATTCTCACCTGTGAGTACCTGACAGTTCACAGAGCAGCCTCAGAAGAAGGGCTGGAGCCGCAGCAGGGGATGTGCGGAACAGGGATGAACTGCCAGCACCATGCACGGCAGCACGCAAATCAAAACGACACTTCCCCCGGTGCTGCGTGGTGCTACCAACTTCATTCCTCGTTGGAGTGGAAGGAGAGATGGATATTTTAGAGGATTTATCGGGCAAAAATAAGTGTCGGCATTTCTCGGTTTCAGCTGGCAGCTCCAGCTTGAGGAAAGCTATTGTTGCAGGATTTCCAACGTCTCGTTGCCTTTCTGATCTGCGGTGCATATTGAACATATGTCTCTGTTTAGTTGCCCATTATTTAACCTAGATTTTTCCCCCCCTTGAGAGATTACAGTGAATTCAGGGCCCATGAATGGTGTAATTTATCATTTTCCAATATAGACTGTCATGCACTTATGTATAGTGAAAATAATTTGTTGTCAAGTTATCCAGTTACCACCTCATTTTATATGCTTCATAATAAGCTATTTGTAATGATCCATGCTCGTCAGAAGTCTAAATAACCAAAATATTGCCATCTCACTACAGATAACTACTAAATATTTCCAGCAGCACTGAATCATCCTGATCCCTGGGAGAGCTATGTCCACATTTTTACAGAAACAGTTTGCTACCAGAAAATCCCTTTTCAGGAGTGTCCTCTTTTTGTCTTGAAACCCTATAGACTTCGGAAAAATTCATTTTGAGGGGAAAATGTTATTTTATTGGATTTTTTTTTCACGTTTGTTCCAAGTTACATTTATTTTCCTGTTTTCCTCTTATTGCCATGTATTCCTTTCACAAAGGGTATGTCTTTCTGCGTGACCCTGCTCATAGCACTAGCACCTTGAAGGTTGCGGGCATGCCCTTGTGGTACATGCAAGCTATTTTTCTAAAATATTAGAATGCCTAGAGTACTCTGATTAGTACCCATTCGCCCTGCGTGCCACAAAATGCCCAAGGATCCTTACAGTCACTGAAAAGAGAGGGAGCTGCTCTTAGAAAGTGGTTCATCCCACTCTGGAATCCCAACGACCCTTGGCTGTACCTGTCCCACCTCCTGACAGCTAAGGCTAAGGTATATTAGCCTCCTGCTTAGAAGAGGCCCTCAATTAGGCAGATCAGTTAGGTGCATAAAATGGCTTAGGCTGAACCTGGCTCAAACACTTCTTTTGTTCCTCTGTTGTTTGGTGTTAAACCGTTTCCCTCCCGTGCGAGCCAGAGACCCCAGCACCGCTCCTCGCACTCCAGCGTCCCTGTTCTAATCCGCCAGCCCGATGGGGTAGCTGCCCTCAGGGATTTAAAACGTAAGTTATTTCTACTGTTATTTTATGGCATGACTTGGCATGATGTGACATCCCTGTTTGGCTTGAGCCAGGACCAGTGGCTTGGACTGCCTGACAGACTATAGTCAGAGACTAATGACTGCCTGCATACTGCTAGGAGGAACCCCCTGGGGCAGCAGGGGGACCGCTGCCAGCTCTGCTCTGAATTAACATCTTCACTAAGGAGCAGGCAGGGGGATTAGGCAGCCGAGGAAAGAAGGACAAGTAACACCAACCCCCCTGGTGTTCCAGCTGCCTTTCGAAAATATCGCGAGTAGGTTGTTCAGGTCGATCAAACAGATAAATAATCAAGAGCCCACACTGAAACCCAGGGGGTTTTAATGTTTCAGATGGATGTAAACATGGCAAGTTGTTATCAGAAACTGCAGTAGCTGAAACTGGACTGAAACTGTTTGTACACAGAAATGATCTCTAGAGTATACAGTTAGGATGTTTATAAAGTGATGAGCTGCTAGCTGCAATTTCTGAGGCTTCCTAAACAAAATGATGGGCTTAGGTAGAAAAATCACTGCCCTGCGTATTCTCAAGCCGCTAAAACAAGGCTGCAGAATAAAACAGTAGTGGAGAAAAAATGGGGGGTTTTGAGAGCTTCTTTGAAGCAGCTCTCTGGAGGAGGAACACGTTAGAAAAAACCCCAGGTGACAAAAGAGCGAAAAATTAACACAAGATAAACGCTAAACTTGAATCTTTGTGGTTTTCTAGCTCTTCTTTTGCAACTGTATTTCAAATCTTGTAATAAGAAAAAATAATGCTTTGTTCCACTAGAATAACATTGTTTTTCTTCTTTAACCTTGAGTGGGCTTTTGAAGGAATTCAGATAACTCTGGAAAGCAACAGGAACACTGGGTTTTTTAAAAATTTCTGAAACCAGAAACATTTTAAACGGTTTGTCTTTGCAGAATACATCATTATTCAATTTTCTGAAAAATGGGTCTTTTGAACTCTTTTGAACTTGCTGTTGTTTGTTATTGGTTTTTTTGGTTGGCTGTCTGGGTTTTTTGCTTTCTTGGTCAGAGAAGGCCCAGATATTACAGTCAAATTACGTAACTTGACACTGGAGGGGGACACACGGCCCTCCAAAGGTTTGCTTTGGGAAACCTGGTGTACATTTTTGCAGAGTAACAAATGGCAATACAAATTAACATAGGAGATAAACCAGGAATCTCCTGTTGTTTGATCAGCTGTGCAGCACTGGCACAAAACACCAGCTCAGGAGTGTTGTGGCTGTCTTAGGCATCAGTGCCATTGGGCAGGAAAACAAACTTTGATTGGAAACATCTTCAAGAAGTGCCATGTAGAAACCTTTTGGATATGCTGTCTTGCTGATGGTGCACAGGAGATCATGCTAGGCCTCCAGCAAATCAGTGCTGAGCTTTTGCAATATGGTGTCCTGGAACCTTGGGCTCTTTTTTGTCATTTTGCTTCCAGTTTTTTTTCTGTCCGTGGTCCAGGTACTCCATCAGCTATGGGCGTGGTTACCTCTGTCCTTTCTTTGGATTGTCTGACCAGGAAGTGTTCCTAAACTAAGTGTTCAGGGCTGGCAGTGTTTTGTAACTTCTTCAACTTATGCACATCAAATTATGATACTTAGGAAGCTGATGGTTTTGTTACAGGTGGTAGCTGGGCTGCTGCTCCCAATTTTGTCAGATATTATTCTCACTGACTGCTCACATGTCATGCCTTCGCCCAATCTAGCCCTCCTTGCAGGGTACATGAGAGGTGTGGTGCTAGGGATGCTGTAGCCCCCACCTTTTTCCCAAAACCTTCCTCAGGAAGATATGTACCGTAGGTAAGATAAAGGAGAGATGCCACACAGCTGTTCTGCACCTCTGAACCCTAGTCAGTCTCCGTGTGTTTATTTTAAAACTGTAGCATTGTTTTAGCTTTACTTGTCTTCATTTTCAGGCAGAAGTGCACTTAACATGACCTCTGTTAAAATGAATGTGGGTGTTATTCATATATCAAATTGCACTCAATTAATGAAATCACTATGAAATAATGTCTTGAGTGATAATGGCATGAACTGGGGTAGCCCCAAAGTGATGTGAAATAACCATAGCAATAGTTAAGAATTCTGTGCTGTTGCCGTGGCTACTAGCCTATTTGACTTACCATTGCAGTGGAAGAATATTAGCCAGGAGACAACTCATTTCTGAGACTCTCACATGACAATAATACTTTCTGCCAAACCTCCCTCCCCCCACCCCACTGGATTGAAACAAGACAGACATCAAACTGTTACTGTTGTTGATTCTTGCAACGCGTTCCAAAGGGGAAACTAGATTTTCAAATGTCATTAGACGGAGTATTTGAAGAGATATTTGAAAGTTTTCACATACGTCGCTCTTTTCTTAAAAAAAAAAAAAAAAAAGAAGACGTTTTAAAATAAATTGATTAACTGTATATAGGAGAGAAATTGTTAGCTTTCTATAGAAATTCTTTGTATTTTCAAAATTATAAACTATCCCAACTGGAAGTATTTTAACCAAAAACCTTAGTATATGTTCTACAAAACAGTGCTGTGGTGCCCTTTTGGAATTCGGTCTGAACGTTCCCCTTATCTCTCATGCATCTGAACAGGTGATCCGAGGAGCTCTCCCAAAGTGCACTGAGATCCCGTGGTTCTTTAGTCCCACTGCTAAATGGTTCCTGTTAAATTACACCCTAGAAAAATGTCCAGTCAGCTCTAGTAGCTCAGAAATCCTTGTGACTCTGGTGGCTCTTTTCACTCTTGGTTCATGATGCCTAGGAGAGAAGCTGTTAGCAGAAGGGCACCCAGCATAATCTGAAAATAATGTCCTTTGGATGTGTAATAGGCAACCCACTCAAACCACTACCTGCTCTTGAAAATCTAGACCAGGATGTTTTCTTGCCTGTCTGAAAGGACTTTTCTTTCACGAACAAGTCACCGGTGCCGTGGACAGCAGCTACGAGGATTTCCTCACTGGACATTTGTAGAGATGATGTTGAATATATGTAGTTGAATATATGTAGTTAATTTTTTTTGGCATAAGACCACGTGCATTACTGTAGCTATAAAGCCTCACAAAACTGCAGGGCTGAAGTTCCAACAGCAGCATTTTAGAGATTTGAAAGGAAGGATGAGAATAGCAACGTGTCCCAGTATCCCAAAATTTTTACCACAGAGAAGTGTAGTGCTTTAAATGTTTTGCTTGGCCCAGTTTGTGAGATATAGGTACACAGCCATAGAGTCCTGCATCCCAGCAGTCAGAAGGCTGGAGTTTGTACAGAAATGCCTCCAGCTCATGGGCATCTGCAAGGCAGCTACTGGAAAAGACCGTAGTCTTCAGCTCTCCCCTTTCTGACTGTTCCTGCTATGGAGGTCTGGAGCTGAGGTCTTCTTTGGTCTGAGTGAGGCTGAAGCAGGTGTCTGGTGTGGATGCAGCAGCAGAAGAGCTGCGAAAAACCTCCTCGATTAGCAGCTCAACATATCTAGTGCAACTTCTCAGGATGCCCAGATCGAGAGCCTGAGGACAGCGAGTACATTTGGATGACTCACTGAGGTGGGACAGGGTGGAGAGGCTAATCCCTGTCTGCTCCTAAACAGTACAAAAAGAAGATCCAAAATAAGCAAATCATCACCAACCTCCAAGGAGTCAAGGAGACATGCTGGTGGATAGCTGGTGTCTCTCCTCCTTCGTGTCCTCACAAGGGATCCTGGACTGGGCACTTGGAACACCCATCTTGATGCCTGCTGATGGCCTGGCTGCTTGGACACCATGAGTATACAAGTGTGGGGAAATAATTTTTACTTTAAAATGCAATCATTTCCCCCTCCTTCAAGATCCTGCAGTGAACTTTGCTGCACTGTTGCAACACTATTTCCTACATTTGTTCAAAGAGGAAAAGATAGTTCAGGACCCTGCTTTAACCCTAACGTGAGTCAGTCCAGTGTGAAACCTCGGTCACATCCAGTGGTGAATCCAGACCAGCACTCAGGGAGCTTGAAGGAAGGGAGTAGCTCAGGAGGGAGCTGAGAAGAGAGGATCTGATAGGAGGAGGATAAAGCTGTTTCCAACCCTTGAAGTGCCTGCAAGGATGTGCGAAGGTGAGAGATGCTTAAAAGCCGGCAGTCAGCTCTCTGTCCCAGTGATGGCTTGAGAAAACTGGGATGCTAGGGGTGGTCTCTGCTACAGCAAAGAGCGTGTCTGGAGCCTGCTGAGGAGGAAAGGCAGCTTGCATGTAGATTTGTGTTGTTGCTGTATAGCTGAATGAAAGCATAAAGCAGGTCTCCCCTCACCCTGCCTCCCCTCCTCTTTCTGTGTCCCTTAACACATAAAAATAAGGATCCTTTATGTGAATAAAAAGTAGAAGGCGCCTCCCCTCAGCATGTTTTAAAAAAGCCAAAAATAGTCTCAAAGTCTCAACCAAAAGTGAACATAGCCAGAATTTCTGTGGAAAATGTCTGTAGCTGGAGTGGAGTGTTGGGGGGGAGGAATTCAAATTCTAGCATGTGCTGCCTGTGCAGCTGGGCATTTCTGCTTGCCCCCAGCCCGGCTGCCTGCCCTACCCGCTGCCCTGCTGCGGGGGGGCTGACCCAGCGCGGAGCCGGGACTGGGTTCTGGCCGGGCGGGCGGACCCCGGGAGGCTGCAGAGCCTCCGCTGTGGGCTTCCCTGTCCTTCGTCTGACGGTTCTTGGCAGCTCTGGCGCAACGTGTTGTTAACAGCAGTCCTAATTAATGGGGAACATGTGTGTGTTGCGGAAATTTTTTTTTTTCTTCTTCTTCTGTTTGGTGGAAATACCGTAAAACTGTTTATATCCACTATAAAAGGGGCGGGGGAGGGGTTTATTATCTTCCTATCCCAAAGGTTTCCTTTACCTCAGATCAACCCATTTTGGGAACAGGCACTTCTGTAATCCCTGGGTGCCTTTTCCTAAATGCTTTCACACATCTGCACCCCTCTGTCCTGCATTCCTGCCATACCATCATCTTGTCCTAATGAAAAATAGCAGACTTCAACCCTGCCAAGTCCCTCTTTTTTTTTTTTTTGAAGACAAAATCTTGTTTATCAAAAAGAATTTCAGAAGTTTGTTGATTTTTTCCATTCATTAACTTAAATTTTTGAAAAAAAGAAAAAAGAAACTTTTGCTTTCCCAACTGTTTTCCCTTCTTGAGTAATAAGAAAACAAATGTTTATATACCATCTGCCACCAGCATGTTCCACAGATGATCTGGCAGACTCATGTCTTCAGTTCACCCCTAGCTCAAAAATAAGGGTCCCATGTAATAGGTGACTTGCTCTCCAGCACAAAGAGTGTTTTGGTTGGCTTAGGAATAAACACACGAAGAGGAAAGCAAAGTGGAGCGTAGATCTGTCCTCAGCTGGTGCTGAACACTGAGAGGACAACTGAGCCCAGTGCAATGCAGAATTTCTCTAGTGCCCTGTGAGGGTTGGTAGGGCTCGGGGGACAGAGGTACAGTGGGGCAAGGCTGTGCTGAGGTAATGTACCCGGAGTAAGCTGGACCTTGGAGCCCTTTGTGGTGCCCTGTTACACAAAGCAGACCCACACAGTTTACTGCAGCCAGGCCTGGAGCAAGGACCACTTCCAGACCTCCCCAGGGCACACAGTGATGCTACAGGACACACCTGTAAAGCTGTGCGTGGCCCTTCCCTGATGCTCAAGCTATGGTGACACCTGTAGGAATCCTTTCACAGGGGTGTGAGTAAAACCTAAGACATGGGAACAGAGCCTGAATGAATCTGATCTTCTTAAAGGAGGCAGATATTCCTGCTCCCATTTTATAAAAGTCGAAGAAGGAGAGAGGGACAAAAAAAAGCCCAGCTGGTGGAAGTTGGTAGAGAAATCCATAATGTATACCCATCTTTTGAAGTTTCCTACTGCCAGGATGAGGAGAAGCAGCTGATAACATTCTGGATTTCTCTACGATCTCTAGAGGCTTTCACAGCTCCAGGAGCAGAGCATCACCCTTGGGTGGGTTTTCTTGCAGCTGGATAGATGAGGTGGGCTGCAGGCTCAACAAACAGCACAAAGGCTGTGGAGTTGTCCTTTGGACTTCAGGTTGTGTGCATGCACTGGTAACTTGGAAAAAACCTGTCATATCCTGACGAGTCTGGAAGGAAATATTATCCTAGACTGTAACCAGGTTCCTGAATGTGTTTGCCGAAGGTCCTGGGAGACTGGATATCAACAAAGAACAGCTGTCCAGTCTCTTCTGGAGAAGGACACTTCTGAACAGAGATGTGGGGAATACCTGTTTTGGAAAGAGTGGCTTCATCCAGCTACTCCTTGAACTCTGATTGCTGTGGTAAGATTTTGGAGACGTATAGAGTACATAGGAGGGGAGCAGAATGATGAATAGCAATCAGTATGCAATTTTGGCTTAGGGCAAAGTTAAATCTTACATTTTCCAGGAGAATGTTATTTCTGGTGGTTTTGGTGTTTTGCGTTAAAGAACAAGTTCTGAAATTCCATAGATAACACTTTTTCCTACACTTGCCCCAAAAGGGGGAAAAAGGAGAAGGCCATTCGTAAAACCTTGCCCTTTGTTTCTTGTGGAAGACAGCAGAAAATTTGAGACCAAAGCATCAAATGTTTCACTTCTCATCAAACCCATGGAAATGTCATTTTTTCCAGGTTTACCAGAGCCACAAATATGTTCACATAAGCTGATACAACCCATACAGCTAATGGGCAGGTCCACAGCCAGCATTAGTTGGCACTGCCCTCGGGTATACTCGTTACCTTAGCAGCTTGCCAGCCAGGGTATCATTTTCCAGATGATTTGCATGGAACTATGACAGTTTGTATCCACGGAGGATCTGGCCAACTCCAGTGATACCCACCCAGGAGGACTTGCTTTTGCGGAGCTTTACCCTTATCTTCTAAACCAACCTGCTTGAAGTGACTCACCTTTATGTCAGGTCCTCAGCTGACCTGACATTTCCTCCATGAAATTATATATTTATATACGTGACATTTCCTCCATGGCAATGCATTGTGTGACTTTGTGGCATATCTGGCAAAGCTCCACCGGGAGGGTCCAGTCTTGGTGAAACTCCAGCAGAGGAGCATGGCAGTGGTATTTTGTTTTGCAGGATGAACAGAAAAAAAAAAAAGAAAGAAAAGCAAGCAAGTGGATGAAACTAGTGGAATCCTAAGATGAAAGAAGAGATGGGGTCATTGCTGAATGACTATAACAGACCTCAGCTGAGGTTACTGATCTGTGACAACCTTGAAATCTTATAGATACTCTGTTTTTTCCTCACAGTCTGCCAAGACCTTGCTGACACATTCAGCATAAAAAAAGAACCAGCATATGTTGGTTTCTGGATAATCCTCCTCTAACATATTTAATGCTTTAGCATGCAGAAAGAGAAGGCTCCATCTTTTTGTCTTTTACGAGAAGCCAGTTAGTCCTTCTTATCCCCTTTGGGTCCACTGACTGAACCTATCCAGTTCCCGTCCTTCGTGCCTTCAGGCACGGGGAGCTTTTCTAAGTGTGGTGTTTGTGATGCCTTCAGGGCTCATGCCACCTCTGTTTAGGGATTTCTTATCTAGTAAAGACAAGTCTCAACATTTTTCTCAATTTCTTTAATACTTTATTATTGAGAGCATGACAAACATTCAATCCTTCAGCAAACACTCCCTTCCCCTGTAGAGTTTGTACTTTCATATGCATGTAGTCTGTATACAGCTTTCAAAGAAATAACCAGCATGACCCGTTGTTTTCTGGACACTGGTGTCTAAGCAAATAGTGTTGCCAACTTCAGGCATCATAAACTGCATTTGTTTTTAGAAGTGCAAGGCAGGAAAAGTTACTGTAAAGTTGGAGGTACCACTAGTGGGCTGAGAAAGCCACAGCATGCTAGCCCTCAAAAATGTCCGCAGCCAAGCCTAGGTTCATCTCCAAGAGGGTAAAAATCCAAAATGGGCGGATCTGGGGAGGTGTACCCAAAGAGGAGAACAAACCTGCCCATTCTGGATTTTCCCAAGACTGAGAGTGTCAAACCATGTGCACACAGAGTTGGCTTCTCTTCACCATCCCACCTGAACCTACCAGTCTCTCCTGGTGCTTCCCTTCTCCACCAAGGTACTGCTGCTGCAGCTGAAAAGAAGCTCAGTGAGGTGAGTGAGCTGCTGTTCACAGTGCCATGCACACCAGGGGTTGTGCTGTAGCATTTCCCCACCAAGTCTGGCTTGTTTCAGCTGTGCTTGTAGCTATACATACCTTTTTTCTTTTTTTCCCTGGACACTGACTTTGAACTCCACATTGTTTTTCTACTTCAATTCTCTTGACAAATGACTGTTTGATCTAGGCCCCCCCGTATCTCCTCTCTGTTTCTCTTTCTCTTGGACCTTAGCCACTATTGGGGTTTTAACCAGTGTCTTTGACAGACATCTTCAAAGCAACCTGTTCCCATATTCAGCTTGAGATCAGTTGGAAGTTATTCTATGGCCAGCCTTTTTAATGCAGTCTCTGCTTTAGAGCATATTGCTTATTTGTTTCTTCTTTGTGGGTAGAGAAAAAGGCATTCCTGTGATTTCTTTCCTGTGGTATCAGAGCTAGATTTCTCCCTGCCAAGCACCTCAGGACTAGCAGCTGTCAGACATAACTTATGTCAGACATAAGGTTGCCAGTCTGACTCGTCCTGCAGTGATCCTATAGCTTTCTAGGTACAGCATGGAGTACTGTAAAAACTTTCCATATTTTCAGTATTTCAGCCTTGGTAAAACATCCAACTACTTTGTGCAGCCAGCAGCTATAGTTTTTTTATTTTTTTCCTTATTTGGGTGTTCAGCAACCACCTAGCACTTTCATGGTCTTTAGATAAACCTGTCTCAGCTACATCTCCTCTAAAAAATAGCAACAGACCTTGCAAGGGCAGCTCCCTCTTTGAAAAGAGAGGTGCAGGGCCCCTTTGAGAGCCTGGCACATCCCATCTGGACCTGATTAGGGTGGTGGGAAGAGGTGGCACCTGGCATTAATAAAAGGTGAAAGAAGTACTAAGTAGGGGTTTTGGATGCCTGCGTGATCTCCTATGAAGGAGGGTGTTAGGAATGGGGTAGAGGAAGAAAGCGAAGGAAGGTCTTTGCTGGCAAAAGGATGAGGGGTGGTTCTGTGTCAGAGGTGTCTCTCTGAAAGTTTCCACAAATCAGGGCTGAGGAAGACTACAGTCAGTAGAAACATTAATGTCTTGTCTTCCTAAATTCATACAGGCAGGTGAGAAAAGGTAGGGAGGAGATCTCTGGAAAGACATCTATCTGTCTTCCTCTACCACAAGGGAAAATATGTAGGGAGACTGGATGATATAAATAACTAAAAATAAGGAGAGGCTCTTCCATTATGTCTTTTATGCAAGTCCCCAAGGTGAAGGCCCTGTAGGCTGAGCCACAGAAGGCAATCTCTAGGCAAAGTACTTCAGGAAACTGTTGTAGGGGACACCTGAAGTGACTGATGGCGCAAGAGACTGCAGATGAATTCGGGAGATAGCAGGAGATGTGAGAAAAGTCAGGTGTGTATCTTAGTGCACACCAACTGGGAGTTAAGTAACACAGGATCCTGAATTACCATGTCGCTGGATATGGGCTGTCAGTGCTCCCCAGCAGCCCAGGGGTAAATCAAACTCTGATTTCCTGTGCTTAAAGGGCAACTTCAGACGGATGGGTAGGAGGGGTAAGAATTGCAGCAATTCCAGCAGTTTTGAAAACAAAGTGACCTAGGAGAAGGTGAGAGAAGGCAAATTTCTGAACCTCTAAAAACCTATGTGATTGCTGATTTTCCTTCGTAAGTCTGATTCAAACCTGCTCGAATTGTGTTAGCTCTTGTTATTTGTAGTCTGTAGCTTAACTTACAAAAAAAAAAAAGGGAAGAAAAACAAACCCTGAGGAGAAGAGGAACAGACCCAAATCCACAACACATCAAGTGGCCATGTAATAGCACATTGCAAATGGGTTCACCATGGGCTTGCAGATGATTTAATAGTATATGACGGCCCACAATGCTCCAGTGACTCATTGCATTTGCTATATCTGTTCAAACTCACCATACTGAGCAAGAGAGATCTGCCTTCAAAAAAACCTCTAATACATTCTGGTGCTTTCGAGAGAATCATGGCATATCTCATGCTCTGAGAACACCTCGACCAGCTCTGTGGGGCTCTGGTAAGACATGCAGGCAGTTCAGCCTCTTTCAAGCCAGATTAAAACACGCATTGAGCCGAAAGGGACTTGGGAGAGTTCCACACAATCTACCTGAGGTGAGCGAAATAGATGATTTGGGATAGGAACATGGCTGATGTGTATTTCTCATCTGCTCCTGCTAGCTGGGGGATGGGAGATGCTGCATTTGTTGATTCTGAGCAAGGAGCTGTAGAGCAGTCCAATGCCAAAGATGTCCCCATGCCTTGGATGTGTGAGCCATCACCAGCATCCAGCCTGTTCCCCTGCAGGACCTCCCACTGCATTGCTTGTGCTTGACTACCTTGGACTTTAGTAGGGTCATATTGGTACAGCCTAGGGCAAACTAAGGTCCTAAATTCCCTACCTTCCTCTCTGCCTCGCAAATCCATTTATATGTATTTATTGGATGCATAGCAGCAACTTAGTGCTGTCAATAAAATAAAATAATTGCACTGGTAGCGGTAGTGGAAAGAGCACAAGTCAGGTCAGTCCCACTGTGCGTGGTGCTACAGACTCGTGCACAAGAGGTAGGATGTCCTGATCTACAAGATCTTGGCTGTGGAAACAAACTTCCTAAAATCACATTCAAATGGAATGTTTTATTTTTACAGTTCAGCCCAGACTCACTTCTGCCAGCTTGCTTTTTTCCCAGTGAACTCTTTAGATGCTCAGCTGAATTAATTATCGCAGCTTACCTCATGTTCTTAGTTTTTACTAATTACCAAAATTGGCAATTTCCCTCTGATGTCAGCATGGGCTTTGCCTGTGGAAGGACTAAATGAGGCCCTCAGGGTACAGTGCTCCATAGGGTTTAGGAGAGGGGGTTTTTTATGTTTCTTCAGTGAGGGTATGTGAGAGGGTTTGATAGAAAGCTTTTTAGCTCAGCTCTCTTCAGTTACTCTTTCCATGAAAGGTAACAGATGGTCATTGTGACGTGAACGTTATTCCGATATCCACAGAGGAGGAAAAAGGACCAGCGTGATCCAAACTTACAGGTTAGTTTATTTTAAGTTATTTTGTGACGTCAATAGGCAGTGATATATATAGCAAAATATTTTTCCTCCTTACTGCAGGGCCTTTAAAAGGATATCTTTGTTGTCTTAGTTGCCATAGCAGTGACGAGCGTGGATATATATCCATATGCACATGTATACATGCAAGGAGGGATTCCCCAACCCTGGGGTTGATTGTGTTGGCTTCTGTGCTTGTATTTCCTTTTCCTTCCCCTGCCTGAGGTGCTCTAAAGCACCAAGACAGCTTGTGAAACGTCCCCAAGCTGGAAAATGAGTATTTTCAGTCAACCATCTTGAAGCGTGGGCCTTATCGTGCTTTGCAGGGCTCTGTTATTTAGCGCTTATCTCCAAAAACAGGTAGAAAAGGCTGGGCAGAGCAGAGCTCCTGCACCTCCCTCTGATGCCAGGTGATTGGTGTGTGAAGGAGATGACAGAGATTTGCGGAGTGATGGGGCTCCATAAATAAATTAGGAGGCTATTAGTAGTAAATGCGCTGTTTACTATTTCGATGGGTTCACATGTGCCCAGATTGTGCTGAAAGGCCTTTGACGTGTTTAGCTCATCCTCACCTTGGAATAGATTTGTATCTCTGTGCTCATGTTTCAAAACTGTTCCTCCCTTTCAGCAGCCTACTAACATACTCCAGAGATATTCCCTCAGTGGTGTCTGTCGCTGTTCTTCCCTGCGTTTTCCCTGCCCTGAGCTCTGCATCCTTTTAACAGCAGGACTGTGATCCAGACCTGGAACGGTCCCTGAGTGCAGCCCTTGGGAAGTGAAACACTTGCAGAAAGTTCAGTTGTCACCTAGCTAGAGACCCCCTCTGTGTTGGTGACGGGAAGGCATTAATACACACTACCACCCCAGAGAGCAGAAACAGGGGAATCTGAAAAACTGAATCAGCCTACTTTTTGGTTTTAAACTCTTGCTTGCTAATGTTTTTATTTCCCCAGTGATTTTCATACTGGGGCTTTTTCACTTTACCTATCCAAACCTACGCTCCTGCATGCTCACAGCCAGCCAAAAATCAGCTTTTCTCTTTTTGCTTGTTTTTGTTGTTACCAACAAGTAAGTTGCTGGAACGAGAACTTGGCTGGCCATTGTGTTGATGACAAATGAAAGAGCAGCAAACACAGCTTGCTCGTCTGCAGCTACAGTGGTTCAGCAGGGCTGGCAGTAGTAAAGACACGTTATTTGTTGATAAAACACGCAGCACCAAACTCTGAGAAGGAGCTGAGACGGTATCTCAGTGCAATCATCTGTCCTGCCTGCACCTTTGGAAATCGCAGCTTCTTGTGCTGGCTCAGCCTGGAGAAGTCATGATAGGGCACAGTTCCTGCTGGGACAGGTCAGGAGGGATGCTCTGTGAGCAGCTGTGAGTGCCTGACAGGTAGCACAGGGCAAATCACAACATGCCACTTGCAGCAGTGATGTGCTCATGTAGGCACATCCAGGCTTTGTCAACGTAGCTTGTGTGTCCACATCCATCTTCACACACACACACACACATGTATGTGACATACGCATATAAATGTGTAACACACACACATGTGTGTGTATATCCATGTACAGGCATGGAAGTGCCATGCAAGGAGTGAAGGCACCAAGTGCCCCGGTGTGCAGGGCAGCTAAGCGGTGCTCTCTGAGTTTTAATCCCACCTTTACCAGCTTTCTGCAGGGTGACCTCACTCATACTGTTTAATCTCCTCCCCTTTGTGTCACTTCTCCGGTGAGGCTGAAAAGTCTTCATGCTGTCCTTCCATGTGTGTGTATGCCCAGTGCCCAGCATGGGAGGCCTTGCCCAGGGATAATTTAACAGCTACTGAAGATGCTGCTGCCTGAAGCATTGGAGGAACAGCCTTTAATGAGATTTTGGAGCAGAACCTGTGCTCTTAGTGGCACGGTGGCTCCTGGAGTTAAGGATCCTTAGAGCAAAACAGGGAAGAGAAAGGTTGCATACTCTGTTGTAAAAGTCCTGCCTCTGGCACAGCAGAAGTTTAGCCCCTGTGAAAAAAAGAGGTGCTAGTGTCACACACAGGCGTTCTCTTGGTGCTTTGGGCTATGCTGGTCATAAAGGACCCTGTGACTGCATGCGGTGCAGTACTGCTTGCAAAAAGGTGCGTGCGTGTTGCTTGCAAAAGGGCTGCAAAGTCAAGGGTTGCCAGAAAGCTCAACAGCCCTCTGAGGTCAGGGATAAACCCTTGCCTTACTCCATCAGTCATGACAAATGCATGCTGGGGCAGAGGTGCACCTTGGGGCAAAACCCTCATATTTCTTGTGCTTCAGGAGCAAAGCTTTGCATTGTCACTGCTAAACAGTGCCTCCCTGGGTCATAGTCCCTTTGAGGCTGGATGTCAGGGTGCTTCTGGTGGGTGGTGGGGGCAGATTGTCCTTCACGGTGTGTGTATGTCCCAGGAAGGGATGGTAGAACCTGGCATGGTGTCTAACGAAGCTCTGTGGGAAGGGGTGCTGGAATGCAGCATGTATCAAATTCTCATAATTATGGTGGTAGCTAGAACAGTAGGAGACAGACTTGGACCATAAAGCTGGCAGCCTGAGTAGCCAAGAGGCGCAGGATGGCAAGGAATGTGGAACCATGGAGGGGAAACGTGACTTTCCAAGGTTACATGGTGGGGTGGTGGGATAGCCAAGAAGAGTGGCCTGACTCCTAGGCCACTATCTGAGCAACGTGACCACATTCCCCTCAGTAACAAGAGCCATGCTGAACCTTTGCCAAGAACCATCTTCGCCCTGCTTTGAATGGTCACCATTTTTGAGGGTTTTTGTGGGGGGAAAGGAGTTGAACAGTAAATAAAGCCATTCTTTTCTACTTCTAGAGGTACTAAAAGCAGTAGTGCTGGAAACCAGCAGTATGATTGGTTTTCTTCATTGCTCCAAACCTTCTGGGAGGCAGAAAATCTTCACCTCTGCTGGTGTCTTCTAAGGCTACTCTCTCTGCTTTGAAGCATCCCAGTTGCTGGGTGCTTCTACAAGACATCTTTTTTCTTTTTGGTTTGCTTACTAGACTCAGTCGTGGGGAAACAGGACTGTAGCAAACCTGGCTCCTCACCAGTTTAAAAAGTCAGTTTGTTAGTCAAAGCCCTCCATTCTGCAGCAGTAAGTAGTCTTCATCCCTCCCATCCCTCCCAGCCCATCCATCGATCCATCCATCCATCCATCCATCCATCCATCCATCCATCCATCCATCCAACCAATTTTACTGACTTTATAATACACAGCAGCAACCTCTACCTTGAAAATAAAGCCTCAGACCGTCAGTTACTTTTATGTCAAGATAAATAGATTGGTGTGGAGTTTATGGATGTTAGGGACACCGGTCCAGGCTCTGAACAACAGAGCCCATTTAATTTCAAGAGCTGAATCTACACAAAATGTTCACAATAAAGCCCCAAACTAGGTGCAATAAACCTAACACCAGCCAAGTTTGCAAACCCAAGCTGAATTGCAGGGAAACCCAGGGCCAGGTTTCCAGTCAGCTTTGAAGCCACAGTTTTAAAGAGGCTCCTGATCAGGATTTTGATCTTCTCACAGGCTGTGCTTCAAGCTATTTCCACCAGCCAGGATTTGAGCTCACTGCTGCCAAATCCCAAACCTGCTTGAGATGGAGCAATGGCAGTGTCCAGAGGCGAGTTTTAGCCATTCCTAGCACGCAGCTCAGTGTAGGACTGGTGCCCCAGGGAAGGTGCTCTCAGTCCAGCCAGCAGCATGGGCAGGGCTGAGTGGCAGGCAGCTTCCCCTATTGATTGTAATGGTTTCATTTTCACTGGGTTTCAGCACTTGGCATTTTGGGCTGGATTTCACGCCAAGTTTTAAAATCCAAGAGGCCCACAGGCCTTGTGGACATGCAAAACCACCAATGTAATGAAAATTGGTTTAAAATTGATTTAGTTAAAAAAAAAAAGAAAAAGAAAAAAGAAAAAAAAATTCAAGCCACCATGTGGAAACATTTAGAAGAGTCAGTTATGAAGTTTAACCAAATGGAAGTAAATGCCTTTGAATGTGTCCATACAAAGCACTGGCACTGGAGAAAGTAAATCTATTTACAATGAATTTTAATTAAACCAGTTGAGCTCTTGTTTAATAGGTAGTATTGAGTAAAATGTAGCAAAACACTGATACCCCTGCTTAGACTTCCAGAAGTGCGTCAGTATCCCAGTCACCTTTGTAAACTTTTCCAGACACTTTACATAATTTTTTTGGGGGAGGGTGGGCATTGGTATTTCAGTCCAGGTCCTTGAACATATTTACTAAAATGTCTAAGCACCACTGATTTCTAAGAGGATCTAATGCCTTTGAGGATCTTGGCTTGCAGACTTCTTGCTCATTAATCTGAGGAGAGGTTTCTGCCCTTCTTGGTCAGCTTAAAAACTGTGACTGGACTGCAGGATCCCAAATGATTCAAGTCCAGTAGCAATTTATTCTGTCTTTAAGGTTTTGAGGCTATGAAGGACTGTAATCAAAACACATAGGGCAGGGAGATGCTCTGTAATCCCAAGCACTCCATCCTCTCGTGGGCTTGTGGAAATCGTCTCTGGGCTTGCCACTTAGTGGTCCTTGCTTGATGTCAAACCTGTTTGGTTAATGCAGACCATAAGGTTGAGTGAATATCTTTATTTTGAGCTGTTCCTGTACAGACTGGGTAATTTCCCATTGAATAAAGAGCACTCAGCAGTCTCTGTACTAGGTTCCAACATGGCAAAGAGCCAGCTTCAAGTTTTCAGGTAGGTTGTCCTGACAGCAGCATGGAAGAGATTTGTGGCTGATGTAGCTGAGCTCTCACAGCAGCACCAGTGATCTTTGTCACACAGTTGTTTTGTTCTCTGTATTGTGGTTTCTTGTTGGGTTCTTTCCCTTGCCAGTGTTGTCCAGCAAACTCTACCTGCAGTGCCACCAGCACAGGATGCTTCTGCTCCTCGTCTTTCCCTTCAGCATCTGCGCATGTGCACAGCTCTGCACATAAACACAGCAATCTCAGAGGGGACGTGATCAAAAGGTTTCAGAAGGGCTCTGCATGTTGTGAAATGTTTTGAGGCTCAGAGCCCAAAGAGGGAACTCCATCATGAATTCCCCATGTATAACTAATTTGGGAAAAGGGATTAAAATGGGACAGAGCCTCTTGCTTTTTCTCCCCCCTCCTCGATGGCCCCTTTCAGAAAATTAGGGGGCCCCTCTCCAAGGAGAAACTGTTGAAAATTGCACACTGCTTTCCCTTCCCCTTCCTCCTGAACATAGCCAGAACAGCAATATACATTTCTGAGGTTTGGCAGCAGCATTTGAAAGCATGTTTTTTTGCCAGAGAGGACTGGCTGATGGGGGCCAAAGTGCATGTGGGTTGGGGGGACAGTGGGGGAAGAGAAGGGAAGGCACCTGTACCCTCTCTTCCTGCCACTGCTATTACAGATCTTATTCCCACCATTTCCCAGCTGGTACCTGATGATCATGTTTATTCTCTGGATTGTATCGTTGGCTGCTGGAATGAGAGCCATCAGGCGAGATTTGTGCCTGAACTTCAGTTTCATAACAAAAGCAGAGACAGTTGTTCTTGCGACAGACCTCTCTTGGACTGAACAAAAACATGTATGACCCATGTGCAGTCCATACAACTGAGAAATATGTTTGCTAAGCTCGTCCAGAGCTAGTGATGATCCTGTTTTATGTTAAGCTTTCCTCTGCTGTAACAGCACTGCCTTCCTTCTCCCAGCCCCATCTCCGTCCTCTCCCTGCTTGATGCAGCACCAGCCCCAGCAGCTTGCTGAGAGCCCCCTTGGCCTGCTTTGGTCCTGGTTGCCACAATGTCTGGACCGGTATCTGGTGCTGCAGTACACACACATGTTTTTAGCACCCTGCTGAAGTCTAATGATGTCATCTCTCATGGCTCAGAGGAAGAAATTTCCATTTCATTTCAGAATTTTTATGGGAAGATTTGAAAAGATTCGGAGGGGGGTGTGTGGAAATTTTGATGCCCCATGAATCTGAAACTTGAAGTGTTTTCATGGCTCACAAGCTCAAAAGCTCTTCCTGTACTTCCTCATCTGCACCTTTCTTTTCTTTAAAAGGAGAAGGGAGAGGAAAAACAGAAGAGGACAGTAAAAGTCTCTCCCCCCTCCTGAACAGAGCTTTCAGAATATCATAAATGAAACTTTCTCCAAGCATTTTGTTAGTGTTAAAAACAAAAGAGATATTTAGTTAAAAAGAAGTCTTTATTTGACAAAAAGTCCAGGCTATTTCCCATTATTAATATTCATTTATGAGCACAAACCTGTCTTTTTTTGTGCACAGTTGATGTGGAGGGCCTCGGGCATGCCCAAAGCCCATGCAGCAGCAATGTGAGCTTACAAATGTTTCCTTATTGTCTGTCATCATAATTAAGAGAATAAATATGTACATTTAGCTTGTCACCTTCCTCAGCTTGGGCTGGGAGCAGGCATTCATGCTCCAGTGATCTCTTGCCCTGTGGTTAAACTTTGCTAAACTTCCTCTGCCAGTCCACAGCAGCAGGGTAGGTGGAGCTGTCCCTGCTGCCCTCAAAGTTCAAGCCCCCATCAGAGGAGCTGCAGCCATCAGCGTGGGAGAGGAGAGAGGGGCTGCTATTATTCATGTTTTTACATGGCTGGGTTCCACTTTGGCAGACGGGAGAGACTGCAGTCTGAAAGCCGTGGGCTGATAAGTGGTTTTGGAGAGATAAGATATGAAAGACTCAGTAATTCTGGAAGAGAGTGTTGAGTAGTTCATATGTGTAAGTCCAGATGTTCAGTGGAAGGAGCTGTTCCAGCCCTTCAGCTGAGAATGTCTGCTTGCACGCGTATGGTCTGATGTGCTCATGGCACTGGCCAAGCGATGTGGTCCCCAGGAGCAGCAAATGGAGCACTGAGTTCCCTGTGGAACCTGGGAAACCACAGGGTTAATGCTCAGGTAGTGTCCTATTTCCATCTGGCTTTGACAGATGTATCCCACTGAGAAGGTGAGGATGCCTTCTGATCAGAGAAGCTGCACACCTCTTGGTCTCGGGGGCTGCCTTGCTGGTCCCATGGGACACTGCTTTACTGCTGGCCCATTAAATGCCACCCACACATGGCTGGTGTGGATGCCTAAGTCTTCCAGAACACAGGCTGAGCTGTAGACTCCCTGATTTCTCCCCTGAGCAATGAACAAGGTATAAAGTAGCTCTCCACTCACATCTGATGGAGCTAAGGGGACAGTGGCCACTGCAAGGCAGGAAGAGGGTTTGTCCCTGTCTCTAGTGTTAGGCTTTGGAGCACAGTTCTGGTACTTGGGTATATAACCTGCTCTCCAGCAAAGCTGTGTGAGTACACCTATTCCAGAAAGTGCTTTTCCTGCAGAGGAGAGGCTTGTGTCCAGAACAGCTGCACCAGTTAACTGCTCTTGAATGTGAATCATCGCTGAGGGAGGGCTGCATTTAACTAGAAGCGTATCTTATCAGCAGCCTATGTCTCAAACATGCAGTCACAGGGCTGTTCGAGTCAGAGAGAGACTCAGGGCCAGGTTCCCAGGAGCTGTCAATTGGGGATAGCTTCCCTAAAATGGATGTAGCTGTATTGATTTAAATAGGGTGGGAATTTAGCCCTGAATATTCTGCAAGTACATGAACTGTCATGGGCCACGATTTTTCCAAGGAGGCACATCGTTTATTATCGTGAGCAAGATCATTGCAGACAGGGAAACAGATAAGCAGTTGGATTTCCTTTGGGCCATGATTTTTGGAATGGATGCATTGGTTCATCTAACATGGACTTGCTTAGCTGGTGCTTGAATAGAAACAGAAAACATCCGTACTTAATGAAGCCTCTTCAGAACCAAAGTCCCATAATTTATTTATTTGTCTCTAAGAGGAAATTGTATGTGGGGCCCTCAGGTATTTTAATTGGTAATCATCACCAGGTTTTTCATGTGTGCTCAAGGGCAGGTTATCATTCACCTGGAGGATTTAAGTGAGGCAGTGGGGATCCCTCTCTTCTTTGCAGGGTTGGATATCACCCAAGGAGGCCTTTCCAAGTTTTGCCTGCTACTTGCATGCAGAGCCTGCTGACTCTCCTGTCCCCGCTGGCAGGATGGTGACCCTGGCAGGGTGTGTGGAGGGCAGTGGGGGGTGATGGCCTCTTGAGCATGCACTGTTTTTGTGTTGGTCAGTCACATGTTGTGTAGTGGCTACTCTTCACCCCTGGGGATGCCCTGCTGAGAGCCAAGCAAAGCATGGTGGGTTTGTGTGGGAAAGATGTATCTGCAGGACCTAAGGCAGGAATGGTTAAAACGGGGTGGTAAAAGACCCTTGGCCTGAGAGTGACCTGGTTGTTGGCAGTATGAGCAGCTTGTGGTGCTGTGTCATTGTGTCCCTGTGCAGCGGTACTCTACCTACCTCCTAAAATCCTCCTCGCCTGCCACAGGCCTTCAGGCACCACCAGCAGCTCCTGCAAGCTGCAGCCGCAGAGAAGCGTGACCATAGCACTCTTCTGTTCCACATTACAGCCCAGGATCCACCTCTGTTGCCGTTAGTGTGCATTCCTCTCTCTGATTCACAGTGGCATCTCCCTCTGCTTCTTACTCATTACCCAAACATCTTGGCGAGCAGCAGCCTGTTAGTGGCTTTGGTCGCTTGGCACAGGCATTGGAATCTCATGGTAAACCCAGAGACACTTTATGGAGGTGTAGTATCTTGGTTTTGGTTCCCATTGCATTTTTCTAGCACAGAGGCCAAAAACACATCAAAGAAGTGAGTCTGGCAGCGAGCACCAACCCTAAATTCATTACACTCCAATTAGGCTGTTAAGAAGAGATAAAAGAAGCAGCAAAACTGAATGTCCTCCTCAATTTCTGTTTGCTGAGGTTACTTCTCTCTTTTGTGGTCTGAGTCCCTGGGTATCTTAGTCCAGCAGCACCAGTGGTGGTGTGTACTTAGGGACAGCTGAGGCATCCTTCTCATTAAAGCCATGATTGGATCAAAGTGCTTCAGACAGTCCCCGAGGAAGAAGGAAAGGTTTCTCTTTTTGTGCCTCCCTTTGGGACTAACAGCTTTTTCACTATTCCACCTCATCGTCCTGGTCCCCCTCTTCTCCCTGCAGTTTGTGATGGATGTGGATTCCTTGCTGCTAAGCATGAAGGCCGAGACTTTGGGCAGCTGGGGCAATGGGCATTGTCTCTGCAGCATCCTTTGCTTGGGTGGAGTGTCCACAGCTGTCCCTTGGTCAGGGTCATTCCTCTGAGGACAGGAACAAAGCAACAACTACTAAGCTAGAGATATCAAGAAAGAAAATCAGTAGCTTGGTTGCAGCTTGGGGATTTGGGTGATGAAATATTGCATTCCAGTATCCCCTCTCCATGGCTTATTAAATAGGCAGATCTCTTTCAGTTGTGTACCACTGCTTCCCATGCCACCAAGTACAGGAGCAACCAGGGCTTGAGTGGTAACAGCACCCATGGCAAAGGATGTCCTTGCAGTTGGCCCTTGGCAAAAGTAGTTGCAAATAAAGTAATCTTTTTTATATTTACCAATATTTTAGTTATGATCTAGATGCCTAAATAATGGTAAAGTCTTATAGAGAGAATCAAAAAAAAGCTTTACAAACGAACAAAATTGGATCTTTTAACGAACACTGATTTTTGCTGTCAAAAGTAGTGGCAGTTTTTCTCCACATCTTGAAATGTGAAAACTCCCTATAGTTAGACAGAAAAATGAGGATTTCCAAAAACATTCACGAGTGATTTGTCCAGTTCAGAAAACCTGGTAAAACCTGTGAAAATTTCTTGACAGCTTTATGGATAACACCAAGTCTATCTTCAAATGGATCTGTCTTTGATGGGTAAAGAATATTCCTGTGTTTTAATGTGTGATAAAACTGCCTTTTCATAAAAAGTGGAAAACATCACAGCAGGGCCATGGTCTCTCTGTGGGACCATCTGGGATGTCCACAACTTGACTAGGACAGGGAGGTAAGGTCATCAGTGGTCCTCAAGAAACTCCTGCATGTAAATGATGCATCCAGATAAGTCTCTCATGACTAGAGGGTGTGTGACTGGACCTCAGCTCCCTGATTTTGTCAGGGCACAAATTATCTTCTCCTGCACACGTCCTAGTGGTCATGGGAAGGAAACGTGCACATGGGCTAATCTTCAATCATGTCCTTTCTCCTGGATGTCGCTGGTGGCAATGACCTCAGGCAACACCATGGCATGAGTCTGCCATGCAGTTTAGATATAGCCTCAATACACCCATGTCTGAGTCAAGGGATGGTCTGTTCTTTCTGAATACTCTGTGACAAAATGGTCAGTGCATCAAAAAGATCCAGTGCATTGAACACGTTGGATAACAGTTTCCTTAATGGCTGGGACAACTGTCAGTTTGTCAGATATTATCAAACAAAGAAAAGGAATGATCCTCCTCTCTTCGTCTTTCTCATCCCTTCCTTTACTGTAGCCTTCATGACAAAAGCTGGCTTTGTCTTCACTGGGAGAAAATGTGGTGGCACATGCTAAACTTGTGCTAAGTAACTGGTAAAACCAAACTAAAGTTGTAATTCCAGAGAAGTCCCAGGAATTGTATCTTTTACCTCATTTTTCAGATCAAGAAAATGCTGTCTTTGGGCTGGCCTGTTAGCTCATCTGAAAACATGTAAACCATCCTGTCTTTCCAAGGCATTTACGTGGTCTCAACCACACTGTTTTGTTTTCATTAATCTTAGATAATGCTCTTTATTCACAGTAAAGGTCAGTGCCTTTTCTCCTTTTGGCTGGAGACCACAGGCAGAGGGACCACAGATGCCAGCAGGCATGCAGGTGATCCTTCTCCCTGCAGACACAAGCAGCTCTTTCCTCTGCACCACGGGAGATTTGTAGAGAATCCTGAGTTAGTCCCTGGTCCCCAAGAAATGGGGAAACCTATGCCCCTAAATAATAGAAAGCAGTTGATATCTTTGGGGGAGCCAGCATCAGCAGTTTCCTCTTAGCTGGCTGACAAGGGAGGAAAAGGCTGCAGGAAGCCAGGAAGCCTCAAAGGGATCCCTCAGCACAGCTCAACAGGGATTTCCTAAGCTCACCGCAAAGCCACAGGGGAGGACAACCATTCAGAGGCTTTTGATTCAGCACACTGTAGTCCAAATCCCACTCCCTATGTCTGCTTTTTCCAGAGGAGCACTGAGCTTCTCCACAGTGAGCCTACCCCGGCAGGACTGGCCTCTGTGGCATTGTCAAGGCTGGAGGAAGGGGGCTTTGGGGTGCCTTTCTCCTCGCAGGGGAGGGAGCAGGGTTCAGAAATGGGATGGAACACTTCCTTGGATGGCTTGTGATACGGCAAGTATGTCAGGACACGAGCTGCTGAGTAGCTGATAAAGGGGAGAGGAGGGAGAAAACTTACTGCTCCTCTTCGTGCCTAGGGCCCCATGATGAGCTAATATCCAAAGGCATGCTTTTCTCCCTCATGCCCTGATCTTTGCTGTGCAGGGAAAGGATAACTGCTGTGAACAAGCACCAGAATATGTTCTGGGTGGGTGGGGGACCTGGACTTGCATGTGGGCAGGGGCATTTCCCCATCATTCAGTTTATTTCTGGCTCTCTGAAAGTCTGCAAGATAGGAAAGAACTTCTCTCTTCTACCCCATGATCTTTTTGTCTTTGAAGCTTTCAGCTTTGTTGTTGTTGTTGTCTTTAAAACTGGTCTCTGAAGGATGTCCCCTCCACATTTACACACATGATCAATAAAGGCTTCCAGAAGAAATTTGGGTTTGGCTGGAAATTGCATTCAAAACTTCTCCCTGTGGAGGAAGATGAAAAGATTCCTACAGAAGGTTTCCACCTCTTCTTCCAGGAACTGTAGTTCTTTGGATTCACTTGAGTGACCCATCAACTTCCCGTACTCCCTGCTCAATCTGTGTCACTGTTTTCCAGCTAACAGGCATCCAGTGCTCCAAGAAAGAGCTGTCAGCTGGGTTACAGCAGTGTCAGAAACTAAGGACAACCCCTTATTGGTAGAGCATTTTGAAATCTGTGCCTCATATGTTGATAGACAGAAGTTCCTGACAGGCCCCTGAGGGAACTCTTCTTCCACTGCATGTGCCTTGACATAGCTGTGCCCACAGTTGGGGAAAGACATACCAGGGCATCTCCTGCCCTGCCAGCAGTGGCCAGTTTTAGCCTCAGCAATTAAATCATTAAGCAGGTGGAAGCCTTGCTTCTTCCCGTTTGTAATGTCTATGCTAGAATATTTCATTAATGAAATCACTGATGTTTATTACCTACTAAATGATCTCTCTCTCCAACAATCTCTGAGGGTTATTACCACAAAGACTTGCACAACAGATGTTAAAAGCCATCAGTTTAAATCAACATATACTTTTATTAAAAACAAAACCGAATGGGTTTTTTTTTTTCTAATCCCTGCATTCCAGTCACTAAAGCTGAGATAATCTTCTGGAGAAGCTAATGGATATTGTTAATATCTGGAGTGAATTTATAAAGAGCTAGGAGAGAACAAACAGGAGAGCAGAGACAACCTTCAGCAGCAGCAGCAGCAATGAAGACAATCTGTTGTGCTTTGCTAGCAGAGCTTTACGTGTGCCAGCCATTTCATCCATTTAGGATGATGCACAAGATGAAGTCAGGTATTTGTAATTATGCCTTGCACTTCTTTTTTTCCTGACTCAGGATCCCAGATTTAAGGAGTTAAGCAACTGTAATGTCAAGGGTGCGTATTTGTTGTCAGCCATTTTTCATTCCTTGTGGTTTGCTACAGAAATCTAGACAGGCTGTTGTTTGTGGTCAGTTTAACGCAATGTGAAACTTTCGTAAAGGTGACTAAAGGTCTGACATCTCCAGCTGAAGTTTATTTTTTTTCCCCCGCTCATGAATGGAGCCAAGTCCAAGCAAGAACAGCCTAGGTTCAAGTCTTTCTAAAGTACTGGTGACTGCTGAGGAAGGAGGATTTGCCTAACTGCGGGAGTGACATGAGGAGCAGATGAAAAGCTTTGGATCCTGATTGCATTGAGTGCACCTTGTCACTGGTGAGCTCCTAAAAGACCAGCAATACCTCACCAAATTGAAACAGTTGCACTTTACAATGCCAGTGGTGGTGTATAATCTGTGCTGATGTGAATGGTGATACAAGATAAGCAGGGCAACATGAATGATGGTCCAGGTGTGGTCATGCTTTCCAATTCTGCAAAAGTAAGGTTTCCAGTTCAGACTTATTTATGTAAGGGACTTTCTCAAAAGATCTCCTGTGAATTGACGTGTTTCCAGCTGATCTAAACTCAGAAATCAATGCTAGCGTGTAGACTTCAGTGGAAAGTTTTGTAATAAAACACATCTTGTGACATTTCATCAGGTACTGGAGAAGAACTTTCTCCAAGAGACCATTTCCCTGATGCTTTTTTTCCTCACTTTGGGTAATTTTGCTTTAAGACCTGCTGTGAGTCATGTCCATCGTAGTGGATTAGGAATGGTGCCTTTGGCATGTTTCAGAGTACTTGGTTTGGAAATAACGTTATGGTTTCTGCAAACAGTGTAAACTGAAGATGTGCAGAGTGCTCATTCCTAGAGCTTCAGAGTGCCCCAAGGGATGGCAGGACTGGCAAACATGCCGCCCTGATTTCAAAACAGAGAGGCGGAAATCTAAACCCAGGGTGCTCTTCCCACCACACTATCCATCCATAATCATCTCCCAGTCTGCCTGCCCACCATTTGCAATAGCCATCCAGTCTGCCTCTTGAGGACCTCCTTCATTGTCTTCACCTTTCTTAGATTAAATAATAAGGGGGAAACACTGCTTTTCCCTTTTTGTCTTCCTTTCTTTTCTTTTTTTCCCCCCTCTCCCTTCTCCATTCCTTAGCACTGCGGAGCCTGATGTCACTCTCTCAACAGATATGTGGGAGGTTCGCGCTGGGATTTTCCTCCCTGGGATAACGCACAGTGTTTACTGTCTGTTGCCTTTCCGGTGGTCTCCCAGCCTCCAGCAATGGGAGTCACGAGGTCCTTTCCCCCCCGTCCCATGGTCTGTGGTATCTGTTGTTTTCCGAGCGCTGGAATCTTTGTCCCCGTTACGTAGCCCCAAACCTGACCTTGTCGGAGACCACACACGGGTGTCTCTGGATGAGAGGGGAATGTATGGAATGTTTTTCAATGAGCAGTTTATGAAATTCCTTTCCTATACGTTTCAGAAATTCTTTAAGTTAAAGAGCACAAACATTTCTCCAAGGAAACTGGAGTTCGCAGGAGCTCAAATGCAGGCACTTGTTTTTAAAAACATTCTTTATTAAGAAGGGGGGAAGAAAAGGAGGGGGTGAAAGAGAAAAGAGAAGATGTAAACAAGAAAGCCTAATTCCCCTCCCTGTATATGCGCAGGCAGGAATAACAGCACAGTGGGGCTGCACGCCTCTGAGGCCTGACAGCAGGCTGTGTCCCCCTACCAAGTGATAGAGAGCTGAACTGACCCTGTGTGTGCCATAGGGGGCAAGGGGTGAGACCCACAGAGCCTCATCCTGGCCCACAAAATGTGGGGAAAGAGGAAACAGGCCAATGCTGATTGCGAACATGGCCGAGATAGGCAAAGGCAATACTGAGGGCAAGGGGATGTCTTAAATCCAAAAGATTCTCTTGAAGAGAAAGCATACGGCTTTTAGGCATGTTTTCCTCAGACGGTGTTTTATATATTCACACATTGAAAATAGCATGATCAGGTATTTATACAAAACTTGACAGAGGAAACTGGGGCCAAGATCTATTTTTTTTTTTTTTTTTTTTTTTGTTCCACTGAATNGCATGCGACTGAAGTTCAGGGGGAAGAAGAGGGAGGGCTCTGGCCAGGGCACCCTCTGCAGTGCAGGGCTGAGTCCTCACGGGCTGAGGGAAACCAGTTCTGCCTTGGGTGTGTGCTCCAAGAGCTGAGCTATTGTACGATAAGGTGGTACCACCTCTTCCTCTGTTTGTGTTTTGGAAGAAAGTGGAGTTGCCGTTGCATGTTTGAAGGGCCCTGGCATTGGTGGCCATGCTCCAGGAGATCCTGGGGAGCTGTGGCTGAAGGTAAAGAGGGGATATGGGTATGGAACTGCATGTCAAAGCCGAGGTGCTTTCAGGCATTCTCCAAAGCGGAATTACTAATTTTGAAAACCCAGTGGTTTCCAGGGTCTGAGGAGGACCTTTGTCTGGGCCTCGCATACCTCAGTCCCACTTTAAGTACCTAGGTCCCTTTTTGGATCTGGGCCTAATCTGCTAATTCAAATCCAGCTTGCATGCGTCAGAACTGTAAGCCAATATAGAGTTGGCAGGAAATGGCTTTCCTATCCTGTGAACATTTTCAGGATTTTTTTTTTTAACCAAACCTGGGTTTAAAACTTGGGCCAACAGCCAGAATTTAAAAAATTTTTGCAAAATGAAAACCCAGGTTCTGAATCCTTTTCCTCTAACATCAGCTAAAACATTTGATTTCAATATTGACTTCTGCTTTGTGTTTTATTCTTTTATTACCAGTGGTTTAATTTTAAAAACAAAAGTGGAATTTAAAACTAGAGGGAGTTGGTTGAACTCTCTCGCCCCATCAAAAGTCTTGGGTTTGACGGATTGGCATATTCTGATCTGAAAAGCACTTCATCAGAAACAACCGTAGGCTGATGAGCTGCAGCTGTTGGCATCTGATGGCAGTGGTCTGTAATAAATAAGTATGTCAGTGTAGTACAGCAGATGAAAAACATAGCAGCTGGTGTACACCGGCCATCTCAGCAGAGACACCAGCTCATAGGCACAGGAGATGATTTTCCTCCTTATGAGGCGTAGTTTCTTATCTCCTGGTTGAGGAACATGTGCTGTGACTCGTAGTATCGCTGTATGAATCATGGAGTGGTGGACAGGATTTGGATCTGGGACACTTCACCACTGTAGGCCATTCAAGCAACAGATCCACAACAGTACCTTTTAACAATCTGCAGTATGGCTAGGACTTCTCCTGCTGTATATAAATTTGAATTTTATTTTCTGTGCCTTCTTTTATGCCTGGCGCCAATTCTTCCCCCCTTGGTTCTGATCCAAACACCATTGGAATCAACCTAAGTCCTTCCAGCAGCTTCAGTGGGCTTTGGAGCAAATCCTTTGCATGCTAAACAACCTTCATCTCATCTTTCAGAATCACAGAACATTCTGAGTTGGAAGGGACCCACAAGGATCATGGAGTCCAACTCTTAAGTGAATGGCCCACATGGGGATCGAACCTACAACCTTGGCATTATTAACACCATGCTCTCACCAACCAAGCTGATCTCAGGCACTTCCTGGAAAATACACTTATTTCACAAAGCTTTTAAGCACAGCTGATCCCATGTAACTTTTACATTGCTTTGCAATAGACTTTCAGCCAGTGAACTGTATGTGGGTCAGCTGGAGGAAAACCAGGATTCACTGATCGGGGTTGCTCTGTCTTTGCTCTGTCAGAGCACGCAAGCAAGAAAATAGGTTGTTTATTAGTACTGAGGATGAGTTTAAAAGTACGATAAGGGCCATCCAGAACCAGGTCTTGTGACATAACTCTTTCACTGTCATACAATATTCTTGAAGAGATTTGCAGTTTCTTTCCACATGAGAGACTTTTGGAACCAGAGTATGGAAATGTAATGAAAACGTGTGGGTGTGGTGTGGCTCACTTCAGTGTCTTCTTGATTCCATTGGCCAATAAATAAGACATATCTTGCAGTTTAAAAAATCCTGTGTGCAGTGAAAGCCAGAGAGGTGTCAGATCTGTGGTTTTCCATCATACCAGGTGTTGTCTTTCCTTGGAGGGCAGGGAATGCTGCTGGCTTGCCATCCAGCAGCTCTTATCTGTCCCTGTATGACACTGTGCAAACAGACCTGTTCAGGCTGTGCTGAGAGGGTTTTCCACCACGTCTTTTCCATTATTCTCCAGCCTCGTCTGTTCTTAATCCCACAGACACTCACTATGTGTGCCATTTTTTTCCCTCTCCTGCTCTCTGTCCCTTCTGTCTCCATAATGAGTGCTAGTCCTACAATGACATTTACTGACCCAGAACTGCTTTTTGGGTAGCACAGATGACGTGCAAACACAGAATAATAGACAGCCCTTGCCCTGAAAGGACTAGAAAGCTGGAGAAGATGCATCAGATTCAGAAAGGTGCTTGTTCAGGACTGAATGTCAGGTTGAAGAGAGAAGCCATGGTGTGTTGAGCGTACACATGAAGCTGATATTCCTGCCTTGAGTAGCTGGTGATCTCATCAGGTGAACCACAGACACTGGGGTGGGGAGCAGAGCAGCCTCCAAGAGCAGGAAAGAGCAGGCAGCTGTCGGTGGTATTATGGATGGTTAGGGTTAATTGTCCCTTTAACCAAAATTGTGGGGGTCTGTAGAGGAGGAGGAGGTCAAGGGAAGGTGTGGAGAAAGATGTTTATTCAGAGTTTCCACAAGAAACAGAGCTGTTAGGAAGACTTTTAGGAATGGGAGGAGGCCATGAAGAGGGTAAGGAGCCTGACCAACTGTATAGAAGTAATGTAAGGGGCAGAGAAGTAAGACTGACAGTGTCTGAGACCCTGGTGAGTTCAAGTTCCAAGACCAAAGTAGAACATCCTGGAATTATTGAAATAGAGTATAGTAACTGATCTAACTAGATTTGCTGGCTTGAAAAATGTTTGGAGGTTTAGAAATTCTTCTACATGGCAGGAAGTAGGGGGGAGGGGGGTGTGAAGAGATATCAGAGACACTGAAAAAAACCCACAACCCACTGATCTCAGAAAATACCATCATTTTGGGGGGCAACAGAAATCTTTGTTCTCACTGACCTCCTACCATACAAAAGTTAAGCTTGTGGACATTGCAAGAGCAGGAAAGACAATTGAAAAAGCCCTGTCCAGACTTGCCTCTCCTCTCTGTCCCAATTTGCTTTCAGATCTAGCCAGTTCTGTTCTCAGTACACCCTATGTCACTGCAGTGGGTTTTTTGCAGTACAATGAAGCTGTGAACCTGAAGAACAGTGACTTCCATACAGCTGTCTCTGCAGTTTTCCAAACCAAAAAAGAACAAGCAGAATGAGACCATCAGCCTATCTAAGAGTAGTGAGCACAACTTCACTTTTAAAGCCATCTGTCAAACAGCTGGCTTCAGAAGAAAAATTTACCAAGCAGGAGTGTGGAGGAACTCATGGTTGTTGTTTTGTTTTTTCCCTTCCTTTCATCTGGCTAGGATTAAGTATTTTGTTTTTCTCTTCTGCATGCATCAACATGCCACCATGGGACTGTATTACTTCATACACAGATGAACAAAAGGAAGAAAAAAGAGTTGCCATTGTTCGTATGGAGCATCAGCCGGGTTGAGGTAGAAACTGCTCAGGGCTGAAGCAGAGGTGTGAGAAGCACAACATTGTCTCCTAGGGAGGGGAGTGAAGTCTGCAGCTTTCTCTTCTGGTTGGGGGAGCATGTGAGATTTCAGGTCATTCCAGAAGCACGAGGGTGAATTTAGAGAAGTGTTAGAGAATACGGAAGGGGAATTTCGCTAGCTGATTCTAGGTTGGCTTATCATAGAATCATGGGAATCAGGGCTAGAAAAGAAAACATATTCTATTAAGTCATTCTATCCGGTCCCTACAACCAACCAGTGTATGCTTCCTCCCATGGGCTTTCCAGGCAAGGTTAACCCTTAGAGAATAATGAATGATCCTTACTGAAGTACAAAAAGAAATTGGCTTCTGGATTTCTTCCCCCTCACTCCTCCAGAAAGGTATCCTTTCCTCTTTCTGATTCACATCTCCTCTGCCCTTCCCACCCTACTGAGAGCTCATAAACAGGTATCTTCTCCCAGCTCAAAAAAACAGGTCAAGAAATACTGGTATCAGAAAAAACAAAGATTTAGGAGGACTCTTCAAAGATGGATGGTCAGAGAAGTACTTAATCCCTTAAGAGAGATGTTTCTTTCTTTTCCTACTCTAAAGAAAGCTCCTCTCTGCCCCCTTACCTGCCTTTGCAAACACTTAGCAAAGATGATGATTTACCAGTTGTTATCTAACTTGGAGCTGTCGGTTTCCTGAGGACGAAGGCCCAGTGCACAATACAACAACAAGGTCTTACATTTAACTGCAAAGTCCCTTGACACTGCAGCATTCCAGCACAGCAGGCTGGAAAATGTGTTGCAGCTCCGTATAAATCGAAGGGGGGTGGGGGNAGAAATGTAATGAATTAAATATGGAAATGAATAATACACTTAAGTACAATCTCCTCAGTGTCATCTTGGTATTCAATTCCATTTATTTTATGCTGTCCCTGCATGATCAACTTGCACAGATTTATGTGTAGTGAATACACTGGAATCTGGAACTGGAACTGGAACTGTTTTGTCGAGATTATCCGAAATAAAGCTGGAGGCTCAGCCATGGAGGAAGAGAATAGGAAGGGTTTGTAGGGCTTGGGGGGGGCTTAAGAAGCAGCCCAAGAACAGAAGGAAGCATGTAATACTGGCATTTGTTGCTGGGGTAATTGTAGGACGTACCAACTGCCATTGAAATTAATGCCTTTAGGTTTTGCTAGACCACTGCTTTGAACAAAGGAGAGATCCCATCCGTCAGAGCTGCTTCTTCAGGCTGACATTATTTTAGTGTTTATGAGGATATCTGAATCACAAAATGAAGTTCGAGGTTTTCAGAAGAATGTAGAGCTTCTGTGGTGCAGAAGACTGAGCCTGGAGTAACGGAGCTGTCCACCCTCATCCTCCATATGTGACTTTTACTGCTTTGACATAAAGATGTGCAGCTTGGTTTTTTTCCTTGTCTTAATATGCCATTATTTCTAGTGTAGGCTTCTTTTTCTTTGATCCCTAGGTGTAAGAACAGACTGTGGTGAATCTCTGTATTTTTCCTCTTGGGTATGGTTAGGTTGCGAAATGTTTTTATAGGAGTTGCTGTGGAGTGAATGTTTTATGAAGTATATTGATCCAAGAACAGGTTAACTTTAGCTGATGAGTTACCATGCATCAGCTGCTCTGCGGTAACTGTCCAAGCACATGCTTTTAAACCGAAGCACTCCCATGTAATCATGTGTGCCAAAGTGCTAAAATGTCAATTTGTGTCTGACAAACTCCAAATGTTTTGTGATTTCATTACATGTTTAGTATTAACTACCCACACAGTGAGGAAATCGTGTCCTGCTTCACAGTTGCATTTGTTTAACAGCAGCCTGAATCCCCTCTGAGTCTTTTTGTGTCTATTGGTGAAGGACTTGAAAAGTCTGTAAGGAGTCTTTTCCATGCAAAAGTACCTACACATAAAAATATCCAGTCACATTTTGACTAATTGCAGCAGATTAAAGGCTTATGCTCATAGCATTGCAGGACTTGTTTTCTCTTGAGAGGTCATTTTTGTGGCTTTACTTGAGCGCTAAGATGTCCATATCCCTCCTGAACTGGGGATGCTGAGGCTGAAGATATAATTCTTCTAATGAGTCTAATAGTGGCCAGCTGGGGGACAAAACCACTTCCCTGTTTGTACTTGGTAAAGCCTTTTTTTTCACACCTGAGCATCATATTAGTCATCAAACACTGCAGTGCGATCTCATGCTGAGGTGGTTAATTTTGATGTTCTTTATGCACAGATTTGCAAGACAGATTTTCTACCCTGAGTGCAGGGCTTTGGCTTCCACCTTTCAAACTTCAGTCAGATTTCCCTGCTGGAGGTGCCATCTTTAAATGCCTTTTAGGGGCAGGAGATGGGTAGAATTGAACCTCCTCCTTTATTGCCAGGTCTGATTAGTTTCATTTGCCTCTAATAAAAAGCACATATTGCATTGTGATAATTTAAGCAGGTACTTCTTGTACCCCGCTCCCCAATCCAGCCTGTTCTCTTTCTTCTTTACCATCTTAGTAACTTGTATGCTATCTGCAAATCTCCCTATCAGAGATTTTGTGTCATCTAGGTTATTACTGAAAATGCTAAACCTTGTTGGACTAATAACCAGTTTCTGAAAGCATCTTGCTAGTGCTCCCATTTACGATAATGCCTCACAGTTAATAACTATATGTTGAAAGCTGTCACTGAAACACATGTTGGTAGGTCTAGTACATGCCTTGCTATGTCCATACACTGTGAAGTATTTATGTCTTAACTAAGATATCATGAGATATCAAATTACACGCCTTGGAGCAAAACAAATATACTCTACTAATGCCATTGCCTTCACCAGGATAAACCTTTGTTCGAAGAAAGGTGACAGTCTGTGCTTCTCATGAGTACCAGAGCAATTCCACACCTCTATACATCTGTTTCTAAGAGACATTGAATTTGCTGGCAACTGGGGTTTACCGAAAGTCCCATGGCAAACCTCTGGAACTCAAATTTACTGCCTTTATTCCCCTCAGGACATGTTGGCATTCATGTCCTGTTGTTGTTGGCCAACATCTCCTTAGTTGTCCATATCTTGCATTTCAAAGAATGTGACCCTTTCTTTGAGGAGGTATCATATTTCCTTGAAATCAAAGACTGTTCCTCTCTCAAGGTCTTGAAAAGTTCAGCCCACACTTCAGATACTTGTGTGATCTACCACAATTCCCAAAGCTGAGGGATTTTCTTATTTACTTACAGATACTCAGTGCAGGATGGGTTGGCAGATGACAACCTGGGAGGGCAGCTTGCTCCCGCTGGTCAGCGCTGGATGTATTTTACCTCATGTAGAGCCATTACAGTCCTTCAAATTGATGCACAGGCAATAAGGAGTTATCTATGTGTCACTTGTCATATCTTACTGCTCTTGGAACCCATCTTCCCGTCTTCTCAGGGTTTGCCTGCCTCTCTCTGTCATGTTTAATTCTTCTTGCTGAGGGCCTTGGGACAGGGACCTGTGATTTTTTTTTTTTTTTTCTCATTGTAATTGTAAGGGCCCATAAAGTTGCAGACCTCCTCTAGTACTGAGTAAATAATAAACAATGCTAATTCTTTTCACTCAAAAGCTCAGTCTGCAGATTCTTAAGAGGGAGAATAGTGCCACTGCAATCGCAAAAGCGCACATCATCACCAGATGGAAATCAATACATGGCATCACTGTGAGAGTCCACATGGTAGCACTTGTCAGTAATTCTCTTCCAGTCTGTCAACACAGTACTCCATCACACAAACAGGAGGAGCATGTTGTGGGTTTATGTATTTGAACCTCTCTGGGGACACCACTAATATAAAAAGCATTGCCACCAGAGGCTTCTTGTACACTTAATGAAAGGAAATACATTTTCCTTTATTCTCTCCTTGAGCTTGTGGGGGCTTGGACTCACAGAGCATAGCTATACTCTTGTTTCGTGGATAGCAGCACTGCAAGAGTTACTGGCAGCTGTGATAACAGACTCCTACCCCTTCAGGCTGAGCTAGGACCAGGCTCTTGGTTCACACTGGCAACATCTGTACAAAACCTTAATATCAAGCCTGCAAATCCAGGCACTGGAGCAACGGGATGATCTTGCCCATGATAGGACCTCCAGGTCTCTCATAGAGCTCCCGCACTTCACCCCTTGGAGGAGAAATAACAGCAACATGTAGTGGCCCCTTCGCTCGCAGCAAGGGCACAAATGCTTAGCCAGCCATGGGCACGCAGCAACGGGGAGATGTTTGGGCAGCCCTCAACTTACCAGCCAGCCATCTTTCTCCATTGGTCTCCAGTGGGAGCTCTCCACAAGGTGGCAATGTTACACCACACATCCCACCATTTCCTCTGGCACATGACTCCTGGTTGAAGTTTCCCTCATCCCAAGAGTGGTGCCCTTGGTTCTGTGCACCCACTGTAGGCATGAAGGCAAGCCCAGCTCAGACTGAGGTGAGTACAGGTGGTCTTCCTGACAGTTCTCTGCCAGGTCTTCTTGGACAGAGAGCCAGGTCTAACTTTGTGGCTTTGACACTACTTGTTGGCCATGGGAAAAGACAAGGCATGAGCCTATGGAGCCACCAGGCTTGGAGAACTGTGGTCATGCTCTTTGGGCAAAATGGCAGACTTTTAAGAGGCCAGATCTGGTATCTTTGTCTTACTAAATTGTGCTTAATTGAAAAAGTGATCCTGCTGCAATATGTAGGGTATCTGTGAAGCACAAGACAACCTTGACATGAATGAGCAAGCCAAAAAATGTCTGTCCTGGCTTATACCTGCTTCCCATTAGTTTAAAAGCAGCCAGGAAACATTAGCTGAAAATGAGATGCGATAATTGTTAGGTTGCTTATATCTGCTTAAATCTAGCAGCAGTAACAAAAGAAATACAAATGATAGATACATAACACTAGCTTCCTTCTACATCACACAGGCCAGGATTTTGTGAATTATCCCCAGATTTCAGTACCTCCCCTCCAGCTTCTGTTCTGTCTCTTACAATAAAGATTTGCTTGCCAATTTCTTTGAACAGGGGAAGCGAGCCAAGCCAGTCCTGGAAAGGGTTGAGCTATGTTTGTTGTGCTGTTTTGGGAAGCCCTTTTTTGATATGTGCCAATGTACTTTGTCCCCCTTAAGTCTCTTTATCCTTGTGGGGGGTCTCTGTCCTTTAGCTGATGCCTTGAGAAACCCTCTCAGAAAATCTGGGGCAGTTCAGGGTGGAAGTGGGAAGGATGCTTTGTCAGCTCCTCTCACAGAAAAGACTCTGTCTAAAGCAGAAGTGTCCTGTAGCTACTGTACAGTTGTGTCGTCTTCTGAAGCACCAGGTATTGGTCATGGATGGCAAGAGGAGAGCAGATTAGATGGATCCAATGAACTCATTTGGTATGGCAGGCTTTAAGCAGTTTGAAGCCTACAAGGGCATTTCCATTTCCAAACCACAAATTATTTCCAGAAACTGGGAAACAAGAGGAGGGAAACAAGAGGAAGGAAAGCTTGCACATGGCAAGCTCAACAGAGAAGAAAAATCCTTTGCAATGAAGTCATTGGACAGAAAGTAAACTGCCCACAAGCCCTTTTACCAGAAGAGTTTGGATCGAGCGTCCAGTGAATAGGAGAATTATACGTAACATGCAGTATATGAACTGTCTGGACAATAAAGAAGTGTTGTCCATGGGTTGGTCTCAAAACTTCCACTGAAGCCTTTAATGCATGAGTCAGTCCCAGAGAAGATTGGTATATATTACCAGAGCTAGGTTAGAGGAAAGGTGGAACTTTTCACAGAAAATAGTTAACGCTTTGCTTAATCAGGCTTGCTAAACTTTGCTTAACTTGTGCAATGATTTCTGGCTCCTCCATATGGCCTTCACCTTTGAGTACTATTGATTAACGAATACCTAGTTTACCATATGATCTGAGTTCCTCTTAAACACCTTTCTCCTCTTTATTCAATGGAGTTTGTTATTTTAACCCTTTGACTGGGAATTTACTCACCCAGTAGGTGGCTGGTACCTCTTCTGAGGAGCTTTGTGTTAAGGAAGCAAGTGAGAGAGGCTGAAGATCCTGTCAATGAAAGCCAAACTCTTTTGAACTGCTTAGGCTCTGAACTCTTTGTGTTGTGGTAGGATCTAGTAGGAATTCTTCAGCTAGGAGAGGGGGGCCTGCTCTGAGGCACAGGACCAGCACGAAATGAGAGGGCTGCTCCTGCTCTAAAGAACTGCAGCCTGAAGAGAAAACACAAAGAATGGGAGGAAAACTAGAGGCACAAAGAAAAGAGATTACTTGGACAAGACTGAACAGTAAATCAGTGGCAAAACTTCGAAGAGTTCCCTTGAGTCCTAATCTGGTGACCTTTTCAGTGGGGCAGGCTGCCTCTGGCTTTTCACTGAAGTGTGCAAAGCATTGGCTTTTGATTTGCAAATAGATTAGAGCATACAGCCCCTTATGCCAAAAAACTTCAGCACAAAGTTAACATTGCCTAATGGTGTCTCATATTGTTCCAGAATGCATAGAGGATTAATCCTCACCACAATATGAAAAATTAATGCAAATTTAAACTTCTGAAAAGTAGGAAATATTGGTACACTGTCAAAATAACCTTAACGCCACCCTCTCTGAGAATTGCTGCTGTATTTGCTCATACAGACTGAATCTCAGGGGAAATTCAAGAAACAAGGCACGTGAAAGCACCCGGTACAGATTAGTATTGTCTTTGTCAGAGCGTATCCCATCAGGAGAGATGGAACAAGCAGCAGAGGGTTCTCTTAAATTTCTTCATAGCCACTTCCTTTTAGTTCATAGACTTTAAAGCCAGGAAGACCTCCCTAGAATGTCTGACCTTATCTATAAGAACTTTCAGACTCCTTTTAATTCCTCTGTATTGAGCCAAATACACAGAGATTGTCCACAACATCTTCTATGAAGGCACACGTTCAGTTCTTGAGTGCCACAGTACTTTCAGACAGAGAACCTATTGTCTGGGGGCCTTGGCTCGGGTCCTCCCCTGCTCAGTCACCACAAGGTTGGCTTGCTAACCTTGGCATGCTCAGCAGAGAGGATGCATTTTGGGATGTTGAGGCACGCTGGTTTGGGAGTGCTTAGAATAGTCCACCTAAAACCGGAAAGTGATGCTTGGTTTTATCTATAGCAGAGCTGGGATTCCTCTAATAGCTGGATGAACTTAATCTAGTGCCCCTTTTCCTTTTGGGGTAAAAGGGGTCTAGCAGTGACGCAAATAGGTTGCAGTTTAGAAAAGAGTTTGGCTCTTCAGGCCTTAGGATCCCTCCTCATCTATCAGCAAGGTGCTAACAGCTCAACTTCCAACATCAAGAGCAAATCAATACATTTATTTAGTCAGGATGCTTTCCCCCAGAGGGAAAGGGCTAGTAGGGGTCTGTAGTTCCAGCAGCACCTGCAGAGATGCTCTCGCTATACGGCTGCAGGGGACCTGGTGCTGGTAGGGTGGTCAGTGCTCCCATCATGGCAGTGAGGGACTGGGTGTGGGACCCCCAAATCTCCCTTGGACCTTGCTGCAAGCACTGAAGCCCCATGTATGCTTCAACTCCTCACTTAGCAACACTGCTCCTTTTGCCTGTCTTACTTTTCCAGCTTATAAGCAATTTGGGCAGAGCCTGGCGCTCTCTCCATATGCTCTGGGTGTTGCATTTAAGTGTAAGATGCTCAAGTCTGGTATGCTGTGTGTATAAACTCTGGTTTTATTGAGCTGGGAGGAAGAAAAATCCTCTTTTCTCATCTGCAGCCCACCTAACTCTTGTTATCCAGTAAGTAAGAGCTGGGTAGGGAGAGCTCAGACTCTTGTGCTATTTAATCATGTTTGATATTACAGCCCAGTGAAATGTTTATGGGGAGCCATTTATTAGATGTCTTTTCCCTCTACGTGCTCAGGTGCTTTGAGGAACTTCCTGAATTTACCCCTGTGCAACTCTCAGTTGAATCATTCCTCCAGACAAGTTTCAGCCCCAGATTAATAAAAACTTGAGTCCAAACATGATTCACTCTTTTGACTGGATGCTGAAAGTCTGGTATTCTCTTGCCTGGACAAGGGCAGCTGTTTTTATCTTTCTTAAAAAGAAGAAATAGTGAGTAAGGGAAAGGAAATAACACACAATGGATGGCAGTCAGGAGTTATTTGTGTAATGAACAATCTTTGCAATGCTTCCACGACACTGGGACTAAAATGCAGATGCCAAAGGGAAAGTGGCTGAAAGGGGATGCCCGTACAGCCCTCCCATCTGGAGTGGTCCCATCTGGTGCTCATCCCTTACACCTCAGGACTTGTCAGTCATGACATGGTTTCATTTTCTCCGCCCTGCAGTGATGCAACATCTCTGTGTCGTGGTGGGAACTGAGGCACAGGCTAGATGAAATGTCTTGCCCCGTGGTTAGTGGGAGGCAGACTCCAAGTCATTTATAATGTTTTCTTCACTTCCACTGGGGCACATTTCTCCAGTGACTTTTTTTTTTCAGGGTAGAAGGAGGTTCCCTAATGTGCCCTGGTATCTCTAAGGGACATGGACATCCACTTCTGCTTGGTCTTGGTACTGCTGTTTCCTAGAGGCTAAATATCTGTCCGTGCCCTGTTCTTTATATTCTTCCCTGAATACTTGTTACCAGTTACTGTCGCATCCAAAATACTGCACTTCTTGGACATTTGGTCTTATGTAATGTGGCATTCATGTTCTTAATAGGTTTGGGCACTTCCCTGTTTTTCATTGTGGTCTCCACTGGGCAGGTAATACACAAAATGACCCCAGAAAATTTGGTGTCAGTCTCTTGGACATTTTCTTTTCCATGCAGTCCTGCCTCCAGTGGGGTTGGCAGTTGACAGAGTTCTCTACCACTCCCCCAAAAGGTCTTTCCCAGGTATATATTGTGTGTTCAACAAAGAACTACTTTTCGCAGTAGTGTAAATCAGAGTTGTGCAAGCAAAGCGTGCGAGACCGTGGAATCCTGATTATTTTTAATGGCCCAAGGAGCTCCTACCATCACAGAACCTGAACTTTCAAGCCAGCCTGAAAAAGTTTTACCCTAATTGCTGCTTTGATCCCAGTTGCTTTTGGTTATGGTTGAGAAGGCACATGGATGTCTCCTGAGCAGTGGTCAGGAGATGGGATAGGTGTCTGGCACAGGAGAGGGCAGTGGAAAGGAGCAGAGCCACATTGCAGAGCCAAGGTGGTACAGCAATTGCCTTTTGACAGGGATGTGGTTTCCAGAATGTCTCTCTATTTCTGGCAGAAGATGTCAGGGCCAATGAATCCTGGAAGCTCTCAAGTGCAAGTCTGGATATGTTCTGTCTCCGTGTGCCAGCTCTGCTGAAGGAAAAATGACTGCCACACCACTGTCCCATCCCTCAGCAGCTATTTGGCAACCTCACCCCTGCATCAACACAGCAGCTGGCTTGCCTGCTATCTGCTGACCCTTTTCTTTTCCTCAACCCTTATGCCCTGAACAGATCAATTTTTAGAATTTACAGAGAGTCAGATGTACAGTTGAGAACTGAATGCAGATGAAAAACTACTGGAAAAACGGGTGGAAGTTGCTAGAAAGCAGCATTATTTATCCCCCATGGCCAGCGTCAGGTCAAGCAGCAGCTCTCCTGGCTCCCTTGCAGTCCTTTGAGCCCCTGCTGAATCTGATGCTTGTTCAAGGTCGCCTGGCCACTTTTGGCTCCTGGCTCTGTGCCTCAGCCCCTTGCTGATGGGTGTGTTCTGCAGCATGATCAGCCAGGAGAGAAGGGGCAAACCTCGCCTGCTGGCACAAGTATTTTTGTTCAGTTCAGACCTTCTCTCTTTCCCCTATCAACACTCTTGGATCCACCAGTTTCTTTGACAACATCCTTGTCTCTAAGCAGTTTCAGGGGCTGGGCAAAGTCAGAATTTTATTTTGGTGCATCTCTCACCTTGAAAAGTGTTACAAAAACATGAAGTCACTGCTAGAAAGGGTTGGAAATTTTATTTCACATGGTTTTTTTTCTGTCACAAAAGACAAATATATTCAAACTGCAATTGTTTGTGGTAAATGGGATGGTTTTAACAAATTTTCCAGCTTACTAAATTGTTACAAGTTTTCTAAACCAAATTTTTCTTTTTTTTTTTTCATGATTAGAGGTTTGAAGGTTTTCTGCACTGAAATAACATTTCATTTTTAAATTTAATTCACAGTAGAAGAAAGACATTAAATAGCAGGAAAAGTCCAACTCAAAATTATTTTTATCTGTACCAATTTTTGCTTTGCTTTGTTTTCGTTGGCTTGGTTTTTTTTTCGCTCGTGGTCTGTGAACAGCTCTGAGATTTCCTTCCAGTTTTCTTTCTGACGGGGAGAGGAACATCAACTGAAGTTTTGAAAACTTTTATAAGAAAGGGAAAGTCTTCCCTGCCAAGCTCTAGCTACAGCTTGGATATGTCTGAAAACACTGACTGTCAAAAGCTGTGATCTGATTTTACCAGGAAGGGTTTTCTTATGTTGTCACACCCCTGTGTAGCCTCTGAAGAGTGAGTAACAGGGAGCTATTCTTGAGAGTTTCCACCTGCGTGAGCTCTTAAACTTTTCTAAAATAGAGTATATCATGTTTTGGAGATGGAGATGTGTTAAGGAGCTTGGAGACAGCCAGAATGATTTGTAAACAGAATTATGTGAGACAGGAGTCAATGAATAAGAATAATGACATGTAGGAAAGGATTGGGAAATAAGTTAGGGATGACTCAGTGTGAAGGTATACAGCAAACAATCTCCCATCACTGGCAGAAAATGCACAGGGGGGCTTTGAAGCAGAAGATTATCTCCAGTAGACACTCCAACCTCTAGAGGTTTGCAGCTCAGGCACTCCTTGAGCCAGGAGCTTCATCTCTTTGTTTCAAGGCGTGGCTAGGATATCTTGAAATACAGTGTAAATAACAATAAAAATCTAATAATTGTGGCTTTTTCAAAGTTGAGTGGAACTGGAGCCAATGGAAAAGATCCTGTGGCACCTTGTTTGTTAGAGCATCTTTCTTTTCCCTACGTTTCATTTATCCCTGGTTTGATTTCCAGAACAATCATGCCAGTCCTGTGTTTTTTACTTTTACATTTGCCTGAAAAATATTTTGAGGTTTTTTTATAGTAAGCCTTCAGCCTTTCTTCCAATGAAGTTTCAATTAAAAAAAAAGAAAAAGCCAAACTTCAATTTAAATCTTTTATTCGACCCCACTTTTAACCTTATCTCTCTCCCTAGCAGAGTAGTTAATTGGAGAGGTGGCTTTGACCCTGAAGAACATCATCCGCTCTTTCTTCTCCTGCACATAAATCTCACTGGTGCACCTTGCCCTGTGCAGCACAATAAGACTGAGTGACCAGCACACACTCAGCAGAGGAGATGAGGAGGGTGTAAGTACCAATAGTTTACAAATGACCCCAGAGAAGTGTACGAATTATGTTGCTAACAACTGTACTCTGCATGGCAGCGATCCAGGGCCTTGTAATTAGATGTGAATATTACAGTTGGCTTCAAAACACTCTAGAAATAAGAAATTGCTGTCTTTTGGGGAATTAGAGCATCTTTTTATTGGATGGGGGGAGAGCAGATTGGTGGCAGGCTTGTTTCATGTTTTTGTATTCCAGGCAGTTTGCCTGCTCAAGAGGAAGCTATTTATTGATCTCTGACTGCGAGGGTTAATAAATCTCTGTTCAGACCGGTTCAGACTATGGCCGGATCAGTCCGAGGCAGATGATAACTGCTTCTTAACCAGAGGTTCTCTGAAGCTGCCCTGCTCTGGTCTGCAATCTCGGGGTTTTCTTGATCTTCCCTCGAGCCTCTAGCGTTCAGGTAGTTCGGATTTAATTCACATGGAGTTCTTTTTTCATTGTATGGCACTGAGGCCAATGGCTCTTTTTCCCATCCCTATTCCGTCATACATCCATGCCACCTCTGATGGGGGTGAGTGCCTGCTTGGCAGACAGGCTGGTTTCATTACCCCCTCTCCTCCCCTCGCCTCCTGAAGGACATCTTCTTTCGGAATCTCTGTGTGTGTGTATGGAAATCAGCTTGCGCTCCACACAATGTGCGAAAGCCCCCTGGAAGGATTTTATGAGGGGTCACACGCTCGAGCCTGCCTGTCACTGCCCACCCAGGGGTGGCCACCCCACCCTGCCGCCTCCCCGGGACTTGCCCTTTGATTCCTCACCCTGAGCGGCGAATGCCTCCGCTTCAATAGACGTAATTTCCAATTGTCTCCATGCGCTTTGGAAGTCTCTCTATCACACCCTGAACAAATATGCCTCTTTTTTTTTTTTTCTCTCTCTTTTTTATTTGTTCTTCTGAACTCTCTGCTGAATAATCGGTTCTTTCCCCACTTCCATGTTTCTGCTCTAATCAAGGACAGATTCCTGTGAAAATGGATTAGTCTTCCCACCCCGCAATGTGTGTATGTCTTTTTTTTTTTTTTATAATTTCCTAGAACTGGTAGATTTGGCTGGCCCTCGGGTCTCTTCTGCTGCAGGAGGGTTAAAGGGAGAGCTGGGTGGCCTGTTTGCTTTCAACTTTAACCATTTCATCATTTGCAGAGAAAACCCTTTCCCCTACTCTTCATTAAGAGGGTCAATCTCATGCGGTGTAGGAACCTCCACTGACACTGTGTCAGCAGCTTTGGGCTCAGGTAATGCCTCCTACCAGCGGTGCAGCCTGAGCAGCCCTGACCTATGGTCCTGAGAGGTGCTGGATGCCTGTTAGATGCGGAGTGCCCTTGGCTCTCACTGGAGATGCCGGGACTCAAGACAGGGACCCTTTTCTCCAGAGCTGTAAGCACACCCTGAAGTATGGAAGCTCTTGATGTTGAGTTTCATAATTGAGGATATTGCATTCTCTGGACTTCTCCATTTCCCTGGCCTCCCACTGGGTGTGGAAAGCACCAATTCTCACCTTCCCTCAAGGGTGCTGGATGCCTGGCAGTGGGACAGCAGGGCCAGATGCGGTCTCACATCTACAGGAAGGTGAACCTCGCATCCAGAGGAAGGTGAACTTCTGCAAAACCTGAGGAGGGCACTAGAGAAGTGCAGAAATGTCAAGGCAGGGACTCAGCCAGCCAGTGCATGTGGCTGCCATCTGCAGAGCCCACCGCCTCTTCTGCTGGGCTTTTCCAGGAGGGGTGAGGTGAAGGGGGGAAAAGCGTTCTCAGGCTATTTTTTGTGTTGTGGAGCAGCTAAGGTCTTATCAACACTTTCCTCCCCGTCTGATCTGTGATTACTGAGCCTTCACGTGTACACACTGGTTGTGTGTGTGTATAAAAATATATGGCTGTGTAATTAGAACCAGCCAAGAATATTTGGCTGAAATGGTCGTGAAGGGTGGAGGGGGGAACCAGGGGATGTCCAAATATACCGATTCATTGGAGCCAGAACTCTTCATGGGAAGTGTCAGGTTTGATGAATTTCCCATTCAAAAAAAAAAAAAAAAAAAAAAAAAAAAAAAAAAAAAAGGTTTTGACATATTTTAAACATTTCAATGCAGCGTTTTTAAGCCATCACCTCCCAGCCTCATTTTTTTTTCCTGCTTGCAGAGGTTTTTGAGATCATTCTGAATCAGGCAGAACAGGGATTTGAAATGTGGCCAATGTCCTAAACATTACCTAAACAGCATCAGTCAGTCTGTTTCTCTCCTTTTCACCAAGAAAAGCTTCCTTTTAAAACTGATCAAAGCTGAAATGGTCCACAGGGATATGCCAACTTTAGCCAAATAATATATTTGACTAGATGAGGTGATAGTCACCTCTAATTAAAATGTTTCCATTGTCGGTGTATTTTAGTGACTCTTCCCACCTCCAAGATGCACCTACCATCCTACCTTACAGCAGCTTCTTGACTGAGTCCCTTAACTGAGCTGGTTTTCCCTCGCCCTCCTCATTTGCCCATATCTTTCCATCTTCACAGAAAGGCTCCCTGCTCCCTCACTGGTGCTGCACAACCTCATCCTTGCCACGCAACAGGAGGTCAAGGAGATGGCAGAGCTGGCACAGGCAGAGACTACCACACTTCATGACTGTGTGTGAAACCCATGCAGTTCAGAGAGGCTCTGAGGAATTGGGACCCTTATTGAGGACCTAAGACATTATTAGAACCACGTCCATCAGGGGAGTTGTCCTGAGGGCCATGTGGCTGGTACTGTTGCCCAAACTATTATTCATGCTTGTCTAGGTAGAAAGTCCTTGTGCTGGAGCCCAGATCCTCAAAGGTTTGGCTTAACTGGAGAATCAAATACCTAAATACCTTTGGGGATTGCAGCCTTAGTCACTGCATCCACAGCCAGTTTTAAATCCACTCTGGAGAACTTATAAATGCTTCTTTATAAGCTTTTCAAGCTCTGACCCTGACTGGCTTTGTCCTGGTGGTACTGAGCACCTCAGCTCACCTCCTTGCTCTCCCTTCCCCACACAGCAGTTTCTCTGGGGGCATGGCCACCCCTCTTCCCTTCCTCCAAACCCTTGAGCAAAGCAGTCACCTGAGCCACTGTTTCAGTAGGTCACTGTGGGGTGGGCTAAGCAGAGGTTGGCAGAGTGAGCCACAGCTGAACAAAAAGGTAATGTAAATTTACGTGTCTGTTCACATGTAAATAATACATAGATAGCCCTATATGTTTATATATATTTAAATATACATGTTATTTTCATGCCAGTGTTCCAATACATTGAACTAGTTCAAATCTGGGCTGAAGAGCTGGGGCGAAAGGATCCGTTCCCAGTGCTCTTAGCACAGTGTTCTTCTATGCTGGGTGACACCACCGTGGGTAACAGCAGCTTGTCACTGCACCAACACCTGCATTTGGGAGCAGTGGGAGGGACACACAACATCACTGTTTCCTTCCTTGGGACATTGGAAAAGACTTTCTCCTGTGGGTCACATAGGAGCTGCCATCTGCGAGGTTTCCTGCACTTTCCTTGCCACAATCAGGTACAAGCTCCAGAACTTCCCATTTAATTCAGCTTGAATATATATTATTGTCTTTTTTTTTTCCCTGTACCATCCTTGTGACCCTCAAAGGCTATTTATCTTCCCAAGTTCTTTTGCATTAAGTTACAAAGGGCAATCTTGTTAGATACGGTGATAAACAGCAGCAAAAAATAATGCAAGCAAGAAATGATGAACTGTTAAAAGGGACTTAAACTGTAAAGTATTCAAATGTTAATGGAATACTCATAAGTGTTGACAAAAATTTGCAATCTTGGGGATTTTTGAGATGAAAATTTGAATTTATCTATTTTACATCATGGCAAACTCAAATCTAAGCCAAATCAGAGGTCAGAGGATTGATCTGGTACCATCTGAACTGAGAGCAAATCAAAGTGCTGCCATGCTGGGAATCACTCCCATGGGGGTGCCTGACTGAAGCCAGCAGAGAAGAGCTTACCCCACTGATGTGCAGACAGTGGTGATGCTTCCAGGGGAGCCTGACCACCCAACCCCTGCTGGTCCCACAGCCCAAATAAGCTCAGCACTGCAATGCCAGCTAACTGTGCCTCCGTACAGGAGTTGGACTCAGTGATCCATGTGGGTCCCTTTCCTGCTGAGTATATTCTGTGTTTCTGTGATAGATCCCCCAAAACACCATCAGTCTCTGACCTACTTTTGTCTCTAACAAAACCTTTTCTATTCTTATTTTTCTTGCTCTTTGCCCTGGTTTTCAGCTTGCTTTCCATGTCATGTCTCTGTATGTACATTCAAGGCTTATACAGCTTTTACTGACATTTTCTTGTAAATATGGGTTTGGGCCGCAACCCACCCATTACACATTCAAAGGGTGCTTCATTGACAAGTCCCTCCAAATCAACAGGAAAATCAGCTGCACGGTCCTCTTTTATTTTCTTCTCCAGAGACCTGCTTGGACTCCCTCCTGTGCTGTGCCAATGCTCAGGCCTGCCTGCTCCCCACAGGCATCTAGGGGAGCTTTAAGGCTTCCCTGCATTGATTTTTAGGTCCCAGGAGCTGCGTGAAGGGCTGTCAAAGAGCATTGCATCTTACAGTAGGGATGCACAGGGCTGCCCTGGAGCACTCCTGTGAGATCCATGGAGAAGCTGGCCATGCCAGGGGCCGAGCAGCCCTGCTGCTGGCATGCATGCAACCACACCAAAGAAAACACTGCAGCCAGCTCTGTCTCCAGAGCAGGAGAGCATCCCCTGAGCCAGCAGAGGCAGCAGCTCACATCTGTTCAGGCGGCCACACGAGCTGCACAGCCTTAACACTGCTGCTTCTCATTTATTCACCTGCCTTTTTTTTTCCCTCTTCCCCCCTCCACCCTCGTGCAGACGGATTTCCCTCAGACAGGACCTCCCCGCGGCTGTCTCTGCGCGTGTTGTTCCCTCTGCCGAGTTCTAGGCACTGCGTAGGGGTGGGCTGGGGGCCGAGTTTGCCCGAAGGGCATTGCTTTGTACCTACCAGATGTGCTGAATTTCTCACTCTGGCTCCCTCTGAGCAGCCCCCTGCTTCCTATTGACCTTGCTGTAATTTAGATTCTCAGCCTTTTGCCAGTCCCTGCAGCTGATTTATTCTCCTGGCGTTTAATGTTGGATTTGCCTCTTCGGAGAAAGGTTATAACCACCTTGGAAATACTTGAAGAGCAGACCTTCTCTTTTTTTTGTTGTTTTTTTTTTTTTCTCGCTCTTTGAGAGCAAGCTCCTGTTACAGTATGTGGTAGCCTGCAGCTCCCCAGCTAGCAAATTCTCTGCTGGTCAGGTCTCTATGTGAGCATTTGCATTCTGTCATTAAGCCTTTAGAGATCTTGCCAGCCACTGGTTTGGCATCCAGTCATTCTCAGCAGGACTGGTTGCCTGTATCCTGTCTTTAGCTAATGCTCTGTCAACCACAGGGGAAACTCAGCCAACAAGATCTCTATCAGCCTTTCAAGGACCAACCGTTCCGCCATGTGGACTGAAGTCGTGCACTCTGGCCCGATCTATTTATTAAAGAGCTCTGCCAATCAGCAGACCTTGTCAAAAATAATGTTTCCCCTTATCCTCTCCCTCCTTCCTGGAAAATGTTGATGTGAGTGACAAAATGTTTGTTTTCATTGACTTATTCCATGGAAATTTACAGGTTCTGTTGGAAAATGAAAGATGTTTTCAGCTGCTGAAGATCTTTCACTTTAAGGTTTTTCAGATTTCCAATAGAAGAAAAATAATTGAAAATTTTCTAGTAAAGGCACTAATCACTGTTAACACATGGATTCAACTGAATCTCAGCTTTCCAGCAAGACTGCTCTTTGCTTAGGTTCACTAGCGATTGAATGGTTCACACACACACGAGGTGCTCCTGTGGGATGGTGCTGAGGCTTGCTGTGGGACACATTGCCACCTGTGTTTTTGGGCAGTGTTGGCTACCTCTTATCACCCCTTCAGGACACATTGTTGTCCTGCATTGCTGGTTGACTTGACACATACAAAAACGGTCTTTTTTCTTGATGGAGACTGCTTGCTGTCTGATCATCTAGATGGCCTTCAGGCATTGTTTCAGAAGAAGTGTTTTTTGTTTGGAAGACAGGTGTAACTGTGTGGCTTAAATTCTTCTTTGTGTGGCAAAGATCTAGATCTAGTTACCATTTCTTTCTTCCAGTGTGGATCAGGTGTGGCCATATAAGCTATAACCAGGGTCTTCTTCATTCCTTTGTGTTCGGGAGACCACGTCTGAGTGCAGAGGGAGCTCTCCCAGATGCTTCAGACCCAATACAGGGGCTTTCACTTCACTTAGTCTTCAGACGTGTAGAAATCCATGACAAAGCCAAGCAGTTCACACAGATAGCTTGCATTTTGATGACAACATGATCCTTTCTTGTTCATCTCAACACATCTGGTCCTGCCTTCCCCTCTCATCACATCTTTATCTATTGTTACCCTTCCACCCCTAAACACACACACACACACACACACACACACACACACACACACACATACACACACAGGATCACGTCTTTGTTTCTGTCCAGGCCATGGGCTTCCTACTTTTTGGACCAGAAACTGAGGCATTGCATCATTAGGCTCTGCTCTGTTGTACAAGCATGTGGGAAGGTGGAGAATGTTGACCAAATAAAGCCTGGAACTGCTCCATTAGTGAGATGTGCTCTCAAAGCCACTGTGATCACTGGAATTAAGCTTTAAAGTACTCTGAGCAAATGCTGAGCTAGCCCAGCTCTGAGAGTTGCTGTGTGTGCATGCATGTTTGTGCATGCACACGTGTCTGCTTCATCCAGATGCTCTGGCTCAGCCTCTTTGAGCTTGGCAGAGGGCTCTTTCCAGAAACTTGGGCTTGTTTCTTCAATGCCTGGTGGGTTGCTCTGAGCTGGCCTCCAGTTTGTCTGGCAGATACCAGCCAGCCATTTAACCACAGCTGGATTGGTAGGAGAAAGCTTTGGAAACCAAAGAGCCTTGCCCATCCTTGTTGGCTGAATCTCTCCCTCTTGCCTGCCCAGCTCTGGAGGTGCTGTCACTCCGACACTTCAGTTGCACCTCACACAAAATCACCAAACAGCTGGTAGGGCAAACACAGGAAGAGTGGATTTTCGTTTGGAGAATGCAGCTCTGCCAAAACTCCAAATATCTTGAAATATTTTTAGGACGAAAAGTGCTATTTTTAAAATCCTGAAACAACTTTTTAAAATGTGGTGCAATAGGTAATATGAAATATAAAGAAAGTCCAACTAGTCTTGTCCAGATTTTAAAAAGAAAAAAAAAAAGGTGGTTTTTTTCATAGAGAATTTAGTCATATTCAGCTTTTATCCTGCCTTTGAGGAGAAAACCCTTCTGATCTTGAGTGAGTCCAAATTACAGTACCTCACTTCTATGGTGAAACAAAATACTGGTTCACAGTGAAACTTAATGGGAGGATTTTTCTTGAGGATCAAACCCTATTTATGCTGCACAACTGTGTCATTCGGTTGGAGTTCTCCTAGAAAAGCCTCAGTCCCTCAGCTGGAAAATAGGAAAAGCCCCATGCAGGAAATGTGACTGATCATGAGACACGCACATTGAGTCAAGCGTGATATCAATGAGGAAAAAGAACGGCCCTGTGGGTAGGGCAGTGGTCTCAGAGGTGAGATCCGGGTTCCCTGTTCCCTGCAAGTGGTCCCCGTGGCCACGGCCCCATGGCCTGAGATCATCCTTGTCAGATAGCGATTATGGCTTCGGCGGTGGCTCTCAATGTGCCATTAGTACCGATCAAGTGCACCCTGTACGCAAAGTCCCAGCCTGATGACGAAGGTGGCCAGAGGTGATGAAGGTGACTTGGTACCAGGTATCAGCTCTTTGATTATAAGGAAACATGCAAACCTTTTTCCTCTTGGCTCCTACTGCATTACATTTTCCTCTTGGCTCCTTGAGGGGAGCCAGAAAAATCCCACAGTTAGAAGTCTGCTGGAAGCTCAGCAGTCGAGGGGCTGGTGGCACACAAGACCTGACAGACTTGGGAGTGAATAGGAGTAAACCCAGCAGGGTTAGGTGAGGCCAGCGAGCTTTATTTTTGAAGCGGCACAGAGAGAGAGAGGGAAGAAAGGAAGGAGGAAACAGCTGTAAGGACATTTTTGTTGCTGACTGGTCCAAAGGAATGTGTATAAACAGCTTTAGATGTATTTTCCTGAGCATGCTAAGTGTATTTACTCCCTGCTCTAATTGGTCCTGCCTGAAGTTAGCCAGGACTAAGAGTTCCCATGGGAAGTACGCCTCACTGACTCAAGCGGTCTGCAGAATGACTGGTGTTCACAGTGCAACCTGTGTTTATGATGGCTCCCGAGCTGTCCTTTCTCACAGCCTCCTGCCGGAGTGCCCAGGGCCAGTGCAGATTTGGCCCTGCCCAGGGGTCCACAGGCCAGGTGGCTTTACTGCTGGGCAGCAGCAGGGCCTGGCGGGCACCGGTGCTGGATCTGGCAGCACAGGAGTAAAGGGCTGCGTCTCCCTCTCGGGAAGGCTGGTCCACACGGCTGAGGCAGAGGATGCTTGAATTTATTTCATGAGCTGGCCACAGCTCAATTCTTCACTCAATCCAAGCAAGTTGCAGGCGAAGGCTCCATGAGCAGGAACGTTTTCCTGGTGTGTGCATTGCTGTGCAAGCACGAACAACCAAAGGCATTTTTGCACGTGCAAATGCCCCTGGATGCACACAAAGTGTTTGTTCCCAGTAAAACCCAGATTGACACTTTTTCTGAAGAAAGTGCAAGCAGTCAGCAAAAAAGGGGGGGAAGCATAAACCAGTTTCTCATTGCAAAATGTCATTTTGATGGAACTGACATTTTTAGCAAAGCCAGTATAAATTTCAATGTTTTGTTTTGTTTGTTTTAAAAAAACAAACACAGAAAATGTCCAAATATGTAATATTGACATTTTCAGAACCAAATGTTTTCCTATTCCATCCTAGCACAGTTCTTAAAATTTGAGTTAACTTGTTCTTAAAAATACTACAAAGAGACCAAAGGAAAAAGAGCGTTTAGGTTCTTGTGAAGTATGTGGGCTTTCCACAAATATTATCTTTTCATTCTGACTCAACACTTGAGCCCATCCATCAAAGTGAAAATGAGATGCCCTCTTATTTTTTAATGTTTTACTCCACTATCTAAGCCAGTTAGTTGTGAAAATGTTTCCAAAGAGCCCTGCCCACGACTGGTGATCTTTTGGGCTGCTGGCATCCTCTAACCAGCAGACACCTGTAAAATGCATCCTTGGCAGGGTACCAGCACAATTGCATTTCCCGTGCAGGGAGTGTCAAGGCAGAGGCAGGTTACAACCCAGGCTATCACCTTGTCCAAAAGAAAGATAAACCAAAAATTTCATCCAGCTGCTGGATTTATAAGAATTGCTTTCTCTGAAGGTGCTTGAGGACAAGAGATGTTGAGGAAGGGAGATATTTGAAGGGGGGGGTTCCTGGATGGAGAATAATATGAAAGCAAGATGTGGGAGATGCCACTGCCTTTCTGGTTGCCAAGCTGTGGAGCCAGCAGAAGTTGTTGATAGGAAGGGAAGCACTGGTGTGGTTCTGACAGTTTTTAAGCACTGTGTAAACACCAGTGATAAGGATTGATTATGACTGCAATTCTCCTTCATCCATAATATTGCTTTGGATCTACACAGAGAACCCAGAGTGAGTGAAAAACTGAGCAGTGCGTTTGAGTTTGGATGCTGAGTTGGGCTCAGGATCTCCAGCAAGATTTGTTTCATAAACATGGTGAGCTTCTGGCTTCCCTTCTCTTTCACTTCCACCTTTCCTCCAAAGCTCTCTTTCCTTCAGTGTTTCCCAAATCCCACCAGCCTCTGATGAGTTGGACACAGCTCTCAGGACCTAGCAGCAGAGCCTCCCTATGTGCCCAGGAGGTGAAGCCAGCCACATCTCTCATTCAGAAGAAAATATTGCCCACAAATTTACCAGGACCACTGAAGAGAAACAGTAGCAGAGGAAAGATGGAAAAATCAGCCTCCAGAAGAGACCAGATTGCTCCCACCAGGAAAGTTGGCCTTCAGGGGGTGCGGTGTGTAAAGTACCAACACCATGCAGTGTCATGCATGATACACATGCCAGCTCTCCAGGAGTTTTCCAGGAGGATTTCCAGTTTCCAGGAGGTTTTCCAGTTTTTATCCCATCTAGAAGTTGATGCTCTGAGCCCCAAAGACCTCCTATTCAGTCTCTCAGGACAGCGTTGGCAGGGCTTGCTGCCCATGGCCCAAAAATCCTCAGATTTTACAGCTGGCTGGAGGGGTTATGAAAACCTGGAATAAGTCCAGCCTGCTTCTGGCTTCTTTTTTCTTGAGCTGGCTCTTTCCATGGCTCTTTTTTAATCTTGCTATCCATCCCATGACATCTCTCTCTCCCCCTTCTCCTGTGGCCCCTCACCAGCACCAACTCCACCCTTGCCTGAGTGTCCCAGTTAGGAAGTGAAGAGGTAACTACGTGCCAGCTAGTACCTTCTTATCTAGTCACAGTATGTTCCCCTAAGGGAATTTTTGGCCTGGGATTGTGTGTGTGTGTGTGTATGTGTGTGTGTTTTATATGCTTTATTTTTATCACAGAAAGGATAGACAGTACATTGTGTCTTCAGTCCAGGAGGTTACACGCTAGATAAGAGACAGACAGATATACTACAACTGCTGCAGTCCGTGGAGTCGTGCTCCTGAGACAGCACTGGGACTGTAACAGGTAAACTGCTTCCAACCCCCCACACTCGGGCAGTGCATTTTGTGTCAACAAATCCAGATCCAAGCAGAGATTTCAATGTTGATGTTCCCGCAGACAGAGAATAAAGTCCATAGTGCTTCCTCCATTTCTGCCACTCTCGTACATTTTCATAGGCTCCAGTCTCTCATCTTCCCCATCTTATCCACTCCTCCTCTGGCTTCGTTGTCACCCTCTCTGTCCATCTCCAATTTGGATGTGCTATGTGGTTCAGTGATCCCCTTGGGCTCCTCCAAGAATACATCCATATTCAAAAGGAAAGGGCAACAGTGGTGTCAACAACCTCATAGCACCTGTTACCCAAAGCTGGGAAAGGAAATATTAAAAAAAAAAAAGATATTTTGGTATTAATAGCTAGAATCAGGATAGTTTATCTGTGCCTATTTCTTGCATCTTTCCTGAACCATCTGGGTTAATTATAACACTGGAGACTGTATACTCGTTTTTAAAGGATTAAGGGTGAGCCACAACAGTGGGTGATCCCCACTACAGTGATCACCCCAAAAGGCTGATCCGTTTTTTTCTATCATTTCAGTAACAGTGTCCTTGCCACTGAGCCACAGCTGTGGCAGGCTCCAGTGGGCATCCAGGGTCTGATTCACCAGCACCATCTCTCCTCACAAAGCTCAGGGCACACAGCCACTTCCATGAAGCTGTCTCTACTTCAGCAAGGGAGGTTGCAGAGCCTTTGAGTCATCTCACAAACTCCCATCCTCTTTCACCTCCCCCCAAAAGCCTTTGTCTTATACTGTGAAGGTTAACAGCATGTTGCAGCATCACGGTGCTGCTTTGGGGATGGTGATGCTGGATTTATTTTCTCAGGAGAAACAGATAAAGGTGGCACCAGCTACTACCCAATACTAAAGCTAAATTAGTACATTTATTGTTCTTTCAAACCTGAGGGATGTGACAGGGACTGGTTTGGATTCTGATCCAAAGCTTAGCAAAGCTGTGACCTTTGTATGAGCCTGACAATGAGCAATTGCAGCCGTGCTGCCCCAGCATCCATCAAATGCAATGATTTAGTGGCTTGACTGGCATAGCAGAGATAAAAGTCACTGTAACTAAACATTGTCACAAGATGGATGTGTCCCACTTAAAAAATATTGTCTTAACTCAGGCTTTAGTTTCTGGGTGTTTCTGTGAGGGTCTCATCCATGTGTCTTCATCCTTTGCAAACATTACCCAGACTAATGAATGTGTCTTTGTGAGGTAAGAGCAAACCACCATCCTAATTTCAGAGTGAGGGAAATAAGGCACCAAGAGATTATCAGCTGAGTGTAACCACTTCTTGTGTTACCTAACATGAGCCACATAAATTTCAATTTTCCCAATTAGCTTTTCTGTAGCTCTTTATGCAGCAAGGCTCTGGCTGGCCCCAGGTCCAGTCCCAAAGGCTGACAACCTCTGCACATCCAGTCTCTCATGTCTTGCACTTGGCAACTTGAAATAAGAGGTATGCAAAACATGTCTCAGAGCTCTAATTCCCTAACCTGTGAGGGCTTGACATTGCCTTCTTGGTGTCCTGATGCTTCTGTTCATGCCACAGATATTCAGTATATGCTCAAGTTTAAAGTAAAGCTGACATCACCTCTGCAGTGTTATTTTCAAAGACTCCTGTGGTAAGGCTATTACACATATCTTGCAATTAGGCCATTACACATATCTTGCAAGATTTATAATCACTGGCTAGATCAAAGAAATATATGAAACAAGTATCAGATTAGGTTGTACCCATGTCTCCCTCCCCTGCCACAAAACTCCACACTGATTGTTCCAGTGCTGCTCATGCAACACAACTGTGGGGCGATGTGGTTTCTCTTCTCAAGGTTTTAGATGAGGAAAACCAGAGCTGCTGGAGCCCAAGTCAGCAAAATCCATGGAGTTCTTACAGCCTTCTCCATCTGTATGTGTCCTCAGTTTCAGCCATCTGCTGGGAGTGTGCCGGTTAAGGAGATGGGACAGGAGGATGGTCCCTGCCTCATCACACTGCTGGGTCCAGTTTGAACATCTCTGCAATAGCTACACTTCCACTTGAGCCCTTTGGGAGCTTCTCACCTCCACCTCGGGGAGACATGGCCAGAAGGGACAGATTTGGTTTTGATTTTTCCTTCCTATCAAAATCTCCGTTTCTGGTTCAGTTTTTGGCACAGCTTCTGGCTGGCTGATGGACATCAGAACATTTTCAAGGTACAAATGAAGTTCTGAGCAATGACTTCTGCCACTCTTAATGCCTGGCAGCTAGTCAGAAGCTTCTTCCAGGTCCCCTAGTCTCCCAAAAGACCCTCCTCACCCACTGTGATGTTCCCTGTGGCTGGCTCTCACCGCGTGGCAGGGCTTTGCTGGGACAGCACCATGGAGCTGGCAAATGCACAGCCCAGGAAAGCCTTTCTCCTCCAGCAATTTACAGCTCTGGGAGAGTTAAAGCTTGCACATTCCTGAGGGTGAGCATCCCACTGTGGTTTTGGGAACAGGTTATTCTGCCTGCTTCTAGCTTGCTTTTATATTTCCAGGCCTCCCAGCTGCTCTGCATGGCCAGTAGGAGGGCTGGGGTCTGCTTCTTCCAGTGTGCGTGGTGGGACTGGGTCCCTGCTCTACCATACAAGCAAGAATTTATTGCTCTCCTTGGTGAGGAGAGACTGGCTGTGTGCCTGGGCAGTGGGGCTGGGACCCAGTGGGTGCTCCTGCCAGCCAGGGTGTCAGGCAGGGTAGCAGAAATGCTTTCGTTCCAGCTAAGTGGTGTTGGAAATGTGTTTTCTTTTCATCCTCTTTCTAATTTTGGGCCCTGAAGTCAGTGCCCAAAGCACACATACACCCAAGCCTAAAGTCCAACAGTCCAAGATAGATGTGTCATTATGGGGACTGTACAAACAGGAGCAGGATGGGAGGGAAGAGGAGCCAAACAATGGAGTGTCCCTTCTTTCTGCCCAATATTTATTGTGATTTTCATGTGTCTGCCCCTGGCTACCCTCAGGCATGTCCATGACAGGTAGGGCTGAGCTGCACCTTCCTTGTTTAAGCCAGACCTCCTCTATCCACTCTATTTGACTGTTTTTCCCCTTTTCAAATTCATTTGTCAGATTTTCCATGATGGAAGACAACCCAAGGAGCATCACTGTGGCTGCAACACAGCACACTCCTGCCTGCTTCCAGGCTAATGTCACTACCCCTCCCCTCATCTGTGCAGCACAAAAACAGGACCAGAAGCACAAAAACAGGACCACAGTCCTTCGTGGGGATGGGATGAGGAAACAGCCTGCCCGTCCACAAACTCAGCCATCCCTGCCTGAAGGATGCGGCCCCAGGACAGGATGCAACCAGGCAAGTAAAAAGCCAACAACTGATGAATACTTTGCAGACAGACCTGAAGACATTTTTAAGTTCTAAATGAAAAATAATATTTGATGCTTTGTAACTTAGTAATAACATATTTTATCTATGTGACTTTTTCTGCAAGGCCGGCAATGATATCACATTATTGATGGTACTCTTTGTACTCTGTCCAATGTCCTTATTTGCACCATTTCCCATCTCTTATTCCAATCACTGATGAACTACTCACTCATTCACCCACATATTTAAATGGACAAGAATACAGATCAGTTGGACCTTGAAAATCATGGGGTTTTTATTTAATATATTGTCACCTGTGAAGCAAGACAGTGATATTTACTGAAAGTGGATGCTTCCATAGGGAGTTTCCTCTCTCACACTTCCCCAAAGAAGAGATCCCTACCCACCATCTTTCACCACCTTATGTGTCTGCACAGGGACTGGGTACTGAACAGAGGTTGTGCTTGCAGCCTTGCACAAAATATTATATTCTGCGCACAAAAAAAAAAAAAATTATCTCGTCCTGAGAAGTTCCCTAAACATTCTTAAAATAGATTTTTCCATCATTTAGGGTCTCATGCAGAACCCTGGCTGATGAGGTCTGGGAATCTGCTGGTAATTTGCTCATTAGCAGGTGTTTTTAGAGCAGCTTTCAGCACTCGTGAGTTTTGTACTCTTTCTAAAACACTCGGTAAATTTCCAGTAGCAAACTGCATGAGGAGACTGATGCCCTCTTGGTAGACCCCACTGACCCCCTAAAATCAGCACTAAACCCAGACTTCCCCGTGGTCTCCTTCTGTCAGTATGGTGCCAAGGCAAGAATCAAACACGTTCATGTCTCCAGACATGCCATGACTGAGAAGTCCTGGGTGCAGAATAGATCTGAACGAGCTTTTACCTGTCTATCCCAGGAATGCATCCCACTGCCTCTGCCATCCTGCGTGTGCGCCAGCAGTGAGTCCTGGGCCGTGACGTACACGGAGGAGCAATGTGGCTGGGAGTGTGGTGGGGAATGCCGAGGATGCCACAACAGGAAGCACGGAGACATAACATGTCCAAGTGGGGTAACTGAGGCAGACGGAGCAGGAATGCGATTATGTGACCCCTGCGGGATTTGGCTGAGACGCCAGGGAGTGCTGAGCTCATTCCTCCGTCAGAGGGAGGAAGAGAGTGGAGCAGGTCTTGCTGTTAGTGTTTTATCAGATAGGACCAAATGGCATCAGCAAACATTGTGGTTTGGAGAAAGACGGATTTCAGCACATTCCCCAGCTGCTGCTCTGTGTCCCAAAGTACAGCTAGTGCTGGGAGAGAGAACAAGTGAAAGTTTCCTGGGGCACACTGGTGTAGGAGAGGGAGTCACCTGCAAAGGCTTGCTGAGAAGCCAGCAGATCCCAGAGGGTCAGGCTAATTCAGTGTGCAGGCTACAGGGCTCTTTTAGGAGCTCATTCTTCAAAGTGATCAGGAGTTTTCCTTTGAAAGAGTTGCAGGATTTTAACTTGAAAATACCACTTTCTCCAAAGTAAAACTGCCCGTGGAAAAAAAAAATATTTCAGTGTCAGCTAATGCAAATAGTCTCTTGTCAGTGGTTTCAACTCTGGAGAATCTTGCACCAAAAGTATTTTAGGTTCAGTAATAGTATTATGAATAGAGAGAATGTGGGAAAAAAAAGACCTTGAGACCCCATTAATAAACCATCTGAGTGTTCTTTTCTAGGTTTTGCAGGCATCTTAAGTGTTTTATGTGAGGCTCTGAGAAAACAGAACTACCAGTCCATCTGTGTAACATGGCTTGCTCATTCTTCTTCTTTCTCAGCCCAGTTTGGGATTATTCCCATCAGCCCCTCTGCATTTTATGCACAACTTCCCAAGTTCCATCACTTCATTAGGAAACAGCCATATCCAGCAACACTGGCAAGAGCAGGAACAGCTCTGAGGTGCTCACAGAAAAGCTGGGAACAAAATTTTCACAAGTTTGGAAAACAATTCTCATAGCAACTGGTTTGGGCCGGTACCTGAAGCATCCCTCCTGGCAGGTCAGAATCAATAAAGGGGACCTCATGAAAACTACTTTACTCCCAATATGTATTTCCTTTGAATGACTCCTGCCTTTCCCAGGCTGCACATTGCTTATAGGTTAAATCAAGGTAGTTTTTTTTTCCTTACCTGGCAATACTGCAAGTCTCACATAGGTATCTGAGCAAGAAGTGAGATTGCTTCCAGTCTTCTACGCAATTCAGAAGTCAGGACGTTTATTTAGGTTTCTAAACTATATGGACCGTGTCAGAGCTCTGAACTCTGCTGGAATTTCTGAAATGGTTGATTATGGGTTTCAGTTCACATCAGAGAGGAGGATTCAGGTGACTCTTGGTGCATTTGGTACATTCATATTCCTGTCCTTGTCCTTCCTGCTTTTAAACTGTCACCTACCAAAAACATGCTGAGGTCAGGATTCAGCTGGTGGCCTGGCTGGTGGGAGAAGCTAAAACTGGCCTGAACTTCCCTCTTTTAGCCTTGCATGAGCTTGGGAGTGCTGACTTTAGTGAAAACTTGTTTTTATCAGTCTTCAAAGCTGCTTGCTTATTACTGCAGGGGCAGAGAGGCAGTAGACTCCAGCTGGTTAAAGTCACTTTTCTAACCACAAACTTGGACCCCTCCCCAAAATGCTGATTTCTAGTGCCAACCCAAAAAGGGTTGCTCAGCCCCTCTTCCCCTATCCCTACCCCTGTTTTTTGACAAATGTAGATATTGTAACTCTTTTTCTTTCTTTTTAGTTGATTTATCCAACAGGCTCTCTTCTCTTGTTGTTATGTAACTATTAACACACATACAACCCAGAAACACCTTAGTGTACCTTATTTATTTTTCTGTTACTTCCAAGATGAGTTCCCTAAACAGATGGCTGAAGAACAAACCCAGGCTCCAGGGTTTAGTGCCGAGTTTTGCTGTATGGACCCTGGGATGGTTCTGAACTGGTTTATTTGAGAAACTAAGGAAGTCCTGGGGATGGTTCAGCTTTGAGCAGTTCTGCTGGCTGTCCTTCCCGTGCAGCCACAGCCAGGCAGCCAAAGGATCAGCTGTGAGTACTCTGAGTCCTTTTCCCAGGAGAGACTGACCCAGGTGAAGGACGGCTGCAATGATCCTGTGTCCCCAGTAGCCCTCAGCTGTGTTCAGCTATGCAGCTGGATGTGCATTACAGTAGCCCTAAAGTGTCTCTTTCTGCTGACAGCTGAAGCTGATGGTGCGTTGGGTCAGACACTGCCTTTGCCCAAGCACCAGTCCGTGTGGCCGAGATCTAAGGCAGGCTCTTCCTTGAGGCCAGGCTGAGAGAAGAGTCAGGGCTGTGCCCAGCTGTGCAGCCCTTCGGCAGAGAGCCAGCATTTACAACCCTGACCACAGCCGTGCTCCTGCACACAATAGCCAAGAAAACCTGCAAGAACCATAGGCTTGAAACATGCCCATGGGGAAGATGATTCTCCTCTGGCTCATTAACTCCTGAAAAGACTTTAACCACAGCCAGCTTACAAAAAACCCCCAACCCAAGCTCAATAACACAGAGACAAGAAGACAGCTGGTTAGCTATAACTAGTGTATTTAGCTACTTCCCTAACCATTGTCCACCCTTATTAATGGTTAAACACGCTCTGTGTCATTGTTTGCTGTTTCTGGCCAATTCAAACTCTTTCAAGTGGGAGGAAGAGTGAAGAATGGAGGGAAACCAACACCAAAGACTTGTTTGTGTTTTGCAAGACACCCAATTAAATGGCACCTCAGGTTACCTTTAAGTGTCATTTGTTTTCCTGTTAAGGGACATTTATTAGAACTCAGAAGTGCATGAATGAGCAGAGCTCTTAACCTTGTCTTGAGACTGGTGAATGTGTACTGTGCCTAGCTCCCATCCTTCGTACTTATGTGGCATCTTTCCCATATCTCCACAGTATCACAGAGCTTCAGTTCTCTCCTTATCTCCACGGTGTCCTGAGGACTTCTTAAAAGAATGAGATCTGACTAACTTGCTCAAAGTCACGCAAGAAACTGGTGGCAGCACAGAGGATGGAGTTGAGGATTTGTTGGCATGGCAGGTGGGTCACCGTGAAATCCTTCTAGAGCACCTCAAATGTCACAGCAGCCCTTTGGCCTTGGGCCCCTGCCCTTCTTGCATGGGAGGGGTTGAAGCTGTGCCGGTCTCTGGCCCTTGTGGGGCTGGGTGCCCTGCCCATGACCCATACCCAACCTTCACCTCAGACTTAAACCAAACTTTACTTGACTCTTCAGTTGAGTTTGAAAAATTCTGTCAACATTTTTTTCAACTTTCACATTCCTCCGCCCTCTGGGGTTTGACTGGAGGTAGAGGCACCAAAATACCCTGAAGAATGCTGCCTTACAGTAATTTCTGACCCTGCTGATTAACCACTCTTTCTGATTCTGGTTAACTCTGCTCATTTACAGGCCAAAAACCCACTTGAGCAAGATTCAAACAAACATCCAGGCCAGCAGCTTCAAGTGCTCTCATTCACAAGCGATCAGTCAGAAATCTCTCTGCCGAGTTTGGTGGCACCGACATCAAAGGTACAGCATTTTTCATTGCATGACCACACTGACGTCACCATTGCAAAGCCCGATGTGGGATGGAATGAGCAGATCCTGCCAGTTTTCACTGCCTGGTTTTGGCAGCACGCAGAGGTTTCGCGATGAGCTCTACTGGAGGTGAGGTGATGTTGGACAGCTGTGACAACCTCTCAGTCAGATGTGGCACTCAGTAACCTGACCTCAGGGACAACATGGAGACTTTCTGCGAGTCCATTGCTAAACTGCCATGCTACTTATATAGCTTTGTGCTTTCTTTTTCTTTCTTTTTTTTTTTTGCTTCTTCTTGCTCTTTTTTCTGACAGGAAGGCTGGTTCACAGGACTGTATGCTGGGAAGATGGGCTGGTGTGAGTTCTCTTCCATGCAAAGACATCCAATATTGTCTCCTCGGCTGTCTTTCCTATTCCAGTGCTGATCTGCTACCATATGCTCCTGCAGATGCTGCTGTGGTCCTTGTCTTGCCCTGAGAATTTACTGAGCCTTGGATGGGCGGAGGGAGGTATGAGGGCATCAAGACCACCCAGTACATGGGTGGCACATGTCCTTACAGCACTCAAGCATCCGAGCAACAAACCATTATGTGGGAGATAATGAACCTTCTGCAGACAATTAAAAAAATTAGCCAGTGACATTTCAGCCAGCCGGGATGGCTTGAGCAGCTTCCACCTGCCTAGCCCTGCCACTGAGATAAGGCCCTCCTTGCACTGCAAGAAAATTAACTGAGGGACAAGAAGGAAGTGGCGGTGAACATCCTTATGTTTAACACCTGTTAATGAAAGATCATTTAATCAACTGTAAAAGCAAGAATGGTCACTGCTTCAGCTGCCCAAACTCATGGTGCCACAGCACTTCTCAGGACTGTGCTCCCTATAGGACAACACTACCAGGATGAAAGGGCAGTTTAGTTTCAAACAGATTATTGCTTCATAGCACAGGGGATACAAGGACTTCAGGGCTTGAGTCTGAGCTTGACAGCCGCCCATACCCATGTCAGGTGTCCTAGTCCAGCCCCCAGACCTCCCTCCCTGCCACAACAGTATAAGAACAAACCAGCCATAGTTGTTGCTTAAAGGGAGAGCTGGCTGATACCGCTTTGATGGTGAAGTATATGCATCTGGATGGACGCTGTGTACAGCAGGACCCTCTATTTTCTGAGAAAGACATGAAAGATCAGTTATGGAGCATGAAATCAGTGATGCCTCCAGTGGGACTGAGAGAGCACTAGATTCCACAGCTCTGCCTCAGGCAAAAACCAGGCAAGTGCTTTAGGAGGCTGCTTTGCTTGCTTGTTGTTCTTTTTCCTACTTCTCAAGGGAGACAGGGTGAGGTGAGTCCCAAGATTATCACCTCCCTGCAAGCAGCAGCCACATCACCTCCACCATGCTCTAAAACCAGATGAAGATTCCAGGTCCATTGCCTGGTTGCCCTCACAGAAGATGCCTCATAGAAGCCTCATCAGCTTCTTCCTCTCACTCCACAGGAAAATCATGATGGAGCACAGCTGTTTCCTCATCTCAATTGACTTCTCTTTCTCCCTTCTCCCTCCCTGCAGCTGCCCAGGTTGTTTGTTGACACCTCCACTGTAGTGCCAGTGCCAGTGTGCAGCAGAAGGGGATCTCATCTCTGGACCATGAGAGGAGGGAGTCAGCACCATTAGGAGGAGGAAGTCAGCACTTTTCTTCCAGCAGGTACCATCCAACCTTGATTTCCACCATCCAGATCTGCAGGTCAGTGCCCTGAAGCAATGTTCTTCCTTGACTCTGATACTTCTACCTAGATGATCGTTTTAGCTGGTAAAGAATTTTTCTAACGTGAAGAAATATATGAAGAAACAAAGACCTAGCAAACCAAAATATAATAACTAGTGCCCAGATGCCTCTTTATCTGGCTGTGCTTTATTTGCACAAGCTGAAGAACTTCATGGTGCCAGGAGGGATGTGATAGAAGTTCTTTGTCTCATAAATTATTTTGGCCCGGCCTTCCCCCAGGAGATAGGATTTGAGAGCAAGAGCTGGCAGCATGGGTTCTGCTCCCAGCTTTGGCACTGACCTGCTGTGTGACCTTGGACAACTCACTTCACCTCCCCTGAGCTTCTGTTTCCCCTCCTCTCCTTTGTCTGCCTTGTTTATTTGGACTGTCAACTCCTAGAGAAAGGAATTCAGCCTCCCTGGCTGTTGGAGATTGCATAGCATGACGGGAGCCCAATCAGACTTGCTTCTGGGAGGTACTACAGTAAAAAAGTTCAAAATGATGGCTAAAAACTAGCATTTGCTAAACAATTGTATGGGAGGTTTTGCTTATTAAGCAGCATACATGAACTTTCTGAGACATGAACGTCTCTGGCAGTTCAGAGAGCTTGTCCGGGGGTGACAACTGTTTTTGTTCCTTTTCCATGGCCACACTGAAGACCATATCTACCAGCCCCATAAATATTGACGTCTTCTCCCTGTCCCAGCTGCGCAGTGGGAGGAGTGGGAAGCATCTGCCAAAGGAAAGGGAATGTTTGTTGGAGGTAATGAAGAAGGCTCTTCTTGGAGTCCTCCCCCTCATAAACATCTGGACAGATAACAGTTCTTGTGAGAAAGGTTGAGAGAGCTGGGGAGGCGTCCTGGAAAGGGCAGGGAAACACTCCACTTTGGAGCTGGTTAGCACCAAGGGCAGAAAGGCAGAGAGAGGCTGCAGGGGCCTAACGCAGGCCCTGTCACCCAGAAGTCAGGGATGGAACAGACAAAACCAAGGCCACCAAAAGCCTGTGGGGCAGATCATCTTTAGGTGAAACCACAAGAGCCTTGATTCCAGAATACACCTCTTTCAGGCAAGTGCTGCAGCTTTGAAATCCATTTAACCCTATGGACGGTAGCAAAAGGTGTAATGAAGGGTTTGCCATTGCATTCGTGGCTCTTAAGGAGACTCCATGCTCACCCACTGGCTTCTACCCCACTCAGAGTCCCCCTGGCAGTGCCATCGCTGTCCCTAGCCAAGATGGTGCCCTTCTCTTCCTGCTGAGTGACCCACAGCTGGTACACAAGGACACCACGATATGGCAAGAATCACATCGTTTGCGCTACACGCCACTCCACAGATATAGCTGACAGCAAATTGTTTCTCTAACATGCCAAGGATGCTTTCAAAAAAGCTCTTACCCCACTACCCCTTCAGCAGCAGCCCTGCAGCCTGACAAACTCCACTGGAACGCTCATCTGCTTTTAAAATGTCTTGAATGTATTGCATGTATTGGCCTGTCATTGGTTTTCTCAAGCCCCAGCGATACGGAGGGGTCTGCTGGGAGTAGTGTGGAAAGCAGCTCCTTAAGTGATGCTTTCCAGCTGACAGGACTGGAGGGCAGGCGGTACCTGCTGTTAGGGGAGAAAGCCAATGCAGTTGTTAATCCATCAGCCAGAGGCCAATGCAGAATTGTTCCCCTCAGTGCTGTTTTACAGTGCTTTGCCCATTTATGTCTGTGCTGGTGAAGGTCCTTCCCCTGCCTGCCTGCCCCCACAGGAGCATCCTTGTGGGGTGAGTTCTTCCTACCCTGGCAATGCCTGGGGGTGCACAGAGGCTTTTTCTGCCTCCAAATGTAACAGGTGGCATAAAGAAGGCACAAACATAGGAAGGATGATCTAAAAAAATAAACTCCACATAGCTTTAATTCCCAACTCCCCACTGCAACAGGAGCTTTGGAAACTCAAAAGACAGATGAGCACACATGGAAGAGCGATGCTCATGGAGTGAGGATCTCCCTGTGCATTGCCACTGATGGTGTTTACAGATCTGTGTTCTGCCACCGCATCCAGCTTGCTGCACAGCCCAAGGCCACCACCACGTGAAACAGGTGAAGGGCAGGGGCTGTGTATTGAAAGGAAGTATAATAAAAGAAGAAAAAATTGTCTGTTTTTCACAGCTTGCAGGTTGTTGTTAAGTAGTTACTCCTTTCTATGGCAGTCGCTGGGGCTCAGAGACCACCAGAGACATGCAGTTGCCAGGGTCTGAAGGGCAAAATTCCTGTGTCTCAGTCTCCAAATTCCTCAAATAGTCCCTCCAATTTTTATGTTTTCATAAAGGCATGGCCTGCTGCCGGGTGACCTGGAAGAGGCATTGCAGTGCTTTGTCAGCACACTCGCCTCACTGGCAGAAGCTGAGGACCAAGTTGTCTTATTAATCATTTAAAAAGTGGGGAGGAAAAAAAAATAAAAGGCACAGTTCTGGCTAATTGTAGGGGGGGAAAAATGAGGTCAGAGTTCATTTTTTTCTCTGCTGTCGCTTCACAGTTCACTGGCTGACAAGGGAAGCAAGATAAGAAGAGACTGGAGATAGTTCAGGGAACAACCTCCCTCTCCCAAGGAGAAGTGGGGGAGTTCAGGTTTCTGGTATGGATGGAGAGGCGACTGCGCTGGATGTTGAGCCACAGGGCTTGGCAGAGGTGGTGCCCTAAGCTGCTCCAAGAGGGAGCAGGGGGGTTTGGCATGGTGCACATGGAACAAGCATGTCTCATTTTTTGCCACCCCATAAACGTACTGACGTTGGTGCTGCTCGCAGGGAAGTCTGAGCTGAGAGGAATTGGGAGCCTCCTGCCACCAGCAGCCGTGCAGGATTTCAAGAGGATACGTTTGATTCAATCTAAGCCTCAGGGTTTATCCACTCTCTGTTTTTTTGTTTTCTTTTTAATTTAACATCTATGCAAAAATATAGATTGGAGAGGAGAGCAGAGCCCTAGTGCTCCTTCCTGCTCTGACACTGGGCTGATGATACAGCAAAGCCTGCCAAACCACCCTTCCTTCTTTCTGTCCCCTATGGTCGCTCCCGCTATGAGCAGCAACTGCTGGAGTAACCGAGACCTCCTCAGGAGCGTGAGATCCAGAATCACTCATTTTATGGGGCCCTCCTGCGAGAGCAAGGGATTTGTTACCCTGATTCCTGCTGGGGAAGCGCTCCCACAGCCACAATGTGAAACACAATACAGCACGGACTCTGACATTCAAGCTGGGTTATTTGAGGCAAGTTTGTTACACGGGCCCTATGCAGCACAATCCCAGCAGTAATTATCCAGGCTCCTTGCACTGTTCTGGCCAGTTAAATGCTAACTCTGGCCTGAAATCACAAAGTCACCAGGAAAAGCCAATGTGCCTTGCTTGGCTTTAGGGGTATAGAGGGAGGAAGGAGGTCAGGAGAAGGAATCACAACCAGGGGGTGGTTGTTTAGTGAAGACCCCAGTGCTGGGGACATGCTCCAGGGATGGCATGTTTGCCTCTGGGAGCATGAGCAGTGGACTATGGCAAGTGGCTTGGGACTTTCTCCAGCGGTGGCACTCATGGAAATTCCAGTGATGTTCCTAGAGGTAAGCTTTCTGCTGCAGAAACTGAAGTGATGCCTAAAACTCCTAAGGTCAGGCCAGGGGATCACAACAGCCAGTGAATCTCTGTCCCAGGGCTATTTAGCCTAGGGAGAGTTACCTACAGGATGTTGCCTTAAGGTAGGATCAAAACTGAGGTCCTGAACATTTTTCCTTCCTCAACGGAGCATGTGCGGAGCACGCAGGTATTGCAAGGGAAGTGTGAGGTGAGGAAGATGTTGTCAAACTCCTGTGAGAGGTTAACCTGGTTCCTGAAGGTTGCACAAGCCCTCACCAGCAACATTGGTGGTGTGGCAGAGCTGAAGGCTGAGCACGTAAAAGGCAGGTGGGCCATTTGTGCCAGACCCCAGACAAACATGAATAACCTCCAGCACAGCCAGTTCCACCATGCTCCGAAACAGAACACAACTTCTGAAAAACCTTGAGATGCTAAGCCATGTGAGAAGGAATAGTGGATAAAAAAGGCTGAACAGAGGACTATAAACATCTCCTAAGACACGTTCCCCAGCCCCTCCAGATGGGCTACCCATCCCTTTCCTTCCCAGCCCTGTTTTCCATTAATGCAGGATAATTCCTAATTGCTTTTGCTTTGGGAGTAATGACATGTTAGGGTGTTTTCCTTTTTTTTTTTTTTTTCTGGCAGGGACTGCAATCAGGACCCTTCTGCATTTAGACATGAAGGAAGAGAAGGAAAACAGTCTTGTTTTCAATAAGACAGGGTCTCTTCCTCCGTTGCTCAACTGCCCATTTGCACAAGGCTTTCTGGCCCCATAGTAGCCTGTTTCCCTGGAGAGTACAGTCAACATGGGGAGGCAAGGCAGTGTTGGAAGGTAGCCTGAGGATAACAGGCGTTATAAAGAGGAATTTTTTTCCCTGCTGTTTTTGTTTGTTTTACCACAGAGGCTCAGAGGAGCTGGCCAAGAGCCTCACACAGCAGGTGCTGCCTGGGAATGCAAGGGGAGCAAAATTCCTACTAAATGGAAGCATTATTTGACACCACTGCCTTTCGCAATCTTTTTCTTTTGTTTCAGACAAACTCCAAGGCCCCCTGGGCTTTGCGGTCAAAGCTGAGTTGGACTCTTTTGCAGGGGAGGAAAGGGAAGTAGTAAGGGTGTCCCCAAACATGCCAAGCACTTGGGTGACAGAGACTGAGCCTTCTGGAAACAATACTGCTGGGTTCCCACAGAAGTAGCAAGAGAGCCAAGAAAAAAAGAAAAACCACCTTTGGCTCCCTCACAGCAGTGTTATACCTTTCTTCCTTTTCTTTTCTTTTCCTTTTTTTTTTTTTTTTTTTTTAATTTTAGTGAAGGAGAGGTTGAGCCTGCACACCCATGCCAAAATGCTTTTGACATTTGCAGATCTACAGGAGTGGGTTGCTACTCTGCCCAGCTTGTCTATTGTCTACCATGGCTCTTGCAAGACTGGAAGAGAGAGTAAGTGTGGCTAAAGGAAAGCAGGATAACTCCTTCCTTTACCAGAGGCTTCCCCTGTGGCTCAGTCCTTCAGCTCCTCCAATTTTCTTTCGGACTTCAGCTCCTTCCCAGTAAAACTGGCAGAATCCATGTGGGGGCCATATGTCAGCAACATGGGATGTGTAACTATTTCATAAATGATGGATCAGTGTTAAAACACAGAAAGAAGGAAGTCAGAATCTTCCAGAATTGACAGGCTTTGCCACAGACTTTACATCCTTCTATTTTTTCACAAGCAGCCAGGCTGCCTCTGTCCAAACGCTCTCCTCCTACCAGCAAAACTGTTTTCTCAGAGACTCATTTTTCATAGCCTTTTGGATGCTCTCTGTTGCCAGAATGACCCCACAGAAGTGATAGCTCATCTCCAGAAGCCTTCAGAAGGTGCAGTAACTGGCCATGCCTGTGTGTTCAGGTACGTCTGTCTCATGGTTGTCCTCAAGCAAAGGGACAGTGCTCTGGTTTGCTCTGCACCTTGCATGCTGGCATTGCACTCACTGATGGAGCCCTGAGGTGCTCCTCCAAGGCTGGTGCTATTTATGATTTTCTCCCCCTTCCCCAACCTTCCAGGCTGTTCTTGGGAGGCCAACAACCCCAGCCTGGATGCTTTTTTTAAACAGTGCTGTGTGAGACACAGCCACATTCCTTACCTGTAAGTCCTTAGAATCACCCACCAGCTCTCCAAAACAAGTTCAGAGCATGACTTGCAGCCACACAGACGACACGGCTCTTCAGGCCCAGAGGTAAAACCTCCAATATCAGCAACCCAGTGGATAGGTGGTACCCACATTCCTGCCATTCACGTCATCAGCATTTGTCCCTGCCAGCGTCCAGCTATTGCATTCCTCAGCCCAAAAGGCAGCTTTCTTGAATTTCATGTACTGCAAGAGATGGAGAAATCCATGTGAGACAAGTATCTGATTCTTCCCAGCTCTTCCACTGCTATTTATTGAGTACATTACAAATTAATGAAAACCAAAGACATTTGAATGGAGGGCAGAAGGTCATAAAGTTCAGAAAATGAAAATTTAAATGAGCCTTTTTTCAGAAGGCCATTTGTGTATCATTAAAATTTCTGCCCACTCAGAAAGGGGAATGAAGGATAATACTAAGCAAAACCTAAAAGCTTCTGGTGTAAATTTGCAATGGTGAGAAAAGTATGTCCTTGACAAATAGCCAGAAGGACAAACTACTGCCATGATCAAGCTCTTCAGGATCAGGAGTTCCAGTGAATGGTATAGCTACTGAAAAATAGGAAGGTTGTAGAATAAGGCTGCACAAATAGTTTCAAAGATGGAAAATATGCCTTGATGGTGTGAGACACAGATCTATCTCCATCTCCATGTCAAAAGGGGATGGGGAGAGTAATAATGTACAACACATCTGTGCAGAGAGATGGGTGAGGTGTTCAGAAGTCCTTTGGCAAGGCTGGTCAGAGCCCTTGTTTCAGCAACAAATGTCAGTCTGGTTTTTACATCAGCAAGTTCAATTTCTGTTCATTTTTCTAAATGAAAGTATTTTGAAAAATATTTTTTAAACATCCCAAGTGAATTTTCTCTGTATTAGTTAAGGACAAATGATAATGCAAACAACAATGCAAAAAGTTTTTAAATAGCTAAAACTACAGTAAAGTTGACTCACAAATACTTCTGATAAATCAGAATATATATTTTTTTGTTCAGACTCTGAGATTAAAAAAAACCCAACTCCAAAGTCAGAAGAATGTAGCGAGCCAGGCAATGCCGCTCAGTTATGAAGCGGAGAAAAGTGTAAAACTGATGGCTACACGTGAAGCCAAACAAAAGCAGATTAGAAATGAGGCACATTTTAAAATTAATGTGAGTTTTGGAATCAAGTAATTTGATGAGTCTCCAACTTCTGATGTGTTCATATTCCCGTATACTGGTATGTCCGGAGCTGGATGTTTTTCTGGAAGATGCAGCAAAGCTACTGGGCTCGGTACTGGGCTAATTGACTGCAACTGAATGGCTTTGAAATATAGGAAGTCATACCAGATGTTCTCATGGTTCCTTCTGGCCTTAAATCCTATGAATCTATGAATGAGTTTCTGAATCTGCGAAATCCGAAGTCCTGAGAATACAAACACATGAGTAGAGTTATACTTCTGGCCTCCACATCAGAAGAAAGATATTGAATGTGCATTGTTGCGATAAATCAAAGAAGCAGCTAAACCAGAGCTGTAATAAAAGTCAACTGCAGATCTTTGTGCAGAAATTGGTCATATGTCATGTGAGGACAAGGTTCGGAGATGAGATTTCTCAACATCTGAAATTACTTCTTCTGGGAGCAACCCCTTCCAAGCACTGTGGTGGAGATCCTCTTCCGGACTTGGTCTTCTGTGCCACACAGGAGCTTGTTTGACAAGTGACGATCAATGAGGCACTGAGCGCTGCTGACCACAGTGTAATTGAGACGAGCATCCCTGCCATGAAAACCAGCAGCGAGACATTCAAGTCAAGAGAAAGGGGTTTTGTTTTGCTGGGCTTCCTTAAGGGGAAGCATGTCAAAACTGAGGAAACTGAAATCCGTAGTCAGCAAGAAATCTTACTCAGCCGTGGTCTAAGCACAGTCACACCAACCGTTTATCCACCCACTCCCCTGCTCTGAAATAGGAAGAAGAGCAGCAACAACAACAAAAAAATCTCAGAAAAATTATGATACTTCTGTGTCATTTAATACCACTTTTAAGTAATCTGATTCATTCTGGGAGGAAATCCTCTGTATGGCCCATAACTGGATTCAGATGACATGAGTGTGAGTCTCACCACTGAAATTCCTTCTTGCCAGGCTCTGAGCATCTCAAGTTTCCTGCCCTCACCATCTCTCTTGGCTGGAGAAGGCATCAGAGTGGTCAGGACCCACCTGGGACCCAACATGCCTCATCAGCATAACATGGGGTGATTCCTAAGATGCATAGTTGGCCACTGTGATGCACATCTGCCTCCTTCATGCATGGAGAGTGCTGGAGCCTCGCACCATGGGCCCATTGCTTTAGAGAAAACCTTCGAGAAACAGACACTTGGTTTGAGCGAAATGCTCAGAAAAAGAGCGTGTGCTGCCAAAATTCTCCAGTGAAGCACCCTTATTATATAATAGCAAGCTACATGTGTTGTGCAAAGTGCTGTCTGTCATTTGCAGAGGGCCCGTTGATGCTCTAACGTCGCCACCAATGTCACGCAACACTGGGTGAAGCGACGAGCGCGGCGATGTCACCAGGAAATACATAATGCCAATGACAGTGGAACTAATGTAGAGGCGATTATCCTTACATTATTCAACACTTCCAATTGCTCTCTGTTCTAAGTGGCTATATGATGTAATAATATATAAATACTGTAATGAAGGGTTTATTTATAGCCATCCTCAGTGTCGCTGGTGGAAGTATTAATGCATTTTTCCCACGCTATGTTCATTGACCGCAGCCGAGCAACCCATTTCCAAGGGACTGTGTCAAAAGAGTGTTTAAGCCATTCCTCAGTCACAGGAGCAGATGAGCAGCTAATGGTGCAAGTGAAGTAATCAGCTTTAAATATAGGAATGAAAAAAAACCAAAAACAAAGCAAAGAAGTGTGGGTGAAGTGAGGACATACCTCAAAAGGTAAAAAAGGGTTAAAGTTCCACTAAAGCTGGCAACTACTTTCCAGCCTGGGGACACTGGACTCCATGGAGCAAAAGACACTTGCACCTAGCTCTCCTTTAAGACATGAGAAATGATGGAAGGAGCAGGGGGAGTGATCAGACCTTGGACCAAAAGCAGCTTCAAGTCTCAGAAACACGGAGTGATGCCATTCACACTGCCAGAGTTGCTCTCGATTTCAAACAGTGTTGGCCTTAATTGAGCTTGCACTCCTGTATAATCCTCCACATCCTTCAACTTTCCAAACCACCCTGGAGCCACCAGTAGCTCCCAGATGTTTTTTCCTCCTCCATGAGGATGGTATGGAGAGAAAAACAGCAGGTCTTGAATGGTTGAAGGTGCAGGGATTCAGAAGGACTATGTGGCTCTTGCAGAGACACACAACTCTCCCATTCCTACGCTCCATCTGCAAAGAGACTTCCCTTTCACTGTAAACACAGTAAAAATGGGAAAAAGCGGAAAGAAAAATTTTTCCTTGTGGGAGAAATGTGTGATTTCATCATTGCGAAGTGTGGGCTTCTTGGGGTGTGTAGGAGAATCCACAATTACCTGGAGAGATGAAGTGGTGGAGATGGGGCTTCTGGCTCCCTGGCCTGCCTTCCTCCTGTGCTGCACCAGGTCCTACCCACTCCTGAGCCCCTTCTGTTACTGCAGCTTCATTGCTGATCTAGAAGAAGATGCTTTTCAGAAATCCACCTGCTTCCTGTATTTCCCCTACTTAGGGAGGAGCTTTCCCTGTCTTTGACTTGGCTCATCATTCCTTGCAGGGTGTACCATGTGTTTCCTTTAATGGCTCTTTGAGTGGTGAAAACAGGGCCAGACTCGTAGAAAAAATGTCAAAATTTCTCCACCCAGATTAGGACTTCCCCATTCATCTTTCTTAAAATTTGCCATTCCCAGAGCATGAAAATCCTGCGTATCCATGTGGGCTTTCAGTGCGAAGCAGAGCAAGAAATGGGGCAAGAAATGGAGTGACAGCAGGAGGGGATGTATCTTCCTCCACTGCATCGGCGTGCTGCCAGCAAGTGCAAGAATCTGCCTTTTTTTTTTCCCTGTTTCACAACAGAGCTGCGCTGTAAACAGCATTCATCACACAGGGAGTTCCACTTAGAAATGGGTGAATGCTAGAAAAATACTATTTACAAGTCCTCCCTCAAATAAAAACCATGAGTTTATTTTGGCACCGACAGTGATTCTCCTAGTGATTGCTTCTGGCAAGCGCTCAGGCAGGTACAACAACACTTGCTGAAATATTCAGAGGATGGGGACACGTTGCAGATACTTGTGTAAGTGTGAACTGTTGGGCAAACACTTGTGCAAATCTGTGCAGTGAGGGGTTTGCATAACTGGTTTTGATTGCTCCTTGTGGGTTCCAGACTCCTCGAATCAAAGCGGAGGAGCTCTGCCACATGACGGAGGTAAACAGGGACACACGCAGAAACTCACCAAGAAGAGCACAAATGAAAATTTACAAAAAAAGGGCAACAACAAATAGTTGAACTGCAGTCAGGCTGCATAGTTTACAAGCAGCCCAAAGACTGAGAAACAGCCAAAGAAACCATTCACGTAATAACGGCATGTCAAACACATCTGTAAAGTTCCTGTAGCATTTGCAAACAGCGGCCTAAGTTCAACAGGATTTACTTGGAGCAGTTCATGAGATTAAAATCAGGCAAGCATGCAAACATCTTACTGGAACAGGGCCAGGAGACAGGACTACAGTTGCATGGCTAATTGAGTTTGGCGAGCAGTCGCCCCGCTGTATTTCCTCCGGGATCGACATGTGGGGTGGATCGATTGATACTGGAAGAATTAAGGATGGGGATTGTCTGCAGGAAGAGCTGACTGGGTGGGCTTGCCAAGGTGGGCAGATGGGCTAAAGTTCAATAGGTGGCACCTAGGGGAAGGGATCCAAGGCTGGTGTCACCTGGAATTGCCCCCCAGCTCCCAAACTCTTCTCCTGATGCAGACGGAGCCTTAGCCATATGCTGGCTGTAACTGGTGTGTCCACACGTGAAAGCAATTGCAAGGCTGGAAGGGCTGGGGTTCTGTTTTGTTTGCATTGTTCATTATCTACAAATGTAATTACCAAGGGATAAATCTAATTAGGTTGTAGCATTATTTTGAACATCTCTTCTGGTTTGCTTTACTTCAAATTTTCTGAGAGGCCAATGTTTGCAGTTAAAAGTACAACTTGGCAGAAGTACAATCAGGAGTGAGCAACACATACCACAAACAAAACCATTAAGACCATTTAGAAAATTTTTGCAAAAGACAATCAAGTGTTACGGGACTAATTTCCCACTTGGTCACCATGATTTTATGTCAACATTAACACCATTGACTTCAGCTGAGCCCTACAGGCACAAAGCTTGTGTGATGGGGTGGGAAACTGGCCCAGTTTAGGATTATGTATATCGTATTATTTAAAAGACAAAGAAACAAATCCCAGGAGTGTGTAAGTATGCTGAAGTCTCTGAATGTAGACTTTTCCCACTGAAATCAAAAGCAGAGCGTCTGTATATTGGGGGGAGTGGAATCAGGTGTCCTCTACCTGCCATTGGCAAGGCACGGCCATCAACAATGCACGTTTTGGGGCTGGATGTAGAGTGTAGAACAGGATGGATGCTCTGGAAAACAGAGAGATGACTAAAGAGAAAGGTGTGTCTTCTTCCCTGAGAACCTCCTGCCCCAGCCCCAAATACCTTCTTATTTCTCATTACTTCATACACTAGGATCTATTTTTAATGCTCCTCAAATCAGTCATATAATTCTTTTTCTTTCCATATGTGTACGAATATCGAGATACGTAAATCCAAAGAAAGAGAGGAGGTGTTTTTTACCTGGTTGATCATTGTTTCGATAATTTTATTTTTTTTTAGGTCTTTTGGAAGTGCAATTATATTAGACATGTTGGGCTGGCCACTAGGATGAGTGAAACAGTTTGGGAGAAGAAAAGGTTTGTGAATATTTCAGGATAATTACTAACAGATAGTCCAAGAACCAGAAAAAAAAATATGAAAAAGAAAAAAAAAAAGCAAAGAAAAGGAGAGAAGAGCTTTCGCCTGTTACTGATTTCCTTTTTGGTTGCAGGGGCCATTGTTTGTTTTAATGACAGGAAAAGAGAGCTGTCAGAAGACATTTGCATAGTGCAAATAGGGTCACAAGTCAGAGGGGCTGTGGAGATCATGTAGCAGTGAGCCAGCACCCATCGATGTGCAGCTACGAGGATGAGGTTGTTTTCTGTAGTAATGGGGAAAAGCTGATAGTTTTTCCACATGCAGTTGAAGGCTCAAGCAAATTTTGGGGAGAAAAGCTTCCTGCTTGTGGCAGGGTCCGCCGGGCTCTCATGAAGGCGTTGCTGTTTGTTTATTTTCCTCGCTGTGTGCTTAAGAGGCATTCTTTGAAAATTTAGCTGATGGGTCTGTTTGTATAGACTGTGCTGCTGGTGAGTTAGACCAGAGGTTTGTGTTCATTTGGGAAAAGAGAAAGAATCCTGGCCATCAGAAATGTTTACTATATCAGGAAATGAATTCACTACTTGAGGGTTCCAATGGATATGAAACAAAAATTAAAACAAGAGCCTTGTATAAACGCACTTTGTATTGTCTCCTCCATAAACAGCCCCATACGTGACAAAGCTCGGAGTGAGTGAGAGAGGTAGTTTTATTGGGGCATGTGGAAGTGAGTTAATTGCTGTCACTTTTTGATTTTTTTTTTTTGCACATGTTGGTGAGTTTGAAGTGAAATCTGGTTGTCTTTTCTTTCTCCCATTCCAGGGAGAGCTGAGCCTTTGCTGAGAAATAACACTAGGCAAAATGACTTCAAGCTGTCACCATTACACAACCTAAACTTTATTTCTTCATTAATGCATTACAGAGCAAAAAAACAATGAGAGCATTCCTCTGGAATGTGTGTTTACTGAGCACAAAATGATATGTTTACTGAAATAGCAGTTGCTGCCGGGTTACCCAGTGGGAGAGAGCTTTCTCTTACCACACCGGTCCGAGATCCCGGTGTCGCTCTGCTCCGTGGCCTTCGACGCCAGTGATTTCCCCCTTGCCAGGAGGGTCCTGTGGGAAAAAGCAGTGGTGGTGCTGGCCAGAGCAGAGGCTCGGCATCATCCAGTGGCACCTTTCCGGTGGCTCCAGCAAGCCCTGGAGGAATGGAGGAAAAGGAGGGGGATTTCAAGGCATTCATTTCTGGTAAAAGCATGAGTCAGAGGAGAAGAGGCTAAACCCAGGATTTCAGGGAGGGTATCAGCTCTTCTGTTGGCATGGGAGTGGAAGAAATGCTTGGGGCAGAGGACAGGTGCTTGTGCCATGTGGATGAAGACTCCCTCCCCAAAGCGTGGGCAGAAGAGGTGGCTGGGGACTGGCAGAGCAGCTCCCGGGTACAACAGCCCTTGGGGAGATGTGGCGCAGGAGGAAGGGTGGGAGGGCAGGCGATGTCCTTTGTGGTCACAGTAAGGAGAACATAATTCCTGATGGCTGGGATGAGATGGGCATGCTGCAAATGCCCCAAACAAAACAGCCAGGGAAGGGAAGGAAGGGAGTCAGATAGACAAAGGTAAATAAAATCAGTGATGGAGCTCTCTCCTTTATCCCAAGAGTCAAAGCAAACCATGTGTGTATTAGTACATGTGTACATATGCAGGTGCACACACACACGCACCTCCTCCTATGCACCCAGTCTCATAAATTCAAAGGTAGTTTGTTCATTTCTCTTTATTCCACTAGGATTCAGACAGCAAAAAAACAATAATTAAGGAGCTTTTGCTCAGTACAACTGCCAAGCAGACATCAGGTTGGCTGCAGCAGTGTTTGGTGTGGATATGGCTCTCCAGTGATTCATAACGAGCCCAATCGGAACAGGGTTCATCAGTGCCCCAACCAACAAAAACACAACTGCAATGTTTTCAGTTCTTTCCCTTCTCCTTTAAAGAGAAATACACACACACATGCAGAGGGAAAACAGAACTGGAGAGTGCTTTCTAACCTGGTACAGCATATTACACTAATTAAGGGATGCTGTTACTCATGCATCATTCACGACCCTGCCAAAACTGGGAACAAACAGTCCCTACAATCTTGATAGGACTGTCTGAGCTGAACTTTGCAGAGTTTTCCAATCTGAAAAAGCCCAAATAGGAAACATCCTTCCTCACTGCTAACTCCTGCAACTGGCAGCATACCGGGCAGTGTCCTTACCCTGATCTGCTTCTCTATTGATATTTCGGTCCAGCAGTGACTGCAGGGCAGGTGAAGGGGTCTGCAAATGTCTTGTGCTGTCATCATTCCACTGGGTTGCAGCAGAGACCTCAGAGGATCCGTGTTGGGTCAGCTTCCCCCATGGTGGCAAAGTCCCTGGAAATGAGGAGGAAGTTTAACCCAGACATCACCTCTGCCCTGGAGGTAAAAGCATCTCCTTGCTGGGACGGCCCTTGTTCTGGTTACGGTGGTGTTCATGCTTTTTGGTGTCTTATTTGACACCACAAGGACAGGGGGCACTGCTGCCAGGAGAGCCAGAGGCATTGTAGCTCCCCCCAGCATTTCTTAGTGAGGTGTGAAGGAGAGCTGGGGAAGTCAAAGAATCAAAGAACCAGTAATGTTGGAAAAGACCTTTAAGATCATCAAATCTGACTATCAAGTCCTTCAAGGTGTCTCCAGCCGTGGCTGAGAGGGACCAGGAAAGTGTGCTATTTGTATTCGTGCCTTGAATGCATCTCGGCACCACACTGAGAAGGATTGACAGGAGCTGCAGAAAGGCTGAGTAAAATTTTCCAAAATACCTAAGTGATGTGGAAGCCTCTTGTCCTATTTTTAAAATGTGACTGAAGCACGTGAGACTCAGAGCCTTAAAGGTACCTCTGCAGATAGCTCCTCTGGAGCTGGGTGCCTAGAAGAGCACCTCCATCACCTGCCCTGGTGATCCATCCTCTCCAGTCTGGGGTCCTCTTCCCTCTCAGTCACATCATTTCAGACCCTCACACCTGACAGGAGGTCACCTCTTCTGCAAGTCCTGCAGGAACCTGCACAGACCCCTCTGTCTGTCCCACAGCAGAGAACTCCTCTCTTTCCTTCCACTAGTCCCACCAGAGATGCATTTTACTTGGGTTTTGCTTCCAGCCATGCTCCCCCTAGGGTTTTTTTCCTCCTTCTCTCCTTTGCTTTTCCAGAAGTCCCCCCTGGGTGGTAATTCCTCTCCAGCCCAGCCAACTTCCAGCTGGGACCCGACCCTCCCGGCTGCTGTGTGCAGGCACACTGCTCACAGCAGAACTTGTAACTCTACGATAGGCAGCAAGGTGACTTTAGCTGTGTCTTTTCCTGCTGGCCAGAGGGGTCTGTGAGCTCCAGCCCGGATGGCTTGGCCCAAAATATCTCAGGCTGCTTCCTCAGCAATGAAATGTCTCCTATTTATTGCTGCTGATTATTGCTAATGACAAAGGCAGGTGGCTGGGGACGGCAAAAGGAGAATGGCAAGGCTCAGAGAGATGGGAGAAGATAAAAAGGTCAAAAAGCAGTTATTTTAGCTGCCGGCTTTGTGCAATTTTGGAAGCAGAGGACTGTTTGCATTAGATGTAGAAAGCACAGGTTTTAGCTGCAACAGCACACTCTTCCCACTCCGTGTTTTTGCAAAACTTTCTGCCTATTTGTAGCACCTCCTGCTGTATTGCTCACACCAGCCCTCCTTGCTCAAGAAATGTACTGGAGCCATACGTCGGAGCCGTATGTCTCATCGGCATAGTGAGACTCGAGCAGAATCTTTTGCCAGAGGCAGAAATACTCTCATGGATGCAGCCAGTAGAATAGGTGGAAATTTTCCAAATTTCTTTTTGCAGAGGGAACATTTATCCCCATGAAAAATGTGGAGGGACTGAAAGGAAGGCTTAATAATGACTTTTATGACATGTCCTTTCCCATTTCTAACTTCTTTTAATTGTCTTTTCTATCTTACAATGCCCTTGTGGAGCCCCTACTCTCTCACTAATGTCAAGGCAGGAACAGTGAGGAAAGAAATATTGTCACCCAAGCTGCGGTGCTGAAAGCTCCTTCTTGTCAGCACTGATACAAATAACCATATAGATACCAGGACGAGCTCCTAAAGTTTCTGCCATTGCGCAAGGGCCCTTCTGGCCTCTCAGCTGCTGCTGCACTGCAGCTCTCCTGACTTTCCCATGTCTCTCCCGAGAAAATCCTTTCCTTATGGACCAGGAGATGGCATGGAGGGTGCTGCTTCACAATGGTGCTGCTGTTGGTGAGGATGAGGATGGAGTGAGAGGTAGGCAGCGGAAGATGAGGGTTTGCAGAACACCGGCAAAAGGCAGGCTGGGTGCTGGGACCCTTGGCACTTCAGCTGACACTCAGCAGGAGCGCCCTCCAAACACAATCTCTATCTACAGTGTGAACTCACCTAACTTTTAACCAACAGAATGTCTGTTTTGCTTTATCTTGAAGCTGCATGATGCTGGGAGAGCCACTGATGATTTGAGCTGGTTTCTCTGCACCCAGGCCCCTGCTGAACCCTGGGGACCACCACACACCCTTCGGGTACCATCACTTACATCCCTTCCGGTGTGACACAGCACTGGCCCTCACACCAGGGAGCTGCGGCCATGTGGAAGCCACGACTGCTCAGATGAAGGCCTCTGATAAATATCCACCCTCCCACTTCCCTGCTGCATGGACCAGATAGCTGCAAGCCAAGGCCATTACTCAGCGTATCATCAGGTGTGTAGCTGTGTCCTGAGCACTCCAAATTGGCAGGGAGATGACTATTGGAAGGAAGCTGAAGCCAAAAGGGCTGTGGAATCTGGCCAAATCTGCTGTCGATTTTAAAGCTGATTCCGCTGTTCCTCCCGTGGAGCAAAACAACCATATTTTTCATTTTGCAAAGGACAAAGCTCAACAGGGCTTTTTTTTTTTTCTGGCTTTTTTTTTGCTTGTGCTTGCTAGGAATTTATTGAATGCTATTACATTATTCTTCTTGCTGTCAGGAAACAGGCTGACTGCCCTCCCAAAGTTTGGCTACTGAGCAGCCAGGCTGCATGGGGCTTTTTGGCCACTGGTGAGGCTACTGTCTTAGATGGTGGCCTATGAATGTCCTTCAAACACTTGGCATTGAAGAGCTTTGCCGTCAGCCTCTGGAAGTTCCCCTATCAGTGGGAGGTGAGTGGGTAGCACAGCTTTTGGGCCCAAAGAGAGCAAAAGCCTACTGCCATAAAATCTGTAACGCAGCATCTGGTTTGGTTTATTCTCTGTGTGCTGCATTTCAGCCCCAGAGAGTGGCCTTGAGCTGCTCAGGATATGTGCTGCCAGGCCTGTTGGGGAAGGTGCTCCATTCCCCAGCATTCTGCAGCTCATCCCACACGCTGAGAAATGCATAGTCCTTTGGTGGGAAATTTGTGACACTGAACCCTCCTTCCCTATCCCTTCAGTGGAAAGTACGGGAGGAAAAAGCCAGCAGTATTTTCTTGGGATGGGGATGGGCAGCAGAAACAGGTTGCGAGAAGGGACAGTAGCACAAACAAGAGCAGCAAATTGCATTCCTCTTATACTCCCTCCTTGTAGTTATCCATCATGATTTTGCACCTGACCCATCCACCTCCATTTACAACAGAAATATAGTGCTTGGCCATCTGCCAGCCATCCTCTTTCTGTGCTGGAGCAGGGTCTCATTCAGGGGAAAATTCCCCTGCCCTGGAGAAACCGGAGCGAGAAGCAGTTTCCCTGGGTTTGTTCCATTATTCATTGTTATCCTCCCCTCGGGCCGCCCTGAACAATTTCCTTCCCCTCCCCTCCATGTACACCCTTCAAATGGTTTTAGAATATGGCACTGAAAAATAAAGTTTAAAAAAACCCACCAAATACCCAAGGCATTGAAAACATTCAAATATATTGCTCAGCTCTTTCCTCCCTGCACCATTGTCTTAGGAGGGCTGGCACGGGACCAGACTTCTTTCTTATTACCAATCTTAACTATTCCACTGGGCATCGAAAAATAAAGCCCTATAAAAGTCACTAATTAAATAAGTTCTCCCATCTGACCTAATACAAGCAACATGGGAGGCTGCATGATTTTTATTTTTTTTTTTTAGTCTTTTTTTTTTCCTTTTTCCCTCCTTTTTGTAGAGCCCACTTTTCTGACGGGGATTGGTTGTTTTTCTGGTAGGGGAGAGGGATTTCAAGGTCACGGAACGAATAAATGATGATGATGCGTGGCCGCGGGGAGAAGGCAGCACAGTGAGCGCACGATGAGCACGGCAGCAGCCGAGGTGCTTCCTGCCTGCCCCGTCCCTTCTAGCGAGGACAGGGCTGCAGTTGGCCCTCCCTGTGGCTGCTGAGTGTGTGCCTGGCCTCCCTGCTTTTGTTTGCCATGGTGGCTGCTTGTTTTTTTAATTATCGTTATTATTTTCTTCTCTCACGGCTCAAGAGTGGATGATTATCTCATCTGAGTGTCCCCCGCCCCAAGGCTCTGCGGGGCTCCTTGGCTCCCGGCCTTGCGGGACGTGGGCTCGCCCCAAAGCAAGCGAAACAGAAAATTAACGGCTGGATTTCCTGTTATTCTTGGGAATTTTAGATGGATTCGTGAAGATAGATACTCGCCACACTCAGCCGCGGTGGTGCCAGTGCTGCGTGCCCATGCTCGCTCTTTCCCTCTGCACCTGGGGCATGAGCCCGCAGGCGGGATGAGCTGGGCAGCTCCAGCTCGCTGCCCACTGCCAGGGCTGCATGGGGCAGTGCTCTTTCCTTTTCTCCTGACTCACTCGCTAATGAGCTCCCCTCTTGCGAGAGCATCCTGAGGTTTTCTAACAACAGGAAGTGGCGCGCTGCCTGCCGCGGGGTCCAGCCGCATGCGGGAAGAGGTGTGGCTGCCTCCAATTTCGAGGAACGCCAGTGTCATGACCTGCCCCAATCTCAGCGCGCTTTCCCCTTGGCATCCGCCTTGCTGCCTCCCAGCACTGTTACCCTTTGTTTCGCTTACTACCTGAGCAGCCCAAGGGATTGCAACCGGGATTCGCCCTGCAGTAACAGACATCTTGGGAGACAGGGTTGCAGCTGATGAAAAGCGGCAGGTAGGGATAGGGATGCAGAGTCCAGGGAAATGTACAAATGTACATTTCTGTTGTGGCCACCCTGGTTCGGGTTGCCAAAGGTCCTGAAGTCTTCAGTGAAACAGGTGCTGAAGGGTTCGAGGATCACCAGAGGATTTCCCAAATCTCTCTCCCTTTTTTAATGCAGAATCTCTGGCAGTGTAGGGTCTCGTCGTTTAATGAAGTGATGGATGGGATCTGCCCAGCCAGACAAGCTCTTCATCTGGAGAGGCAGGCAGCGCAGATCCCTGGGGAAGCTTCCCAACAGTCCTGATTTAGCTTATTCTAGGCCACGCAGAGAACTATTAGCTGCAGGAGTCTGCCTCTCTCCTCTTCTCGTTGAGACTACTTTTCCTATTTTAGCTTGGTGCTTTGCTTTCCCCCCGCACGAGCTATTTATTCTATAGCTTTTACACTATAAAATCTAGGAAAAATAAACAGCAGCTGAGAGGGGGCTGCGGCTATCAGGGAGGGCAGGGATGTGGGCATAGAGCTGGGAGAGGGTGGTGGAAGCCTTCCCTAATGCTACCTCATGGAGTATGATCCCTGAGCCAGGGCCACGGGGAAGCTGCGTGGCATCTGCCCAGCTTTATTCCTGTGGCTGTCGTGGTTAAACACAGCTGTTCGTTTCGAGACCAAGGTAGCAAAACAAACCAGAGCCACCTCATGGAGCCAGCAGGCTCATTGCTTAACCCATGGAAAGACTTCACATGGTTTTTCTGTGACCAGTCACTTTAAATCTTCTGTGAAATGCCCCCTGGCCATTAATGTTACGCGAATATTCCTGTGTTCTCATTTATTAATGAGAGGCCCGTGGAAATGACAAACCCTAAACAAACGCAGGGGACTGTTCATAGAACAATTGTATTTTCTTTGCACCAGCTTGCAGCCTGGAAAAAAACATCCCTGAATTTGGATCATGTCAATCTAGTCATGAGGCAAATATGTTGTGTGACTTGGCTTAAGTGATGGGGCTCTCCACTGGCTTTCGGAGGGCTGGTGATCACTTTTGAGACTCAGCGAGTTCCAATTCAGTTGACACTTCACACAAGTTGCATTATTTTTCTGTGCACCATCTGTAATCTCAAAAGGCTTCCTGCCTCATATGTCTTGTGCTGAATACGTGGTGGAAAAGCATCAAAGATACCTGCTTGGGCCTCTTAGGAGATGGTTTCCAGAAACAAAAAGCAAATAAGCTGCAGACCTAGTGCCAGGATAAGGACAGCATGGAGCAAGCTCATCACCAAGCTTCGTAAGACATCCTGCTGAAGGCATTAGCAGGATCTACTTGGCGTCTTACCCTGCAACTCAAGGGGGAAACCCTTCAAATTTCCATGTTCTTCTCTACAAAGAACATGAGCCACAGGCACTGTCACCAATTTATTGCCTCAGGAAAGCTGATTAGGGGGGAGGCCAAGTCTTGGTTACAGAGAGGAACAGTCCTCCATCAATAGCAATGATCACTGAATGTTTAATATGATGTCCAGCATCATAGCAGACCTCAAATGGGAGGCTTTGTGAACTTGGCCTTGTCTCTGCTGGCTTTCTCTGGACAGCTGAGGACTCTTGTTGCCATCCTAGGTAGTGAAGTTCCCTTGCAATACTGGTGTTCCTGCAGAAGGGTAACTTTATTTTTCCATGGGTTAAGACTGACAGCAAAAATAGGTGTTCAGAGGCTGCTCTGGGAAAAGGAGGAGACAAATCACATTGCTTCTCTGGCCAAGGAAGGCCATGGATAAAAGAAAATAATTTACTCTTTTGTGGGTGCTTTCTTTGGGAGGCACTGCCTGTCTCCTGCAAGTTCTTGTGCTTCATGGTCAGTGCAGTTCAAGCTGAAAGCTTTGGTGGGAGAAGTTGGCACTGGGTGGAGTGGTAGGAATTCGTGTTCTGCAGGGCAGGAGAGGGCTGCAGGGCTTTTGGTAAGTAAATAAACCATTTGTTATTGAGCAGTAGAGAAAATTGTAGTTGCCACAAAGCTTTTTCTGCAGGAAAACACTGTCAGCTCATGATGGACGGCCAGGTTTAAGGCGACAGGGAAACTAAGTGGATCATAAATATATTCTAGCTTACCCTCTAACAACAAACCTCCAGAAACAGCTTTTGGGTGGTTGGTGCTTAGGGAATTTAAAAGACAAAATAACTGAGATGTCTCCTACAGAAGGCATGCAAATGAATCAAACTATATTACACGTGTTTAAACACCTCCATAGAGAGTACAGAATATGGGGTATTGTCTGCTATTCATGCATAGCCTAAATACATCAGTTCAGCTATTTGCATCTGAGTAAATCTATAATCAAAGGGTTGGTAAAAAGGGCTTGTCTTCTTTTTTTTTGTAATGCTTCAATGGAAATACCCCCATATTTCTAGCTTGTTAGGACACAGTCAAGAAGGGAATAACCCATTACATACTTCATTATTTTTTAGATAGCAGAGGAAATCTCCTAGGAATATTTGAAATGTAAAGGGTTGTATAATATCTAAAATCAAATTACATGAATTTTGATAAAGTGTCAGCTTTTGCAACTGGTAATGCTAATGCTGATTTTTGGGGAGCCAGAACTCAATCTGCAGCTCAGTAGCAAATGGGATGAGGATTGCCTTATAAGCAGCTGCTCTGTTCATTTTCTAAATAATACTACAAAATATGGTATAGACTGATACCTCTTTTTTACCTTTCCTTATTTGCAAATCAAAGCTTCAGAATTATCCCTGATATTTTGCAACATCAGCCTCTGAGACACAGAAATGTTGAAGCAAATCCCTACATGCAAGCAGAATTCAATGGGCTAAAATATTCTTTATGATAGCCTTAAAACTAGAATTACCCAGTCCTGTACATGCTGAAATTTACAGTGGTGGATTAAAGCTACGACAAACAACCTCTGATGAATAATTTGGTCATAACTCTTATTTCAGTATACATCACGGTGAAGCAGTGCAAGTGGAAAAGGATGCTGTTGGGCAGCAGTAGACACCAGTTTTCCGTGCCAGAGTCCAGATTTCAACTTCAACGAGCAAAATGATCTTAACCTACTTTATGCTTTTTTTTTTTCTGGGGGGAAAAAAAAAAAAAGGTCTGGTTCTTTTTTTTTTTTTCAGAAACTCTCTATTTTATAACGTGTTTGAAACTTGAGAAGAGACTGGATATGCTTTGTCTCCATGAGAACTACTTCATTCTGATAGATTTAGTGGAGAATGTGTCTGTGCTCCATGAATCTTCCCCTAAGAAATAGCTGAATGTATTGTTTCCAAACACTAATTCTCTCAACTTCTTAAAATCCCTTGGCACTTATTATATTCATTCCTCACAAGCAGTAGTGAAAACAAATGTTCTTTGTGTAAACAGATTTTGACAGAATGTGGGAAACTTAAATAAATATGGTTATAATATGGTATAAAAATCAGCTTCAAATTTGAAGCAAACTGAAAGTGCATGGGTAAAGAGTCTTGTCACTCATCTTCAAGAAATATCCAAACCCAAACATATCCTGAGATGTATTAAAACAGGTAAATATCAACTCTGAGGCTCCCAACTGCGTCATATGTTTGAAGACATGAGAACTGTGTAAATATACAATGTTAAGTAAAACAGTTGCTCCAAAACGTCCTTTCACGTAGAACATGCTCTCGTACGTGTTATTCCGCTCCAAGAAAAATGAGCATCCTACCAGTGGTGTTTTCCTCAGCTGGCCAGAGGTGTGGGGCGTAGCTCTTCCTTTGGGGTGGGCAATGATGTCATAGGACTGATGGAAACTAAGGATATTTTGAAACATTTACGTGGCTTATTTAAGTTAGGAGAAAAAAAAAAAAATAAAAAGGTACTTACTCCAGAAAGCACACTGGCCACAAAGACTTTCTATGTCTTTTCTATGAGATAGGATACCTTGGGTGGTGTTCTGAGGCATGAGGCCAAAGGCCAAAAGAGCAAAGCCACCCAAAAAGTGTCATAATTACCCTTTGGGGCAATGGCTGCATGGAATGGAACTTACGAATAAAGACAAGGAAAACCCATTAAGTAATATTATTGACATGTGTCTGACATCGCCAATAGCCAATCAGCACTTGCCACTTGTGCTCTGGATTTCTGAAATCCTTTCTTAATGGAATAAGGGGGTTTCAATGCGTAATGTCTTTCTACAGATGCTCGAGGATGCAGGTTTGCCAGCTATTCATGTTCCCAGCCTGCATGCTGTTAATTAATTCAAAGTTTAGTTGAAGCAGAGCAGTAGTCCTCTGTTATATCAGTATTGCCAACAAGTTTCAGCTTCATGCAATAACATAAAATTGCCATATATCAGCGTTTCCTAAGCACCTGTCCCTGACAGTGCCAAGTGCCTCTGAGAATTACAAGGGGAAGAAATGAGAGAGACCATTTTCCATGCGAGATGTAGTGCTGCGGCGACAAATATACCTTTTGATTACATAGTGCAAACAGACTTCAGTGCCAATTTCAAAGGCAAAATGAAGGAAAATAGGGTTCAGACGATGCTACAAGCCTGAAAAATGTGTCTGGACCACATAAGAAAGGCATAAATGGAAGATTTGTGTCTCCTGAGGTTTTTAAGCTTTAGGGTCCAAACGGCTGCTTTACTTCCATGTTTAATAGCAAAGCACTTTTAAGAAGTGAAATCAGAGCTAAAGGAGGATCAGCTGAGTAATGCAGTTGTTGAACCAATGCTGGATACGCATTTACTGGGGGTGATGTGGTGGTCATGAAGAGGGGGGGTAGTCCTGAAACCAGGCAATCTCTCCCCTCCAAAAACCCTTCTGCTCACCTGTATCATGACATGGACACAGATTCTGTTGGGCTGGATGTAGAGAAAACATTTTTCTAGAGGACAACATGTAAGCAAAGCACGCTCCCACTGCCTGGACTCCTCTCTCTTTGTGTGTACAGTGAGGTGTGAAGATGCTGATGGCTCTAGAGAGTTGATCCTTTTATTTGCATTTTTTTATTTTTTTTGCAACACTGCAACTCTGCACCTTTAAAAGTGCTTATTTTCAGTGCTCAGAGCAAATCTGCATTTGCTCAATTTAAGGAGGTTGACCCCACTTTTGAGAAGCAATATAGTATTAGTAACTCCAAATTTCAGATATTAATCACAGCTAAAAGTGACACTTCACAAAGTGCGTGACTGTTAATCCTTCGGAGGTGTTTTGGATGTGTGTCTGCTGGATGAGTTGTACTTTACAACTTGAGTTGGGATGGCCAGTGAATCACAGATGCTATTTCGGAGACTTTTACTTAGCCTTCTTTATACGTATGTTGTACCCATCTTAGCACATATCCTGATGGCTTTACTGTGTCCTTTTGATCACTGAATCAGGCTGCATGATCTGATGATGTGTTATGCACCAGAAGCAGCTCAAGCACAACCTTTCTGTCTTGCCTACACAGTTGTGGTTAGTGAGATGGCTGCAGATGGAGTTGGATGAGATCTGGCATTCTTTGTGGGAGTTTCTGCTTTTCCCCATGTGCCAAGTAAGACAAACTAAGGTGTCATTCATGTCGTCAGGCATGCAAGGCACCAAGGAAGGACACAGCCCTGCACAGCAAAGCGGATGTGGGTGTGAGACCTTCCCATTTCTTCCATAAGGATGCCCAAGCAGACCTGGAGCTCAGATTTTCATGCCAAGACCCTTCTCTACCTTGCAGGGGCTATAGAGTGAAGGGTGGCAGCTGCTCGCCTATCAGTACCCCAAAGCCATCCTTCCACAGGGTTTCATGGAAGGGAAGAGTCCCTTGAGGGAGAAGGCTTGGGCTGCCTGGCAAGATGAAGAAAGCCAGCTCTCGGACCACCTCATGGTGGGAGGTGAACTTGTTTATCAAGAGCTTGCCTGGTGCCACCCCTTTTCATTTGGACTGAGTCAACCCCCCAGACACCAATGAATGTGCTCTTGTAAACAACACCATGGGTTGTTCAGTTTTTGTTGTTGTTGCTGCTGCTGCTGCTGTTAAATGTTTTTCTTCCTTTTCCAGGTAAAACTGCTTTGACTTCAGAAAACAGGGCAACGTAACCTTTGCAGACACTTGAGCAACTTCTAAATATTCTCAGTTGGGATAGGAGCCTTTGGGAGCCTTTGCTTTCCTGGTGAAAGAGGCCTGACCATGGGCAGTAAATAGTAGAGGGGCAGCGGAGAGGACACAGTGAAAGTGCATGAAAAATATAAAGAGAGACTCAAAACTCTTCCTTGACCTCACCACCTTTGGTGGCATGTGGGAAGAGGTGCAACAGGGGTGTCTAGTGGAGTCCACAATGTCTTCTCTGTCTCTTTCATGTTTCCACTCTCTTTTCCTTTTTTTTAAGTGACTTTTTTTTTGTGTATGTGTTATTCTGTTCTTCCCATGCTTGTATAGCCCTGGTCACACTGATAGCTCCCCATAGCTGAGCATTAGTGGTTAACAGCACAACGTGTCCCACCAGCTGGTGTATGGTTGGCCCTGGAACTGGCTTTTGAGGGAAATAGTGGCGCCTTTGCTGTCACCAGAGTGGAGAGGATGCCTCTGGCAGCAACACTAATGCAAGTCTTTGGTTCTCCGATTTGGTCCCTTCCTGCTCGCTCTGTCAGATCTGGTGGCCCAGGAAAAGAAGTAAGCTGTGTCTAGCTCAGATGCCGGATACTGCCCTGCATGGGGAAGAACTTCTCTCTTTTCCCCAAAATGCATTTGCGTGTCCTTTGTTTGCTTGGCCACAGCAGCAAATTGGAAGCGGTGGGGCCATGTCAAAAATCAGAGAGGATTTTGCCTTTGCACATCAAAGTTCGGAGGTTGAGTGTTATGAAACTGCAGATGAGTAAACTGATCTCATGGGATATTTCCTTAGGATGCTCCCTTCCCATGGGTGAACATGCTCCCAAGGGTTTGTTTCATTCATGCATTAAATTGAGTGACTTCACTGTTGCTAACTGCAAAAATACAAATTTTTCTGTGCTTACTACAATAGCTCAGCCACACACTGGGAGTTTTGGTAAGGAAGAAATTACACTTCACTTTAGGGTCAGCCAGAAAAGCTTCTTTGCCACCAGCTTTCCTCTATTTCTTTTTCCAGTTTTTCCCCTAGAAGTCACTGAAGACCAAGAACCCCAGTTCACACAATGCTTTTGGCATCAGGGGACGCCTCCTTGCCACGCATCGAGCAACCCTGCAGCAGCATGGCAGCTCTGCATCCTGACACAATCAAGCGTGAAGGTGTAGGGACATCAACAAAAGCAAGCTGCATGTTCCTCCCCCTTGGCTCGCCTGTCCTAGCACTGCAAGACATAGAAGTTTAAAGTTAAGCTTTTCAGTTACCAGCAATTTCCACTTTGGTGCATTATTGTCTTTGCTGCAGCACTTTTATAAGCCTGTTTATAAGACAATAGACAATGGGAGAAGTTGCTGAGGCTCCCAGTGGACATGTGTTGGCAATAAACCCCTGTGACAGAGGTCAAATGTGTGTTCCCAGAATAGCAGAGGGTAACTTGCTGCCTGAGGAGTGTCACACTGCAAACGAACCGATACAGAAGAGAAGTCTGATTGTTCGAGCCACTGAGTCAGCTTGGCCCAAGAAGACTCACTTTCCAGAAGATCTGATCTCTATACTTACTGCAAGGATGTGACAACATGTCTCTTCCATTGGTAATGCTTATGTGTATGCAAAGGTCCCTGTAGTCATAGATATAAAGCTGTTTGAGATGATTTGAAGTGTTAAGAGGCAACACCGCCCTGAATGTCATGTTCTTGACCAGGTGCCCCCGTTGGTGGAAAGCCGCTCTCCAAGTGAGACACGAGAGTGAATCAGACAGCAGTTTCATGTGGGTGGGGTGGCTCTGCACAGTAATGAGGGAGTGAAGAAAATATAAAATGCTGTGTCCTATTTTTAAGAAGTTGTAACTTAGCTTTACTTTTCCCTTGTATGAAGTCTCCTTGGGCGGGAAAGCATTTTTAACACATGGTTTGCAAAAATAAAAAAAAAATAACGACTGACCTAGTGGAGATTTCATCTTTTGCTGGCCATTCCAGCTCTTTGCAGTTGCCAGAAAGAATTCAGAGCTTCTTTTTTTCTGTGGCTGCAGATGCAGCGATTGTGCTCTGATAGTCAGAGGATGGTAGGATGGCTGACTGAATAGGACAACCCATAGGTCATTTGTGTCAGAGACTAATTGCTGGCAGGCAGGTTGCTCAGGCTGGGTTTCACGTTTGGGAGCCTGTCAGACCAAGCTCCCCCTGGTGCTACAGGAGCTGTGTTGTCTGTAAGGTTGTCTGCAATGTGAGCATGTATGTGAGCACTGAGGGGGACAGGAAGGTCTGCACAGGCTCCTGATGCATTTTGGCAAGCAGAAACTCTCTCCTTGAAAAAACATGAGTGGCAACCTACAGGAAATGCATCCGTCTACAAAGTGATCCAACACTGGCTGTGGGACAGTCCATGTCTCCTCCATGTGCCATCTCCACAGCAGCAGGGAAGTGGAGTTGCTAATGTGCAATGACAGCAATTGTCCTATGTTTAATGCCTGTTTTTACTCTTCTTGCCTCAATTTTTCCTGGCACACAAATGGCTGAAAGCAAAGGCACCGCACCCTGGTGTGGTGAGGGATATTACAGTGGGAGCACATGCCAAGGTTACTATTAGATTCTGGGTCTCCCTTGATTGTCATCACAACAATTTTACGACAAACTTTGTCTTCTGAACACCCAAGAAACAGGTGTTGGTTTCTTTTCGTTCTAGAGCCCTTTAGTGAGCAGCAAGCAGGGGAGATTGGAAGTGGCTGCTTTGTAAAGGTCATGTTGGTGGGCTAAAGACATCTTCTTTTGCAGAACACTGTGTTGCTAAAGCCAGTGGAGTCACTTAAAGACCCTGAGACATGTAAACAATGACCACATGGCCGAGCTAGCAGAGGACACTGCATCCGGGCCAATCCATTATGCTGTTGCACAGCTATGCTCCATTCAAGTTGCAGACCGGGCCTCCAGTTCAAATGGGCATGGACTGGGGTGTGAAGAGTGACAAGGTTAACAGTACCTAGCAAAAAAACTGGATGAATGGTGTTTCCAACCAAACCAGTGACTTCAATATTTCCCAACCAAAATAGCGATTCTTCTCGGTTATTTAATATCTGCAGCCAAATTCACAGCTCACCCATCCAGCCCAGTACACTGACATCTTCACAGCAACTGTCTCATTTTGAGCAAAGTTCCTTGAGAGTTTGTTTTTTATTATTTTCAACTGTCTGGCCTAGAATATATAGGTGGTAAGATAATTCATGCATCCCTGGAAAGATGTATTTGTTCCTGGAATTCCTCTTCTACCTTCATGAATTCCACTGCTAGTGGTAAGCTTTGCCTAAAAAATGGAAGCTAGCAGTGACAATCATGACCTGGACAGCCCTTTGCTGGTATAGTAACACCCTGAAGGTCTGGCTGAAGGAACAATTTATTTAGCTGTTTTAAATTATCTGCATGTCTGTTTGATGGGGACATTCACTTGAAGCTTTCACTGTCCAGCCCCATAGCACACTTCTCTACTCCATGCAATCCGTGGGAGAAGAAAACCCTTACGATGCCGTGCAGTCTAGTTATAGCAGGTAGCAGATGAGTCTTCACACCCTCCTTAGTTTTTATGTCAAATCCTTCACATAAATGCCAAAATTCTGGGAGGAATGGGAAAAGTACCTGTTAGAAGGTCAAACAAAGCAAGAAAATTAGCATAGAAGGTAAATACAATCTGAAGACACAGCTAAAACTGTCCTGAAAAGAGGTTACCCATTTTTATCTTGTCTGAGTTGGAAATAATACTGAGATATTTCTTCTCTATTCTCTAGTAAACAGGTAGCAATGAAAATATCTTGCAGGTATTTAGACATTAATAACCTAAGGAATAATGGAATCATAGAATGGTTTGGGATGGAAGAGGCCTTAAAGATCATCTGGTTCCAACTCCCCTGCTGTGGACAGGGACTCCTTCCACTAGACCAGGTTGCTCAGAACCCATCCAACCTGGCCTTAAACACTTCTAGAGATGGGGCTGGAAGCAAAGTCCCATCAACGACTCCTCCACAACTTCTCTGTGCAACCTGTTCCAGTGTCTCACCATCCTCCAAGTAAAAAATTAATTGCTAATATCTAATGTAAAACTACTCTCTTTCAGTTTGAAGCCATTCCCCCTTGTCCTCTCACGACATGCTCTGGTAAAAAGTCCCTCTCCATCTTTCCTATAGGCTCCCTTTGGGTCCTGGAAGGCTGCAATTAGTTCAGCCTGAAGCCTTCTCTTTTCCAGGTTGAACAACCCAAGTTTTCTCAGCCTTTCCTCACAGGAGAGGGGCTCCATCCCTCTAATAAACCTGGTGGCGCCCCTTTGGACTTGTTCCAATAAGTCTCTGTCTTTCCTGTTCAGGAGACCCCAGAGCTGGGTGCAGCTTGCCAGGTGGGGTCTCACCAGAGCAGAGTAGAGGGGAAGAATCACCTACCTCAACACAATGCCTTCACCTGTGTCATTAATAAGGATATTAAATAACACCAGTGCTCATACAGGCCCCTGAGGGACATTACTTGTCACTATGTCCATTGGGACACTGAGCTAATGATGTGACCATACAATCATCTTCTTATCCATATAACAGCCCACTCATCAAATCCATCTCTCTGCAGTTAAAAGAGAAGAATGTTGTGGAGGACCATGTCGAAGGCTTTACAGCAGTCCAGATAAATGACACCTGTATCCCTTCCCTTGTCCACTGCTGTAGTCCCTCCATCATTGAAGGCCACTATGTTGGTGAGGCAGGACTTGCCCATGGTGGAGCTGTACTGAATGTCTTGAATTGCCTTCCTGTTCTCCATGCGCCTCAGCATTTTCAGCAAGGAGTTTGGCGTTTCTCTGCAACCATCTTGTAACGGAGAGGTGAGCGAAGAAAAAAAGTCAGTGAAGTCGGTATTGTATTATCATCTCTAGCTACAAGCATTGTGCTCACAGATCTCTCTTCTCACATCCGAAATCGGCTCCACAGATATTTTTGTTTCTGGGACACTGCTACGGGCAGCAGGTGTCCCACCAAAGCCACTGATTCAGTTGCCTCATAGGCTAAGCTGTCCTGTAAAGGAGAAAAGCAAAACCTTCCTCTACCCCCCCAATGCTTTACAAAGTCGCTCAGGAAAATTTGAAATGCATGAGGCAGCAGCAGTCTCATGTTAACTCACAGACTCCAGATATTATGCAACCTGAAGCTTTCCTAATTTTGCTGTCCTCAATAGTTCCTGCCTGCACTCACACATCCGAACACTGCTGCACACGTGTGTGAAATCCAGGGTGATTTAACCTTTATTTTATCAAAATGGAACGTTTGATTTGCAATCAGCTGGGAAAAAAGCAATTGCTCCTGACCATAGCAATTCCTTCAAACCCAGATCATGGGATGTTGATATTCAGCCTCTTGGAGAAGAGGCACAGGGGCCTGGTGTTGGTGGGCACCTTGCTGAAAAAACAGCTTTGTCCACCACTGGTCAAGACTTAATGTAAGGATGCCACTCAGCAGCGACCAGTGAGCTCACCTTCAGCTGTCTGTTTGAATTCTGCTTAAGAAAACACAATCCTTGGCTTTCTCAGCTTAGGTGCTTCATTACTTTTAATGTGAATTAGCTGATTTGCACCCATCTATGGCATATTATTGTACCAAAGCCTCTGTAGCTGGTCATGACAAGGTGGCTGGTCATGATAAGGTGATCCCTCCAACTGATCAGACTATGCTATTCTGCTTTTCTTCTCCATTAGTAGTGGGGAAAGTGAGGAAGACAATGGGTAAGGCTTTCTTGCACTTAAAAAGTGAACATGAAATACTGTTTCTTGAGGAGTTTTGCAGTTGCTTTGAACTTACTAGGTTCTGACCTAAGCTGGTTCTGAATTGCCTGTCATGGGAGTAGCTAAACCTTGGTTAAAGCAGATTCTCCTTCCAGGAAACTGAGCTGGCAGGAAGGTTTCCACAGATGGAAACTGGAATGCTTCATGGTCCATGAGCCATGAGATATTTGGGTGAACTGGTTCCTACTGGTTCTTTTGCTGCTGTCTCAAAATCGTCTAGTTGCCTGCCGTGTTACTCACCATTTGGCTGAAGGCATCAGCCCCTCTATTCTGTCCTCACCTGCATCTCACCGTTGCCTGTTGGAAGTTATTATCTGTTTTGATGTCTGAACTGCCTGGGCGGTTGCTTTCTGAGCTACTTGCAGTTCCTTGCCAACCAATCTGAAGGGGCAGCATCCTGCAGCAGGAGAGTGGTTCAAGATAGTAAGTTGTCCAGCTGGCTCAGTTGCTTTTGGAAGATGTGTGATCATGCTGTAAATAGAACCATTTCCTGTGCTTTTCTTCCCAGACTTTATCTTGTTTATTCATGTGAAAGGTACCTGGGGAATATCTGCGCCTGGCCTTGGTTTTCATTTGTCTGTATTTCAGCAGTGTCATGTCATTATATTGGTGCAACATCAGATTTGGAGGAAATTCATGTGGGTGACCTATTCTTGATAGCTCTTTAACTGTGGCCAGATGGAGCGTGACCTGCTGGTGGCCACACATTGCACAGTGAGGAGCACATGTTGCTGTGCATGGCTGGGAATATATCAGAGCTCTCATCACAGCTTGCTTAATAGATGGTTTTGCTCCATGAAGCATAAGGCAGAGCAACCAGCTAAAAAGCTGTAGGGTGTTTCTTGGAGGTGTCTGGTGCCCTGATCAGGTGAGGAGCTTCTCGCTGCCTACCTTCTTCCAGAGATGTTTGGGAAGCCTTAGGTTAAGCAGGTGAGCTGCAAGAATGACCCTCTATGACAGCATCTGCAGTGTGACTGCATGTCCATGGGATTTCTGCTCTACTCTCTTGTCCCTGGTCATTGTGGTTTGGAAAGCTGCATTTCACTGTGCCAGTTCCCCGTGTATCACCATGTAGCACTTGGAGCATGAAGTAGCCTTGTGTAGCCATATCTAAGGCACCCACTTTATTTGCATCTTCCCTGCAAGGATCTCAAAAGACTTAATACAGGGAAATTTTCTCAGGTTTTACCAAAGGGCTACCTAGAGCCAAAGGACAAAATGGTCTTTGCAGGAACACTTTCAAACTAAACTTCCTGAATGCTTTTCCATGACCTGTTAAGGGATAGTGCTTGCATCCATCAGTCTCATCTAGTTCTAGTTCTTGTGGCCACTAAATACTTTTTCAGTGTGTGACTGAGAACCCTCCACTTTAGGACTCAGGAGAACACTTAACTCATGACTGCTCCCATGTCACCATGTATCACCATTCACTTCAGGCAGAACAGGAAGAAAATGTTCTGAGCCACTCAGATGGTGAGTGGGTAGCTTCACCAAATATTTAACTGAGGCAATCCAAAGAGCCAAAAGATGGCCACCACCCGCTTTGGGAGGCAGGAGTGGGGTGGGGAAATGCTCAGAGCTGCTGAAGGGTGGGCCAGTAGTGAGGCAGTCAGGAATGCCTTCACCTCCACCCAAAATTAGAGGCTCAGACTTAGAAGCAAGCCAGTTTATGTGAGTGGTCCTTGTGAGCGTGAGGCACGAGATAGCCTTGGATGACTGTTTCCCATTACATTACCACCTCATATAAAATGTTTTTAGAGAAAACCTTGGTTTCTCATAGCCATTTAATAAAGCTGTAGAAAGGAAGATAGAGTCCTGCAGCCTGCTGGGGAGATGGGATTAGCTGATATTCAACCACTCCAGCAATGCACTTGGCTCAACACCCCACAGCCTTACACGATTTCCAGGACCTGAAGATCTCCTGCAGCTGGACCTATCACAGTGGTTTGTCCCAGGTGATCATAACAAAACACAACTTCACTTTCTAGGATTAAACTCCAGGATTTCCTTGCTCTTCAGCAAGTTGCTGCTCTCTGGGGTCGGCAGCAACTCGGCCAGATCCTGCTTTCAATTGCATACAGATGTAAAATGCAGGGTAACGTGGTGCTCTGCTATTCCCCCTGGGCTGAGCTGCTCTGGGGGATTCTGTGCCTTTCCCCACCCATTGGGAGGCCAGACAGACCCCCTCAAAACAGCACAGTGACCCACTCCCCGGTGTTGCACCGGGACGTTGTGCGCCTCCATGCTGTCTGGCTCCTCCACGGCTGGGAAAGGCTTTGGATGGAATTCATTCATCGCAATCAAAACCCAACAAGTACTGGAAGAAAGTTCAAATGTATGTGAAATAGCTTGTCCAAAAAGCTGGCAAAGGCAGCTTATTTTTCCTGTCTTACAAGAAGTTATGCAATCAAGTGATTAATTACCCGTGGCACAGTCTGAGGGGTGAAAGATTAATATTCCTGGAGACTGCTGCTGTTGACCTTGTGTTATACCCAGGATGGGAATAGCCTGAGCTTCCCAGCAGAATAAACCTTGCCCAGTGGTGAGATTGTCTTCTCACTATAGTTGAGTGAAGAGGTTAAAGTTTTATTTTTCTTCTGAATTCTGTCCATCCAGCAGGAAATAGTACCATCAAAAGCCTCCCGCCCATCTCCTGGAGAAAAAATACTGCTCAAGTCTCTTATAATTCCAGGGCTGTGCCTCAGCCAGCCGCAGCAGTGGAGTGGGAGCCCAGCCTTGGGCATGGGGGCTGTTGGGAAATGTAGCAGCACTATGTGTTAACCAGTTTCCAGACAACACTGGGAACCATCGCAACTGGTTGCAGTTAGTCCTGGGGGGACGAACCTCAAATTCAGTCACAATTGTAAACATTGGTTCTTGCCTGCACAGAATACTCATTAATGCACATTGTAATGTTATTTCTTTCCTGGGGGAAGAAATCCTGGGATGTGACAGAAGTTAATTCTGTGTGCGGTTGCAGCACTCATTCATTCATGCTGCTCGTCACGTGCAGCCCAAGGGTGCCACGTTTCTGTGGCGTAGGAGGACGTGCCTTCTCCAGCACATCGCTCATCCCACCTTTCTTTCTCTACGCAAGCCCATGTGCAGCAATCACTTTCTGCTGGAAATCCTGCACTGGCTCGCTGTCAGCAATGTTCGCTTACACCGAAACTTATCTGGTACTTTTCTTAAAAGGTTGCTTTTCAGTAGCTTTTAACTTTGCCAAACTAAGTGTTCACTTCAAGATGAAGTTGTTCACCCAGGGAAGGGTGCAGCAAATTGTCAGGCATTTTAGTCACTTGATGTGCAAGGAATAAAGTGCAGCTTTCCCTATATAGAAAACCTTGTCCACTTTGTTATTAAGTGTTTTCAACACCATTCTTTGGAGTGTATCTTATCCTATCCTGCCTCTCATGGCTGAATTTGCAGTGCTAAATACTCTTCTAAGAAAACAAATGCTCATTATTCAATTTTAAGCTCTACTCAGTGTAGAAAGAGGGAGTAGAAGAAAGAGCTTGTACAATTTTTCTTTCTCAAGTAGTGGTTTTCATCAAAGCAACTTGGCATGTGAAAGCTTCTAGTGAAGGAGAGAACCAAACATAAGAAAGGAGACCAGAAAAAACAGGGTGGGGGGCAAGGGGTTACTTCATGTGCATTAAATAAAACCTCCCATAATCTTTGGTCTTGTGAAAAGATTTATAGTGCTGGTGCCAAATAATTCCTCCCAGCAGCAAGACTGGACAGCAGAGAGGCTTCCAGGGCCAATGGGCGCCTCTCAGCTAAAACAAATGGAAGGGATGAGGCCAGAACAGTGAGATGGTGAATGGGGGCTGGGGGGAGGGCTTTGAAATGAACAGTGTTAACAGCCTCCAAAAAAGCTGTAACAGTCCTGACTTGGTGCAAGGTGGAGCTCACAGCTCCTCACGTAGTCAAGGATGGCACTGGTGGTATGACTTGTGTCTCACTGCCAGTCTAGAAGAGCTTGTGCTCATGGCCTCTTATCCTGCCACTGGGCATCACTGGAAGAGTCTGTCTCCATCTTTCCTCTCCCATCAGATATTTATACATAGTGATAAGGTGCCCCTATAGCCTTCTCTTCTCTGGGCTCAGCAGTCACAGCTCTCTGGCCCTCCCTGCATGATAGATGTTGCAGTCCCTTAGTCATCTTCAAGGCTCTTTGCTCGGCTTCTTCCAGCACATCCATGTTTCATACTGGGACACCCAGAACTGGACACAGCTCTCCACTGCTGGATCACCTCCCTGGACCTGCTGGCAATGCTCTTCATAATGCAGCCCAGGATTTTTTGGGCATTTTTGACATGAGGCCACATCACTGGTTGACAGTCAGCTTGTTGTGCACCAGGACATTGAGGTCTTTTTCTGCAGAGCTGTTTTCCAGCTGGTTGATCATCTCCTGATTCATACTGCTGTCTGAGGTTATCCCTCTCCATGTCCAGGATGTCACATTCCCCTTTAAACATTGTGAGATTCCTGTTGACCCATACGTCCAGCCTCCTGAAGTCCCTCTGAACGGCACCACAACCATGTGTTCTGTTTCTGTAACTTGTCAAGGGTGTCCTCAGACCCACCATTCAGGTCATTAATGAGGAAGTTAAATAGTGTCGGCCTCAGTATCAGCCCCTGGGGTGCGTGACTAGTGACTGGCCTCCGGATGGGCTGCATGCCACTGACCGCAGCCCTTTGATCCCAGCACTTCAGCCAGATTTCAAGCCACCTCACTGTCCACTTATGTCATCCATATTCCATCGGTTTGTCTATAAGGATGTTATAGGAGACAGTGTCAAAAATCTTGTTAAAATTGGCATAAATAACGTTCACTGCACTCTGAGCCACTCATCTCATTGTGGAAGGCTATCACGATGGCCAGGAATGATTTCAGCATATCAAATTCACCAGAGCATGAGGTTTTGAGAAACTGGAGAAAGGGAACCGCACCTCATCTCCCTCTGGCCTTGGTTTTCATAATAGTTGGAGGGAAATTGGTGTTTCAGCTTTTGTTGTAGCTAAGAATGTCCATCTCCCTTCTGGGGAGTTATGTAGGAAAGGCAGAATTTACTGTAAAAGCTTAGTTATGTGTGCTAGAATTTTAGTCTCTGCTTTGGCATGGATTTAGAAAAATAATAATCATTTTAAAATAAACCTAGCTATTGTATTTAACCTTGGCCCGTGCAGCCAGTGGTATTTTGTAAGACGTTCCAGCTATCCAAAGATTCTTTTCACCGAAGCTTCCCTTCAGGAAACAAAATAAATTAATAATACAAACAGGAAGCAGCTGTCTTTTCCTAAATAATAATTAAAATGGGGTCCCCTTAGCAGAGAGAGGAATAAATGGGAGGGGAAAGACCTGAAGTATTGTCGGTTTAATTTTGACCAGCCTTCAGAGGATAGGCTTAGAATAATGACACAACCTGTGAGGCTGGGAGGACTTATTTTCTTATGAGCCATTTTTGGATTTGAAAAACAGATAAAGGTCTTCTCAAGGGGCAGATGAGCAAGACAAAGGAATGTTGCTCTCTCAAGGCACACAATCTGTCCTCTTTCGGTTGTATTCACATGGAAAGAAACATTAATCATCGTAATCATCGATGCTGTTCTTCAGCGGCTTTCATCTGCTATCAGCAATCACTAGGAAATTCCAGGGTGTTCCTGATGTGCTTTTTTTTTGTTGTTTTTTTTTTTTCTTTGTCCCAGACTGTTGACACAGTTCCTTGAAATTCCGCTTTAAGAAGGAAGAAGGACAAGAGAGCTGGAAATTCTCGTCTCTTTCCAGCTGGCTGGGAGGAGGAGGTGGCGGCAAAGAGTGTGGTGGCTCCTGCTGTGGCCCCAGAGCTTGGTCTGGTCAGGACTTCCAGATGTGGAGGGCCCTTGCCCCTGTGGGCTTAGCAGCTGAGCCTGTGGGTGACCGCAGAAACATACTGGCCAGAGGCGAGGAAACCATGGGAGAAAACTATGGCCAGCAAAAGCCACAAGCAGCACAAGAGCTGCCACTTTTTATCTCTCATTACCACTGGGTGAAGCAGTACATTGATACAACATGGCAGTGTTGGGGAAGGTGCATTTCTCAACAACGTGAAATCACACTTAACTAAAAATTAGGCTTGAGTTTGCTCCATCTCAGGAAATAATGTCAGTGTGTAATCATAAAACATGGCCCTGAGAGATGACTTGGGATGCACCCGCAGTTGGTGTTCTGCCATTTGCTTGAGTAGGTGGGACTGGGTGACGGGCGGCACTGGTTATAAAAGGAGTGGCTTAATGGCAGTTTTTATGACTGCAACCGGAGAATCAATGCAGAAAACCCGTGCCATAAACCCAGTGGGTCAGCCAGTGCCACCTCCCAAAATACACAGTGGGTGGAATAAACAAGGCTTAAGATTTATTTGTAAGATTTCAAGAAAAGAGCCTTCTGTCCACTCCCAAACATATCACAGAGTTGCTGGATATGGCAGGGATTTAGAGGTGAAAAAGAAGATGGCAGAAAAAGGGGTGACATGCCTTATGACTCCATATTTGAAGGTACCATCAGACTATCTTAGATCTTTGGAGGCATGGAAACTCCAGAAAGGCCTCATGCCAGAGGCTCTTGTCCATGAATCAGAGTTGGCACCAATTTTGACTTAAAATTTTTAAAAACTCTTTGCTTGTAAAATGGGAGGGCAGTAGGGCATTTGGACCTGAAGAAAATTTTGAGATGGTCTGTTTACTCTGGACTCAGCAACCTGGATAGCTATACAACCTTTCTTCTATCTTTTCCTCACTGTATCTTGTCCTAAAAGCTGCTATTCTCTGTGTGAAGTGAGCAGTAATATATATTCATTTTGAACTGGACACAGCAGTCTCCTGCTAGTTGTGTATCTGTAACACTAAGGGGACAGAGCTAATCTTGTGGCAAAACTGCAAATGCTTCTTTTAGCAGCAGAGACCTTAAAAGTGTAAGAAAGTTCAGCCAGGACTGTCTGAGACACTTAACAGCCTTCACTAGGTCACAGGGAAAACTTTTCCATGGAAAAAATTATCTTGAGTTACTTTCAGATAAAGATGGTGTACTCACAGTCACCAGGGAAATTCCCACCACTGTTCCCTCTGTGAGAAGGGAAACCTGTTATGGGCCTCTGAAAGAAAACATCACATTTCAGCATGAGGTTTTTGCGATTCTCTACTGGAAGTACAGTTCTGTCCCTGCTGTAATATCCCGTGGTAGTTAAGATGTAGACTCGGCATCTTTCCTGCCGTGAGGCACACTGGAAGGATAACATGAGCAAGGGATTCTCCTTCAGATGCTCAGAAGGAAGGCAGGTGAGCAGATGTGTTACGGGCAAGCACAGCTGTTAAGGCAGAAAACTTCAAGGACAACAAAAGGAGTCAGGAGTTAATACTTCCCTGTTGTATGGAAGTGCTTCCATAGGGTCCCACGAAACTGAGAAGATGGCAACGTGACCACCTTTGGTTTTGCTGATGCTTGCACACAACACTTGCACAAGTGAGGTTCCCAGTAGTGGTGAACTTCTAAAATTTGGGAGAAATTTTCAAGAAAACACATTTTAATCAATGTTTATATTCATGGAGAACACACATCAAAAAAAGAAAAGTATTAAAAGGGAGACATATGTCATTTGAGGCCTCTTGACTCCCGACAGTACATGTGCCCTCATTTTTAGTTTAAACTAAATTAATCTATTAAGGTACAGGAAACCTAATTTCGCATCTGACTCTTCTCAGGCAGAAGCTGGAATACCAAAAAAGGCAGCTAGGTCTTTATTACAATGTACAATTCAAGGGAAGTGAGAGGTATTATTCATGTGGGTGTGACCTGATGGCCATGCTGATTCACTCTTCCACTCCAAAGCCCTCCCTGTCCTTCCTAAGCCGTGCAGTTCTTGGCGCCTGCCCTTACAAGGGTCTTTATTTGGTGAAGAGGGCTACATATTTTGGCCTACTCTCTTTCCTCCCTGCTACAAGTTATTGTTGTGGAAATGGCTCACAAAGGGGTAGGTTTTTGTGTTTTGTGTTTTTTTCTTAAACATTAGAGTTCAAGCTGCTAAGAATAGCTTCTGCCATTATTTGAGCAGCAGCAAAGAGTAATAAGAGTATCAATAATGTGAATTTCACCTGAGGCAAAAATCCCACTACACCAATTGTGACAGTAGTCCACTTTTGGAGACCTCCGAGTGGTGCTTGGCTAATTTTGAAACTTCCTCAGTGGGGACCCATGGTTGGTGTGGCAAAAAGGATAGCAAAGTTAGGGCCATAATTCTGCATCAAGTAATCTCTGCAGTGCTGCAAACATGCTGATACTTGGACATCATCGACCCCAGCAAGTTCTGAACTACAACAGAGCTAGGGTTTTTGTTTCCACAACAGATGGCTTGCTATGAAATCTCCAAAATCTTGAACTGATGTATTCATCTCAGAAGATAGTTCTTGCATGCTTTGCATGCTTCTCCCTCTGACTGTCTGGGAGAGAGAAGAGGGTCAGCAATTTTTTGCAGGAATATTTTCCTATGCTTTTTCATTTTTTTCCAGACCATTTTTCCTAATTCCCCTTCAGAGGTCACTGCTGTTCTGATTGCTTTTAGTTTACAGCAGTTTCTCAAAGCCACAGTGAGAGACCCAGGACAGGAGAGCAGCTGAGAAGAGGTGAAGGGAAGGCTAACAAGGCCACTTGGTTGTTATTCAAAGGCTCATCTTTCAAATACTGTTTTTCAGAGAAGAGAGGGGTGAGGAAGGCTCTGACTGTCATCGCTACAAATAAAGCCTTTAAAGCATATCCCAAGTAGGATGAATAAAGTCCCAAAGCAGTTCATCTGAGATATGTGCAGATTTACACATGGCTTGGCAGCTTCAGCAATTTTTAACACGGATGTCAATAAGGCCTCGATTTCCATAGCCAAACTCGGTACCAAGTGGTGACCAGAGCAGAATTATAATTCACTGCAAGCAAACAGTTGGGTTCAGAGTAGTTTTGACACTGTTTGCTAAGATGGGGACAAACAGGGCATCAGGAAGGGGAGGGGGGTAGTGGTGACCGGCATTGATATCATTGCCAAACACTTGATAGCATCAAACCTTGAGAGTGAGTGTATTTCAGGCAACAAAAACCTTAAGTTGTTCAACAAATCTGTCTGCCAGCAGTCAGGATCTTCAGCTGCTCAGTCATATGCAACCTGGAAAAAGGTGTGCGTGGTGCCTGAGCTGTGGTGAGCAGTGGGTGAGGGTGCTTGAGGGTGGTGAGCTTTGGGAAGGATCCATGCAAGAACCCATCTCGTCTGTATGTGAAGGTATGTAAGGACATAAAAACAGCTCCACTGGGTCAGACTAAAGGTCTGTCTAACCTAACATCCAGACCCCAACAGAGCCCGTGAGTGGAAACCTAGGGAGAGTAAGAACAAGGGCAAGCATGTACAATGCTTGCCCTCAGTGTTCTCCCAGACTCCAACTATTTTCAGCTCAGGAACTTCCTGAGCCAGATACAGTTTCTATGTATTTAGTAACTCTCAGAGGATTTCTCTTCCGCAAACTCTCCCTGAATCCATGCAAGCTTCTCATATCCACAACATCCTTTGGTAAGAAGATTCACGGATCTACTGCCTGTTGCATGAAGAACCATCTCCTTCTGTTTGTTTTTCAGCCTGTCTCCTACTAACTCCATGTAATGCTGCCTGCTTTTGTACAGGAGGAGACAGCAAAGCCTGACTCCTGACATCCCTGCTCCCAGGCCTCTCACAAGCTCAGAAACCTCTTTCATATACCTCTCAGTCATTTCTTTTCCAACCTGAAGATACCTGGCTGAGTTGGGAAGGATGCTAAACTGTAAGGTGGAACTTGCAAAGGTCTTGGGCTATTTAATTGTCCAGCCTTGTTTGCTTTCAGAGTCCAAAGGCTCTTGTTGCACCTTGCAGATGTGAATGAAAGCCTCCAGCTTGCTCAGGGCTGGAGTTCTAGCTCTGATGCTGCAAGCACCATGCATTGGCAGAGCTTTGAGAATATAAATAATAGCCTGCACTCAAATTCCAGGCAGGAACAGTTCCTAACCATGCCGTACACATGCACAAGCCATTCCTGGAAGCTTTCCATGATCCCATCCTCCCTTACACCTCCCCAGTTTTGCCAGCAACCCATACTCCAGCTTCTCTTCCAGGGGTCTTGCAAGGTTATTCCTGTCTACAAGCTGCACTTTGTAGACAAAATCATGGCATTTCTGGCAGTGACCAGCAACTTATCCTTTTCTGTCATTGTACTGGCATGTAAATCCATGGTGAGTGCCCAGGGAAACTAAGAGCCTGCCACCTGCATAAACATTACAGAGTACCTACCAAAAGCATAGCGTGCTCTCCCCTCCGTGTGTGTGTGTCACAGTGACCTCTGAGCACACCATCTAAAATAACCCCATGCATGGAACCAAGAATAGAAAGAAAGGAAGGATGCATTTTATGTAAATGTAGTCAGAAAGTCTGCAAGACAAATTGCTTGAAGTGGTTCTAAAGATGAAGAAATATGACTCACTTCCAGAAGGAACTGTTTTTGCTCGGCTGGACTGAGAGTAGCATCGTGTCTTGGGCATGTATGTGGTTGCCCTACTGACATCCACAGGGATGGGTTGGACACCCAGGAAACTGTGTGATGGGCATGCAGAGCAGGTGTGCTTCATGTACACTGACAGAGCTCTGCAAGCAGAGGATGCATCTGTTTATCTGCAGTGCAGATTTACTCATTATATTTGCAACCAGTGGTACTAACATAAGGATTCTCAGCATGCTCTTGACAGAAAAAAATTCTGCAAAGCACCTTTGTCTAGGCAAGCAGAAACTGCCTGAATCGTTCAGAGCAGTGCAGAATTTAATTAAACACTGTAGAGGATGAGGTAAAAGTGTTCAGAGACTAACAAGCTGCTAGCAGAAGTCTCCTCTGCCCCCTAAGTTATCATCACTTAGCTCCCCCGAAGCATGAGGGTTTAGTGTTGTTTATCAACACTTCCCCTGAGAAACACAGCTCTGTGTACCCTTATTTGTCACACAGGCAGCATTCTCTTCCCAGTGTTTTTCTTTCACTAACTCCTTGCAGCAACGAGCGATTTCACTGAATTAATCTGTGGCTGTTGACGACATTGGGTATTTTATTTCAGACCATCTTTCCTCTCCATGCGTCACTGCCTGCTGAAACCAGGGTTGCTGTTGCATGTAGGAGAGCTGAGAGATGTTCTTCAGGTGCAGCTCCACGGCATGTCCCTGTCCCACCATGCCAAGGGGACAGCAGGAGCAGGTCCTTCCTCCCTGGCCAGGCATGCAGTTCTGGCAGCATAACTCCACCAGAAGCCTGTTTTGGCCCAGGTGTGTGTCTGAGCAGGACCCAGCTATCAGTAATTGCCAGCTGCTTTGAAACAGATCGGAGTCTGAATTTTCCAAAGCCCTGCTTCCATCCACATCCATTGAGCACAGGAAGGCAAGTTCACCTGGAAACCACCTTTCCCTTTTAAGTGAGAGCATTTCTGAGTGGGTTAGGTATTTCCCATCTCTTGATGTCACATTCTTTCCACTGACTCTGCAGGCAGCGCCAGGAGTTTCAGCGAAAGCCTAAATCCATCAGCGCACCAGGAAGTGCAGGAAGCCAAACACCGAAGCTTCTCATCCCGTTTTCAGCAGAGGGGTCAGAGCTGTCTCTGCCCTGCGGCGCGATGACCGATTTACTGTCATCCCTTCGGTGCCGGGACAGGAAAGCACTCGCAGACGGGCTCCATCCCCGGCACCCCCAGCCCTCACAGGGATCTCAGCCACCGAGCTGTGGGCACTGCCTCTCTGAACACGGGGGTTTTTCCTTTCCCTCTTCCCTCTGCCACCTCTGAAGATGATGGGTGAGCCAGGCTCTCCCGCACATGCCGGGGCCGGTGGCAGGGTGGCACAAAGCCGGCATTGTGCACGCTCGCCGCCCTGAGAGGCGAGCTAATTGTCTTTCCCAGCTTGGAGCAACAATTTGCTGGCAGCCAGACTTGTGTCATTATATAACTGGAGATAGTCCGACTTGTAAACGGATCTCTAGAACATGTCTCTCTTCCCTTATTTTGGAAAAACAATAAACTCGGGGCTGGCTGACACCTTGGTGCTGCTTGCAAGGTCTCTCCCTTAAAGGAAGAAATTTGTCCAGAGTATCACCTCCTCTCATCCAAGGCAATGGGAAGTCAGCAGGGGAATCCCAGGAAAGGCAGGAGCTTTAATAAACCTGGAGATCTGCAGGGCTCCTTCGTCTGCACCTCATGCAATGCAGCAGGCTTCCCTCCAACTGGGAGAGCTGTGCAGGGAAGGCTTTAGATATTAAACCTGGAGGAACCCAGAGAGTTAAAGGGAAGGAATTTGATTTCCATGCTCACTTTCCCTCCTCCCCCTGCCCAGCTCTATCCTATGCTAACTGGCTGGCCATAAGCAGGTGAGAGAAAGACAAAAGCTATCCTTACCTGCTTCCATTTGCATTTCCACACATGACTTCCAGGATGGTGAGAGATGCCCAAAGGCATCTTCTCCCAGTGGCTGCCAGAGTTGAAGCTGAAGGGCATCATGTTGTCATGGTCACTCGTGCTCCTCAGGCTCCTTTTTCCCTCCCCATTGTGGTTGCTCTGCACTGGTGCCTGTACCCTCCTTGGGAAAGAAAAGGAACTACTCTCACTTTATGAGTTTCATCTTTCTGTGCTTCTGCACATGGTGATATTGGTGGACAAAATTTATACTCTGAGAAACTGTTTCTCACTGACTGCAGGAAACAACTTAATTGTCAAGTTACCTTCAATGCTGGGCTCCCCAAACAGCTGTTTTGCTGACAGCCAAAACAGGGAACGAGGAATGGGTGTCATTACTTATTGGGCTGGAAACTTGGAATTTTCTGGGTTAAGACTAAAAAGGCTGAGAGGAAAGGGCTGCTAGAGCCTGGTCAGAGCCTGCCTGAAAGCAGGTGTCTGCATAAGGACTGCACCTGAGTATCCCAGCACCAGAAATGGGCCACATACCTTGTAATGATTCCTCCTTGACACACCTTTCCTCTGCTCTCAATGCTGAGCCTGTCTCCACTGTTTCTTTCTTCTGCCTCGCTTTCGCTGGGCCTCCAAAGCTCTGATCATCGCATCCCTTGCCCAGAAAGAGGGTAGAAAAATACTGGGAGACAGCTGCTCTATTATAACTTGGCAGCTGCTAGCTTTGCGCGTCCATCTTCCTCCACTCCTCTCTCCCCCACTGTTTGATTCGACTTCATAAATAAATACCCTGCGTATTGACGTCAGTGTAGGCCTTGAGAAATAATACTCCTGCCGCTTTCCCTGCTACGCATGGGCAACAGAGAGGAGAGAGAGGAGGAACAGAAGCATCAACGTCTTGGAAGATGAAGTCTTAACATTCTCTTAATTACCTTCCTTCCTTTTCAGCTATGCCCCAGCTGCGAAGAAAACAAAGATTACTGTTATCAGTGTGCCCTTCTGGCTTGAGACAGGACAATCAAGTATCCAAAATTCCTGTCACTGGTGATTTTTCTTTTTCAGTCAGGGGGGATAATGGGGAGGAGTAAAGACCATAGGACTCCGTGCTCCTGCCTTAGGTTACAATGTAAGATGTAACCAAAAGTATGTATTCTATCACCAGCTGTTAAAACCATGTGGGGCAGTGTTCTTTGTCTCTTCCATGACACATCCCTGATAACTCCCTCCGGAGAGATATCTTCTGTTACTGGGCCATCCAGCCTCACTGCATGACTCATAAAATTACAGCAGCCCATTGTGAGATGCTCCGCCCAGGGGGAGGAACCAAGCATTCCTACCTGGATATAATCTGAGGTTTGGAACACCACAGGCAGCCCTTACCTACTGGATTCCCAGAGGACAAGAGCTACAGAACAACCACTGGACCTTCAGAGGAAGACCAGACCCTTCTACAGGATCACCACTTCGACAGAACCATAGCTATCACTTCAAAGAGGACTGCAGCCACCACTTAACCAGATTGCTACCACCCCCCTGCCTGGCAGGGTGTCAGGTTGTATCCTGACTCTGTCAGGTTAAGCCAGTGTTTCTGTATTATTGCCTTGTTATATATACTAGTAAAGAACTGTTATTCCCATTTCTCAAGTCTTTGCCTGAAAGCCCCTTAATTTCAAAATTATGATAATTCGGAGGGAATGGGGTTACATTTTCCATTCCAAGGGAAGCTCCTGCCTTCCTTAGCAGACATCTGTCTTTCAAAACCAAGACAGCTCCTCACATGGAGCTTAAGAAAATTATGCCCAAAATGCTGTCACCTTGGTGAAACTAAGGAGTTGGTTCTTCCATCCAGGGAGAGAAGACAGAAGACAGGGTTGCCATTGGAATAGGTGTGATCATAGGTGGCTTCATCTGGTATTTAGGAGGTGGTTTCTAGCCACCAGAAGTGATAAGCCACCACTGGCCTGCCAGCAGAGGCAATGAGACAAGAAACTTGGATGCTTTGGGGCAAGATGGCTACTAATAATTTTTTTTAAAAATATTTGTTTTTAGTGATAAGCTTTATAATAAGCTCCCTGCGTCTCGACTGCCTTTCTAAATTAGTTCCTTTCAAGTTTGACACAGCTGAAAGATGTGGTCCTGTACAGAAGGAGCATGACCTTCATTTAAACAAGCTGGTGGGAGGACAGGGAGGCAAAGAGACTGTGCCAGTACTTCTCCCATGGAAAAGCATACAAATGCATTGTTTTACATTGTAATCATTGGTATTATTTCACCTCATGGACTTAAAATTGTGAGCTCTGCTCTTTCTAAAGCTGGCCAACAAAGAAGTACAAGCATGTTCAAGAACAAGATGTGAGAGCATTGAAAAGTCAGCATAAGCTGAATTAATTCCGAGTAATTTTGAAAAGTGAAACAGGTATTTTATTGCTGGTGACGGTGCAAGTTCTGCACTTGTCTCTGCTGCTCTACCTGTGAGTTACTCAGGTATTTGAATAGTGCCTTTTTCCATCTTAAAGTGTGATACGCTTAATACTTTCTGGTCAAAGCTGTGTGTCGTGTTGCCCTTTGAGAACACACATGAAGATGGATGTTCTCCTCTGATCACTGTTGCCTGCTGTGCCTGTCCTGGAAACCCAAACCCAGAGCTGCAAGCAGTCAGACGAAGACCAGAACAGACCATTTTGTATGTCAAGTTTGACCTCCCATGCTGCCCAAGTCAAGAAAAATCCTAGTTCAGAAATTTCCTGCCTTCAGGCTATTGCCGGTCCCTGAGCCAGAGCCTGGCAGGTTGGAAACCTCAGCTTTCAGTCTGCTGTTGGCAGGTACAAGAAGTAGTCAGGGAAAGAGGCTCTCGCAGGGCTCTCTGCAAACTCTGACATGATTTTAATGAGTGAGTGCATTCCTTGGGTTGTGCACAGCTGGGAGCGCAGCAGCAAAGCAGGCCAAGATTCCTGTGAGGACTTGTGTCTTTCCAGCGGGTTGAAGTCATGTCTGCCACTGCACGCTGCCTGCTGACAGTCAGAGCATCCTTCAGCAGCCTGGGTGGGGAAAGAGCCAATGCTGGCACCTTGGTGGCAATGACAGACCCCTCCTAGGACATGGGGTCTATTTATCTTTGAAAATCAGGCTTCCCCCTTTGTCTGCACTGGGAGCATTGGAATTGCTGTGCTACCCCAGCCGCGGGGTAGTTTATGACTCACCTGCTCTTTAGAAAATAAAGTGAAGGGGGGAAAGTTATCAGCTGCCAGGAGGCTGTTAGAAGTGCTTTGCTTTATTGATGCTGCATTACAAATGAAAAGCACAAAAGGTGCAGAAAGCATCTGAGTTTTGCCTCCTGCTGAGTGCACACGAGTGAAATAATCCATGGTACAACAGGACCTTTCTCAGCTCTCCCCACAGCCGTGTAAAAATCAGTGGACAATAGTAAACGCAATCACGTGATTTTAAAAGACAACAAACATGGTTCTTCCCTTCACCTGGGGCAGCTAGGCCCTTCATTTAGTGCAGAGAGGTACATCACTGAAAGACTTCTGAGAGCAGGCAGGATTAAAGGGATGAAGCTGCTCTGAGATACAGAGGAACCAGTTTGGAGGCTCAGTCCATTGTGATGGCACTAATACAACTCACTGAAAACTAGGTAACAGCTCAACTTCATTATGGATTAAAAAAAAAAAGAAAAGTTAAGAAATGATGTAAAATGCGGGAAAAGAAAGGAAAAGTAACTGTTGGTTAGTGGGGTTTTTTTCCCCTGTCTCCTATCCAGACAAATCCAGAGACACTGATTTATATGCCTTGAAAATACTGTGGCCACTTCCACACAGCAAGTTGGACCTTCCCTCTTTCCCAGGATCTGTGTATCACCTGGGAAAATGCCCTCCAAAGAGATGTTTTATGCAAAAAACATTTGCCCTTTGCTGCCTGCAGAGCTACATGATAATACTGAGACCCAGGGCCCCGAGCCAGGGCTGGGCTAGGATGCAGGGTTAGCTTTCCCAGTCGTTCCTGGGTCTCTAAGCAGCATTTAGGACTGCTCTGCTGAAACTATCCTTTGCCTCCCCACCCTCCTGCATGTCAGCAGAGCAGTGGGTGGAGGTCCCTGGACCAGCTGGGCTGGACGTGGAGGTGCATTGGGAGCTCGGACGTGACAGCTGTACCTCCCCAGGGGTCACCGCCTGTCACTGCTGCAGCCTCCCATGCTCCTGCAATCCAGTGGCTAAGCACTCGGAGCTGTGCCTGCATGTAGAGGCATCATTACAAAAATCAGAGCCAATTTTGCCCATCCACCTGAGAAAACATGGCAGTCTTGGGTTTGTTCTCAAGCCTGCTGTCTGAGATTTCCAGGCTAAGACCATGACTTACCTGCCACCTTGCAAAGAGCCTTTGCAGGCAACAGAAGATACCTGAGACAAAGCAAAGGTCCAGTTTCATCCTGACACTCACCCTCTGGCCAGGATGATGCTCAGAGGCAGCTTCTGTCTTTCCTTGCAAGTAAAGGCAGTCCTTGACAAGCCAAAAGGCAAGATGGCACATTTCGAACAATCTCTTGATATCCAAAGAAATGAGCTCTTCTGGTCTGGCCCCATGGTGACTCCTGACAGGATAAGGCAAAAAAAGAGGGTTTAAGAACAGCCGTGCTTGGAAACATCATCATCACCCTTATGGTGCTTCCAGCTTTGCTGCCTTGCTTCATGGGGAAAGCAGCAAGAGACTTGGCTGAAGTTTTGCTTGCTTTTTAATCATCTCTGAATGCCCCCCATGACAGTGGCTTAGAGAGCAAAGAGCAGAAAAGGACCAAAGCTCCCAAACGCAGTTTCCAGCAGTGGCAACCAGAAGGTGCAATGAAATCAGTCCTCACTCTTCATAGGGACACATTTTAATGCAAAGGAAACCAGTGCAGGTCTTGGAACATGGTCAGGAAGGCAGACACATCCTTTCTTCACCTGCTATAAAGTACATGTCCAGAGGAAGCAGTCGGTCCTGCATCTGTACAAAACCCTCCCTGACCAACCACAAAAATCACAAGAGAAAAAACTCTGTGAATTTTTTTTTTTTTTTTTTTTTGCTTATTGCAGATTTTAAAAAGAAACTGGTTTAAAACATGTATTTCCAAGGGTCTAAATCAGCAACTCCAATTCTGAGATGGAAAATCTTTTCCAGCCCAAACCATCTGAGGCAGGAGGTTGGGCTTGGTGAGATCCTTTCCCCACAGCATGGCAGAGGCCTTGGCCATGCCAGTGGGGCTGCACAGTCAGTGTGGTGTCAGACTGATTTGCTACTTTAGGGATGCTTGGGCACTGTTTTACCCACAGTTGCTCTACTACCAAACTGGAACTGCAGTGTTTTACCTCCTATTTGCAGTGGTGCATGACGGTTATATGTGATGAAAAGCAGCTCTTTGGGATTCCTAAAAACTTAAAGGGAAGCTCTATCTACCCCGAGAAACCAGAGAAACACCATCTATCAGGAAACCTAACCTAGACACGACATCTCTTTGCTCTCTTTTGCCATCTTCAGTTCCCATCCAGCTTTCAGGTCTCTGAGAACAGCCCAAACTGGTAAAAGCTTAGCAAATCCCCACAGCTGAAGGGAAACACCTTCAAATCTCACCAAGAATCACTAGGCAGATGACTGGGGGTTTCAGGGGGGCATCTGCCACAGGATTGAGGTTTCATGGTTGTGTTTAAGGGTACTGCATGCCCTTCTGCAATTCTGAGCTCCAAAAGAGGAGCTGCAGCGCACTCTGTTCCTCCACAGGGAGTGGCTCTTGGCGTGGCCTTCTTCCCACCCAACTCTCACCCCAGGAGTAAAACAAAATGAAAAGTAAAAGAAAAAGTCAGGCTTCATATTCTGGATGGATATTTATTTGCTTAACAGATTTTCCTTTTCTTTTTTTTTTTTTTTTAAATTTTTTCTTTTTTGGTACAAAGCATCCAGGAAAGCTTTTACTTCTCTTTTTAAAAAATAAAAACTAAGTTTCTTTTAAAAAAAGACACATGAAAAGGAAAAAAAAAAAGTCAATTATTTGCAATTTCTCTGTTTTTATTCTGCCTTCCCACCCCACCCACTTCCCTTCCCCTCCCCCGCCCCAAATTTGGACTGATTTTCATTCTTTTCCATATATATTTAATAAAATAAATAAAGGATTTTCTTTGTTGTGTATTGCAGTGCCATTTTTTTTAAACAAAGGCTTCATGGCTCAACATTGCAAGGTAATAACAAACAAAAGGATTATACATTAAAATCCTCCCCCTCTCAAGACTGCCCCTAGCCCTCCCCTCCAAACCATGAAATAGAATACAATTCAAGTAGTCTTTTTTTTTTATGTTTTAAATGTATGGATATATAAGACAAAGCAAGTACAGAACTGGTTAACAGAGTGTCCCCATTTTATTAGCAAGTGAGAGTATATTAGGGAGATGTAATTGATTCCCCCCCTTTTACGGTTCCTAGACAGATAATATATATTATTTTAAACCCAACCTATTTTACAGCCCTCTGCCCACCTCTCAAACCCATCCGCTCACCGAGTCCCGAGCCTCAAGCCAAAGACTTGCCTTCCCCCCCATCCCGTGCAGCGGTCCCAGCCCTGCGGCCACCCCGGGGCAGGTGCGGCCCCTCCTCCTGCGCGGCCCCCGGCAGGGCAGCGAGGGGAGGAGGGCAGGGACGTGGGGGTCCAGTGAGAAGGACGCAAAGGGCAAGAGAAGGAAAAGGAGATGGCAGGGTGTGGAACTGCTGCTTCTGCAGGGGCTTGGTGTGAGGGCTGCCTTCGGCACTCGAGCAACGGTGGGGAAGAGCAAGATTCCCTGTGGCTCGGGAAGCCAAGCTCGGCCAGGGGGTCCGTGCGGAAGCAGGGCCTTGAGTTCTAACCGGCAACACCTGCACCATTCAAAACAGTTTGTCTCCAGAACAGTTCCCTTCTAGTCTAAGTTGCGGTGGTTGTGTTGTTTTGTTTTCTTAAAACAAAAAAAGGATGCGTGTCGATGTATTTCTGTGTGTGCGTGCATCTGTGTACATGAGTAACAGCCAACTAGCTCATATGGTCATGACCAAGCTATATTTCAGAAGAGAAAAGAAACACATTTATCACACTTTTCCTAAAACGAAAAGCTAAAATTTCAAGTTCAGTATTCGCTATCTTGTCCTTCCCTCCCCACCCTCCCTTGCTATTTCTGGGTTTTTTCCCTTCCAACTTACTTTAGCACCATAACACATTTTAAACATTACAATCCCTCTTCAGATACTACACAAAATGTCCCATAAAAATAGTGCTTTTTTGCCAAAAAAGTTATATAATATATTATATATATAAATCAACTAAATCCGTGGCAAATGTGCAATGCAGACGCCTCCTCCATTTAAAGTGAGCATCAGCTCACTTTTTTTCTTTTTTTTCTTCTTTCCCCTTCCCTTTTCCTTCTCTCTTTCTTGCTTTCTCTCTCCTCTTCTTCTCTTTCTCCCGTCATCGGTGATTTCAAAAAGGTGCAAGTCGATTTGGAATCTTGTAATGAAGCACACACACAAAAACGCAGATGGGGGCTCCTCAGAACTTCTTCTCAGGTACATTTTTCTTTTAAAGGTGCAAAAGAAAGTTATAAAAATAAGAAAAACCAAAAGAAAAAAAAAAACAAAAAAGAAGAAAAAAAGTGGGGTGGAAATGAGGCAAAAAAAGTTTCATCCCTCAATGTTTCTCCCCGTTCTATTGGTTTTTTTCACTTTATTGTCAAGGAAGACACGGAATGGACTCTTCTCGAGAAAAAAAAGATTAATAAAAAGAATTTAACTTTATATCCTTTTTCCCTCTTGCTCTTTCTTTTGTCTTCTGGCGTTGGCACCGGGGATGTCACGCGGCACCCAGCAGCAAAAAGTTCAAGTGCCAAACTGTCCCTTTGCAAGTACAGGTTTGGAAATACTGGGGGCGCGGGGGAATGAAACAGGTGTGGGAAACGAACCACCCCCCCCTCCCCCCCCCCAAAAGGAAGATGCCGTGGGAGCGGTGCTGCTCGCCACCGCCGCCGCCATCCCCTCTTTGCTGTGTCAGTTGTTTGGTTGGGGCCGGAGCGGCGTGAAGGTGCCCCGCCGCCCCGCTCCTCGGCTCAGCGGCCCCGGGGACGGAGGGGCTTGGGGGTCGGGAATCGCCAGTCCTCCCGCCCTCCCCCAGGAGATCAAAAATCGAGACAGCTGGTCAGGGTTCATTTCTGGGGGCCAGCCGTTTCCGGGGAGGCTCGCGCCGCTGGGGGCCTCTGGCTGGGCAGGGAGATGAGGGGACGGTGCAGCGCCTTGGCCTCCTCGGCCGCTTGCAGCCCCTCCGCCTGCCACCGGTACCGGCGAGCCCGCAGGAAGTTGGGCACGTCCCGCTGCTGCCGCTGCGAGCTCTTCTTCTGCCACACATCGTACTTGGAGTACTTGCCGTGTGAGGGCTTCTGGAAGCTCTCCTGCAAGGAGAGGGATAGCAATATTAGCCTCCACTCAAGCCTGCCCGCTCTCCAGATGGGGATTCCCTTCTTGGACCTCCATCCCTCCCATGGAAATACTGCCTCATCCCTGGAAACAGTCACAGAAAGGCTGGACAGGGCTCTGAGCAACCTGATCCAGTTGATGCTTATTGCAGGGCGGTTGCACTAGATGGCCTTTAAAGGTCACTTCCAACCCAAATCATTCCATGACTCTGTGACCCAGCCCACCTCTGGTTCCCCCCCTTACTAAGAGCTGACTCTTGGCTGGCTGTCTGGTATGACTTGCCAATGGTGGCTGTCTCTCAAAAGCTCTGCAGAAACATCAGACCTTGCAGCTGGGGTTTGTCCTCTCCACCCACAGCCTTCCTGTCTTTTCTCTCTCTGTTTATTTCAGAGGAGGGCCACCATCCCTGCACAGCCTCCTCACCTTGCTGAGCGCTGGCAGGCCCGACAGGGAGGTGGCAGAGAGGTCACGCTCCGACTTGACAGACTTGGCGCAGTATGTTTCCAGCAGAGCCAGGTCGCAGCTCCGGAAGCAGCACTCCTCCACGATCCCCCGGTTGATCCGCCGGTTATTTCGTCCCACCGGTCTACCTGCAACAGCAGAGACCTGGCGTTAGCCACCAACCTGGGCTGGACCCTCTCCCCAGCTCCAGAGCACCTGCTCCACCTCCAGCCACCAGAGACTGGTGGGCTCCACATGCTTCAAAACCAGCAGCGCTTCTCCCAGACCGGCTGACACGTGCCCGCAAACCAGCCAAGTCCCACGTTAAGACTTTCCCAGACAAATGCTATTGATGCCAACACGTGCCTCCAGCAGCAGTTTAAAGGCACTTTACATGATGGGGTTTATCTCCCTCCTGTATCTCTGGCACAGGTGGCCTTCTCGGGCGAAGCCGAGACGAGGGAGCTCAAGCCCAGCTCGACTGCCGGCGCTGCACCGATTACTGCGACCGTCTCCGATGTTGATCCTGGCAAGCGAATTTTGTTAGAAAGAAGCAGCACAGCGTTGCGGCTGCCAACCTCCCTCCGCCGGATCAACACTCAGGCAGGTGAAGCGAACCAAGGAGGCTAAATTTTACCAGATGGGACAGCTCTGAGACAGCTGCAGAAAGAATACAGGCTCCCACACTCGCCAAGAATAGCTATTAAACTTAATCTTTTAATAAGGGTTCCTCTCCCATTTTGGCCTGCAAAAGGATGCAAAAGCCCATGTCTGGTGCAGCAACGACCAAGTGCATTTCATATCACTGCTTAATGATGGCCAAAGCGCTCCAGAGGAAAAGCTTACATCAGTTTTACCATGCTTCCTCCCCCTCTTGAAGTAAAAGAGACGGGTAAAGTTGAATTTCTGATGCAAAGCAAATTTGCTTGGGAATTGTGACTTCCAAAATGTAAACTGGCCCAAAACAAAAGGATTTTCTCCATGCTTTTGCACGTAGCATGTTATGCTCTTGGGCTGTTTGTGGGATTTGTAGCCAGGCTTCTGCACACTGCCACGAGCACCTCTTCCCAGCGCAAGGTGCTCTGAGGGAGGGAAACAGAGGCCAGCAACAGTGAGGCTTGCAAACAGGATCTGGTACCACATCCCAGCCAGGAGATTCTGGGCATGGGAAAAACTGAGAGCGAGTGGTGTAAGTGCAATGCCTAACCATGCTCACCACAGCGTGCCGAACCCTCACTTCCCAGCTGGCCTGCAGGAACACACACGACTGCCCACATCTGTCCTGCACATGACCCATGATCCCCACACTCCTTGCACTCCTGATGAAGCAGGCACTCAAGTATTAGGCCTCAGTGAAGATCTAAGGCTGGCTTACGTGGAGCTGACCACTTTCCCAGGAAGGTATCCCATGCTGGATGCCCACCCAAAGTGCCTCGGGACAAAGTGCAAAGCACAAGTCTCTATGCACACAGTGCAATCCCACATGTGAGAAGCAGCCCCAGATGTGCAGCACAGATATGCACGTGGGATGCAGTCCTGTGCAATGCAGCCCCACATGTGCAATGCAGGCATGGAAAACACCACAACAGTGCCTTGCTGCTGGCTCTGTAACAGCCCTGGCAGCAGGGCACTTGCGCTCTATTAAAATCAGTCATATTCCCACAGGCCAGGAGCCCTCTGGTCCATCCTGGTGTACTTCCACCATGCTCAGAGGTCACATAAACACAGCATTGGGGTGCTGGGTGATGGAGCAGCCAATCCATACCATGAGACCCACCTTTGGGAGTAATTTCAAATGCTTTGTTTTCCACATTCGTCCCCCTTGTGCCACCACCTTCCTTCTCTTTTTCTCTAGAAGAATTTCAGGCACAACCTTTAACCAGCCCTGCAGGGAGGTGAGAAGGATGGTTCCCCCTTGGCAAGGGTTCGTTGAGGGGAGCACTGTTAGGAGTTTAACATTCTCTCTTGTGGTCAACAAACACACTGGATTGGGCCCTTCCCTGAAAGGCAGGGCAGGTGTGTTGGGTGCCCACAGCTCAAGCAATGCTAGAGTAGGCAGCCTGAGCGGTGATGGTCGAAGGAGACAGGGACAGGAGCCAGCTGCATGTATTCTCTGTGCATGAAATGCCCAGTAAGACCCGTGGGAGAGGTGCACCGCCACCAACATCCTGCACCACACATGGCCCCTGCTCAGCTCCTATCAATCCCATGGCAGGCTGCTGAAGCATTAAGCTGCTCCACAAAGGCATCCTGACAGGGGCAGAAGGAGAGTTTAGAAGGGAAAGAGAAAAAATTCAAATCACCCCCTCTTGCTAGCACATCCCCTAAGGGCTACATTCACACTCCCGCTGAACAGAAGGTTGCACAAGTGATGACACACATGGTTTGAGGAGAAGTTGAGGTTTTCAAAGGTTACATATCTCCCCTCAAAAACAGAAGTTTCCCACTTGCAGTTATGTGTTTGTTTGGAAAGAAGAGGGGAGGAAAAAAACAACGAGCAAAGTGGGACTGTATTCACTGCCATGCCACCAAGGGCAATTTCTGGCGTGGGTACACACGGGAAGATCACGTCAGTGTGAATTTGCAAATGCCCAGCTGTGGCACCGCCAGGGTGAGCTCCCAGCAGAGACCACCACTGCGGTACGACCTCTTCCTCCCTGATTGCTGCCCCTGCCTGCCTGTCAGGCACACGGGTGGCCCCCAGCCCCAACGTGCTTCCCTTTCCCTCCTGCATAAAACCACTGCAAGCCGTTCCCCTTGCCGGCACCACTGCCAGCTCCAGCTCGACTCTCCGATAGGGCACGTTTCCCATTACGTAATTGTCCATACGGACCTCACCAAATGCCACTACAATCCTCCTGGGGAGAGTTACTTTAGGAAAAAAAATAAGCACACATAACAAACGGGGATTTAGTCCCAGAAAGTACATGGAGACAACAGGACATTGCTGGCTAACAGCAATATTGCTACTGACCTGGATTGGGAAGAGCGTTTGTTCCGTAACACAATTTAAACAGGGACTAAAGGCTGAATTTCCTGGCTTTTGCCCATGGGTGACATCTCACTTTGCTGCCGCTGCCAAACCCAGAGAGGGTTTTGCCGCTCTGTCCCTTGCTCGCAGGGGAGAACTGTGTGGGCAGCAGGCTGTGGCATCGCTGGGGCACGCGAGCCACTTCCCATCACAGCCACGACCGCTTCCTCCTGAGGAAACGAACTTCCTCTCGGCCTTCAATGAATGGCTAGGCTCCCTTTCTCCCTAAACTGTGCTTCACCAAAGCCTTCTACAGCGCTGCTGAGGGGACAAGCCCTGAGATACAAAGTCCAGCAATGCAAAGCCCATCAGTGTGAAGCCCTCCAGCTGCCTGGGGTTATTCCTGCCTAGGTACAGGCTATCCTGACAAAGCATCCCAGAAGCGGCAAAAAGCCAAACCCGTTCCTGGGAGAACCCAGAGGCCACATACCTGCAGCTCAGCTATGCCTCTGTGCCAGAGGCAGTGGCACTGCCAGAGCCATGGGGGACAGGAGGGCTAGCATAAACACCCCACTGCTCCTGGCTCCCCACTCTCACCGGGGCCAAACAGATGCTGCAGAGAGGGGTGCACGGTGCTGGTGCCACCCTGGCTGGGTCCCCTCTCCTCCGGTCAATCAGGCGGCCAGCCGAGTGGAAGGGGACTTTGGGTGTAAACAGTCCCCGTGCCCCTGTCGCAGGAATGTTGGGAGCAACAAGGGGGCCTTTGTGCAGCACCGGGCCCCGTCCCAGTGCCCCCGGCCTGGCCCTCCCCCACCCCGGCACCGCACTTTCCCCCCTGCTTTTTCCTAGTATTATTCGGAGGAGCGGCGGGTGCGCAAGAATGTGCCCCGTCAGCACAAGCGGCTGCAAAGAGCTAAATTCTTATCAGCTGTTGGAAAGGAGGAAACAGGAGCTGTTGTTTACAGAGAAGTCGGCCGCCTCTCCCCCTGTAGCCCCTTCTCCCTCCCTGCCAGTGCTGCATGACAGCAACTTCAGGGCCGAGGCTTCCTCTTGACCTGCCCGGCTTTTCACTCCAGGCTGGACTCAGCATCCCTGCATGGGCTGCGCCGCTGTCCCTGGGTGGGTACTGGGGAGCAGGGGTCCCAACCTTGCCACAGAGCCACGGCAGGAAGCCACCACCTTGACAGCAGCTGCCGGCCAAGCCAAAAGCCCTAAAAGTCACAGAGAGAGGAAGCACCATTGGTGCACAGCAAAGCGTGCTCAGATTCAGCTGCAGCCTGCCCAGGAATGCCTGGGATATGATGCAGGGCTGGCATCACCATGTCCACTGTGCCCCATGGCTGGGTAACCTCAGTGCTGCCTGCCCCTGCCTCCATTAGTGCAGCTCTTCTGCAGCCCCAGCTCTTGGAGGCAGCTTCATCATTCTCGGCCTCAAGCACCTGCGATGCCTCCCAGGACACCATCCCCCAGGACATGCATCCCCCTTGCACTGATGCAAAGAGCACTGTATTTCACAGCCATCTTCGCTAGCTAAGTGCTCTCTTGCAAGAATGCAGAGCATCACAGGTTCTTAGATAACTGCTTCAGCAAAAAAGTAATAATGGATTTTCGTACCGTTTTTGTTTTTTTCAGTATTACCAGTCAGATGCTTCAACAACTCTCATCCAGCAAGCAGGGCCCTCAGGTACACACAGGACAAGGCTGCCCAAGCCATTTGCTTCCTGTGTGAACAGCTGCTTTAGCACAGGCTGCTCATCAGGTCACACATCCCATGCTATGAGGTGCTCGAGACAAACCTAGGCCTGGGTTTAAGATGTAAACCCACGATGGTGAAACATAACTGTGTCCTAGTGCATCTACATGGTGACAACTGTATAGCCATGTGGGTTTAGGAGTGAAGACAAAGAAATGGTCAGAAATAATCACTTTTGAGGCCAACTGATGGAGGTAGAGAGAGAAAAATTAAGGAAAATGGGGATGTCCAAAACCTTCATCAAGTAGAGGCATTGCCCAAACATCTTCAGCTCAGCATGGCATAGGCTGGTCAGATGCTGAAAGGGTTAAAATGTTGGACTACACTTCATCTCCAGTACCTGGGCTCACCAGAAATATCCAAAAAGGTGAACTGGGGAAGGGGGAAGGGAGAGGACAAAAAGAAATAAAGAAAGAACCCCCTTGCAAGCACCAGACTGGCCATTTGGCACCAAGAGACTTGTCTGCCTTCAAAAGTGTTTTTATTTTGGCCTGGGCAGCTGGGTTATTTGAGGTGAAAGGAGGTCAGTTTGACCTTAAAACAAAAGCCCCATTCCCTTTCATCCCCAGAGAGAGGGAGGAGGGAAGAGAAGGCAGGGAGGGAGACAGATGCTCCTCTACATATAGAGGGAGAGGGAGAGCTGTGAGAGCGGGAGAAGCACTTGCCTCCTTGCCGGTAAGGGAAGAGGGAGATGAAAAGAGGAAGGGCAGCTGACACACAAACCCTCGCTGCTTGGCTCCATCACAGCAAGGAAGGGCCCTCAGAGCACCCCAAAAGCGCTGCCTGCCCACAATGCCCAGGGAGCCATGAGAAGATCCTGCTGCTCAGCCGGGATGGGGCAGGGGGATCGCCCCCAGAGAGCTGCAAAGACACCTGCGGCCTGACCACCCACCCAAAACTACACAGCCTGAACCTTGCTGCGGCTGCGTGTGGGATCCCTGTGCCTCTCTCTGCCCGAGCTCAGCAAGCAGCACCAGACAAGTCTGGCAAAGCATCCGGGTTGGGAAGGGACATCCAGATTGGAAAAGGACATCCAAAGTTGTTTCCTAACTTTGCAGCACCTCGTTGTTCCCTGCACAGGCAGACTTGAACAAGAGGCAGGCTGGCTCTCAACTCCACTACTCCAAAACAGCACCCTGTTTACTTGAAAGTGACTTTTTAATTCCCTTTCCTAAGGCAGAGGCAAGACTGCCAAATACATGGCATCATGTGCAGCTGGTATCTCCATCCTCTTCCCTCCCAATCTGGCTTTGCATCTTTCCTGTAGTCAGTCATTCTGAGGTTCAGTCCTCAGTGGGGAACAAGACAGTGTCTTCCCACTCCCAAGCAGAGCAGGGGTCCAAACACCAAAACAAGGTACCGCACTTGAGGCACCCTTGCCCATAGGTCACTGAGCATCCACTGTCACTGGTTTACTCCTCATCGTCCCTGTTTACCAGCTAATCCATTGCACTGCCCATGGTCCAAACACCCAAAGCATCCTGGTGGAAAGCCCACTGCAGCCAGCTGGTCAGAAGCCATCTGCATACTGCACACAAGAGCAAGGCTGCATTTTTTTGCATTAGCTGCACTGCAAAAGGGTAAGACATTGCTCTTCAGCAACAAGTTCACCAGCAGCTATCTGGGACGTCACAAAGTTTTGGGAGCAGCCTAGAAGGTGCTGCTGGCTGTACCCAAGCAAAGCCTGCCTGGGAAGGGAGAGTGCTCAGCTTCCTGCCTGCTGTCAGCATGCAATGCTTAGGCAGCAAAGTTTCAAAATAAACCAGGACCCAAGCTCAGCAGAGCGGTGGCTGCAGACATCCTCGTTACTGTAATGAGTTGCCCTTATCCCTGGTGAACCAGTCACAGATGGTTCCCCAGAGACATTCGACTTTCCCGAGCATCATATGTGGGACTCAGCTTCCCCATGGCACCAGACAGTCCCCCAAACCAGTGCCAAGTGGATGCATGTCACCCTGAGCATGTCCATTTTCTTGCTCCTCTCCTGGCCTACTGCCATACACAAGGAAATCATGAAAAGCACCAGGCTGGGAAACCCCTCCTTTCCCTCCCGGCCCGGCTCCGCTGAGGCAAGGCGTGGGGTGGGGGCAGCATCCTGCCCGCTGCTGGCAGCTGCCCAGCACTTACTGAAGTAGAAGCCCCTGTCCCCGCAGACGAACTGCAGCGTGTCCACCAGCTCCCCGCCGCAGAGGGTCTCCGCCGTGCCGTAGGCGGCGGCCGAATCCAGCGCGTAGGCCAGGAACGCCAGGAGCAGCAGCAGCATCCGCCTCGCCGTGCACATCCTCTGCACCTGGGGACAGAGGCACAGCGTTAGCACCGCCGCACTGACCCCTCTCTGCCACCTCCCCCGGGCCGTGCCCCCCCACCCCCAGCACGCCCCAGACATGTCGGGATGCTGCTGCTGCAGGGAAGGACCGGCAGCGCTGCGACAGCCGCTGGGGTGAGGCCAGCTCCCTGCGCTCGGCCTGCCGGGCAGCAGCTCCGGGCAGACAAGGTTTGCATTGAAGCAGTTTTTCCATTGGAAAAACCCACTTCAGCCTACCTCCAAAAGGCTTTTATTTCCCCTGCTCTTTCAACAGTGGGATTTTATTATTTTTCCCCCCTTTTAAAAGGGAATTCGTTCAAATTATTATCAGTAGGTTTTTTTTTTCCTCTCTTGATGACAGGTTTTCATGCCCTGTCTGAAAACATGTCCATCCGAAGTGAAAACTAGTGAAGCTTCAACCTGTCCTAGAGCTGCTTTTGAGGAAAGCTCGGAAGAACAGCTTTTATCCCGGGCATGTGAGAGAGATGAGGCTCAGGCAATCAAGAGGCTGATTGCACAAGCTGTGTTTGCTGACAAGAGTTGGGACTGAGAAGACATCCCTCAGGAACAACGTGGTCCCATGGGAAACACACCTGGGGGAGGTCCCATGGGAAACACACCTCCCACATCACGAGGGAGGGCTGAGACAGTGTCAGACGGTGCAGAGCATTAAAAAAGAAACTTCCTGGATATTTGCTAACTAGCCCAAAGACTTCCCCTGACCTGGCTCCAGCAAACAGCTTTACCTTCGTGTCAGCTTCTGCAGATGCAAAGCAAGGGTGCTATTGCCCCCACTGGATGGAGCAGAACCCATGAGTGGCTCAAGGCATTATAGTCCTTCAGTGATGAGCCTCACAGTACACATACAGCCAAATAATGCTGGGTTTTGACCAGACAGGTAAGCTCAAAATGAAGAGAAGTGTGTCAAAACAGCAGACGGTGTGTGGCAACCCGAATCTCAAGCAGAGCTTCCCCTCTCCTTGCTAATATTCAAGCAAGACAGTTGGTTTCACATCCAGCTTTCATCACCATAGGATCTGAGCAACTCGAGAATAATATCAGTTAATGAATATTACCTCACCCTCCCGGGATGCTCAGAGATGGAGCCGAAGCCCAGGATAGATTAAATGACTTGCCCAAGGTCACAGGGGAAGTCTGCAGCACAGCCAGGAAATTAGCCCAGCTCCCCCGAGGCCCCGCTACGGTCCTGCCAGCAATAAAGACACCCTTGCTCCCGAATTTTTAGTAGCACGTAGCTCAAACTGTCACTGCTAGAAATGCATCATGCTTACAAGTCATGAGCTCTACTGAGCAGCAGGAGGACAGGGATCAGCAGCAGGAAAAGCCAAAACAAAGGTTTCAAGGTCTGGCTGGGCGGTGGGGGGCATCCCTCCTGCTTGAGTTTTGATGCCCATTGTATTGCTCAGCCTGTGCTGGCAGAAATCAGCAAGACTGGCAAGAGGCCTCCAGAGCCATGGACAAGAGAGGCAGCAGCCCTGGGAACAAACTGGTCCCAAATTGGCAAGTGATGGGACCAGGACCAGCTTTTCCAGTAGCAAAGGGCCCTTCAGCTTACTGCAGAAGTTTTGATCTGTATTACAGTAGGAGCAGAGGGATGGCACCAGGCTGTGGCACCCTGCTGCCAAAGCTGCAGTGTTTTACCACCAGCACCTTTTCACCTCGATTTTTTTTAATCAAGGGGCCAACAGGTGTTTACTGGGGCTCCTCAACATGAACACAGCATCACCTTCACTGCTGGAGTCATGGCCCTGGTGCTGCAGCATCAGCAGCCAGATCTCCAGCTGACACCAAACCAACCACCCTGCTCCTGTCCCTTTTTCAGCCCTTTTTTTTACATGCAGATCCCGACTGCTGGTGTCCCCAGGTCTCAGATGGTGCTAGCGCTCATTACCGGGGTGACAGATTTGTCACCAGCCAGTGCTGCCATTGAAGGCACTGATATGGGACTTCAGGACACCCACGTAATCCCGTGCCCCCAGTTAGGCTCATGCTGGCTGTGGCCACTGTGGCTAATGAACAAGCTGCGTGTTGGCCTCCCCCAAGCCAGAGCCAGCCCTGGCAAGGAGGGGTTGCTTGGTGGCACAGGTGACAAACACCAGTTTTCCTCCACATTCAGTCTGAAGAAAAGGGTGAGATGCTCTGAAGCAAGGGGAGAGCAAGATTTTGTCAGCAGGCGATATTTGATGCTGGGGAGACCTGATACCTTCTGTGGAAAAACACTTGTGCTCCTCGGAAAATACCCGCTGCTGCACAAGCTGCACTGCAAGCCTCTGGCAGCCTTCCCTGCCTCCACTGCAAGCTTTTTCCAGGTGCCCACACACCCCGTAACTCCGGCCAGGAAACGTCCCTGAAACGTCAGAACAGGGAGAGCCCCAGTGCTGTCATCCAGAGCACGATTAACGTGGAGGTGTGAAAGGCGACTGAGTCCACCTTTGCCCACGCACCAGCCACCAGCCCTTCCCTCTGCTGTCACCTTGGTGTCTCCCTGCTCCTTCCAGTAGCTGTGTAACGAGAAACCAGGCAGCAAAGCAAAGAGCATCTTTATTTACTACCCAGAGCTGCAGTTTCTCTCCAGCTTGATGGAGCTGCAACCCAACCCAACCCCGTAAGCCCTTCCCTCTCCCTTTGGCCCTACTGATTCTGCTGAGGAAAGGGCCTTAGACTTCACACAAAGGCTACAGAGGCTCCCAGGGTGCCATCACTGGCTAAACATGTCCTGGTAACCTTTCAATTGATCCTTCTGTCCCTCACACGCAGGGATGAGCAGACCCATGAAGGAGAGCTCGCACCGGCTGCCTCGCCACGGCTGCCAGAGCAGGTGCTGCTCCCCAAAACAGGGTGTCACGGCACAGCTGGGTGCCTGCAGCTCACGACCTGGTTGGTGCAAGCACCACGCCAGCTGCACAGGTTGCATGTGGCTTCAGCTGTCATGGCCAACTGAACGGCTGCTCAGCATGATGAGTCTGAGCCCTGTGAACACCTCCGAGACTTCATTCTCCACTGGAAACATGGGATGGCACAGCTTCTGGTTTTTAGTCCAAGCATTAAGGCAGGGATGGTCTCCTCAGCTGTGGAACAGGAGCAAATTCATACCAATGGTTGGAAGAACCTTCATATTTTATTAGAAAGCCTCTCTGACATGAAATGGAACAAGAATAAGGTAGCGAGAGGGAAGTGGGCCACTTCCCTAAAGGACAAGGTCCTGTCTCTGCTAGGAGAGAGGCTACAGCTATCACCATTCCATTCTTGCCAAAGCAGGGTCAACTAGACCTGCTGGCTGCCGTTCTTCCTCATGTGCCCAGGGAGAGCTCAAAGGCTTTAGGATGCAACGGGAATGGCAGCGTGAGACAAGCCAGATGCCCAACAACCTGAACACTGAATTACCCCTGAGGAGGGCTTGGACCCCACACAGTGTGCAAGAGGGTGATGCAAGAGGAATTTCTTGGTTGCATATGTGACCTGTTCCATCCTGGGAATCACACCTGAAGTGCCTCTTAATAACCCACATCTGAAGCAGCATCATAAGTGCAGAACTCTGATAAGGTATTAGCACACACTGGAGGCCTCTCCCTCCCTGGAGAGAGGGTCTGCTTTGCTCTCCATCCTTCATGCCCCTCTCCTGACTTTCCTGGCATCTCCAGCACCCCAGACAAAGCCAGGCTGCCACTGGAACCAGCTCAGCCACAAGCTGCCATGTGCGGGATGCTGCCACTGCCTTGGAACTCCTGCCTATTCCTGCCTCGCAGCACCCGTGGCCAGGCACCCCCAAACACCTCTTCGCAGCCACCAGAGGGATCCAACAGAGAGGGTCCCCTCCGAGTAGCTGCAGTGTGCTGGGAGTGAGCCTGAGGGCAGGTTGGCAGTGGAGTCACCCTCCCACCTGAGACTGTTACAGGATTTTTTCAGGATCTGCTGCTGAATCAGCTGGATCGACAGTTTCTGTCCAACTGCTGGGGAGCTGGGGGCCAAGAGGCCACAATGCACTAAAAGACCCAGTTGCCAAGTCTCACAGTACAGCTCAGGCATCCCTTGAATCCAGGCTTGTGCTGAGCAAATTAAACCATGGTGCCTCTTGGGCAACAAACATCTCCCCCAAAACAGAGACAAAACCTCCTGTCTGACCTAATTCCTTCTTCAGTCTGGCCTTCATTGCAATTTAATACGAACAGAACAACGTAGGAGGGAATTGACAGATGGCCCAGTCTGTAAAATTTGGATTTGGACAGCAAAAAGAAAAAAAAAATCTTGCCTCTTTGTGGAGCAGTGCAGCGTTTAAAAGGGAGCATGGAGAAAGAAAAGTCATCAGCCCAAAACCAGTGGCATGTGCCAGAGGGGAAAACCCCAGTTTGCACATCCCAGCATCCCTCACACTCCACCCCTTCAAAAAAAGATGGGCAGACTGATGTTTCACTACTCTGACGATTGCCTGTGAGAGATGCTGAACATCTGCCTCTCTGCATTACTCCTGGCCATGGACAGCCCCAGGAGAGTGGGGAACTGACCTGGTTCTGAGCGTGGCAATCCCAAAGAGGCAGGATGTGGGCGTGTGCCAACCTCACAAGTGCCAAGTGAATGCCGCCCCTGCCCACGGGGCAACCCAACCTCATGCAGGGCGCCGGGCCATGACGCCCCGAGGTGCCAAGAAGCAAAGGGATAATGGAAGCCAGTGCGAGAGGCAGGTGCCTTGGCAGCTGAAAACCACCCAGGAGCTGCATCTTGGGCAGAGGCACAGGGATGAGGTGCCCAGCAGTACCTGAAGGCGGAAGAGCCACCTCATGCTGTGCCACAGAAGAGTCTCGCTTTTTATCTGAAAGAGAAAGGAGATTTCCAACCCTTTTTGGAAGAAGCAAGCTTCAAAACACAAAACTTTGGACCACTGAGATGTCAGGAGAATAAAACCGGCCCAGGGGGACCAGGAGTTTTGCTGTTCTGCTCAGGCTTGAAAAAAATAAAATACCTCCCGATTCTTGGCACCTGGCTCGCATGACATTCATATGGCTGAGGCTGGCAATACTGCTGCTATTTTTAGCCCTCACTTTTTTTGTCTTCACTGCTTGTCCCCATCAGCAGCCCACTCCGCCCCACACTGGGGGTCACCTTTCTGCCTCCCATGCTGTGAGCCTGGAGAGGCACCTGCCTCCTCTGCCTGTGGGACAGAGGCCGGGGCAGGCAGGGAAGCGCTGCCTGCATCCCACGTCTATACGTGCTGCAGGAGAACTACTGTGCCTGTGGAAAAATCAAGCTGAAAAAGGTGAATGGGGTATTCAGTACCATTTACTCACCCCGCTGGGGAGTAAGAGTGTATTGCATAAATTTTGGTATGCGGCCCAGAAACATTTGATTTATTGTATCAAAAAAAAAAGGAAATGCAATCTTGCTTAACTCTTCTAAAGACAGCTGGCAGGACCCAGTGAAGGGATTTAAGTCCGTTTTAGTAGCCTCACTTAACTCCTTTCTTTATTGTTCCTCTCTCCTTTCTGCATTCCCTTCCAAAGCCTGGAGTGTATCAGGGAAAGTTAACAGCAAGTTAAGCTGTTAAATCAGGAACTGTGGTGACTGGAGTCTACTGGCAAGTGATATTCCCACAACACGTTGAACTTGCTTTATGTCTTGGCAGAGCAACTTTAACCCCTTCAGAGCCAGGCTGTAATGCCAAGGCAGACTTCCTCCCTTGGTGCCCCCCACCTCTCCTGACCCCTCACACAACCGTGCCGAGGGAGGCCGATATCGCTTTGCCCCGCTAAGACACTCATCAGCTTTCAAAAGCAAAGACAATCCCAAGAAGGATCGGAGAGGTCAGTCCCAGGACACGAGCTCGGAGAGGGTGGGCCACTTACAGTGCTTGTATGCACTGCTGGAAACACACCAACTCCTCGGTCCCTCTAAAAATAAGACCTCACCTGCTGTGTTTGCTTTATTTAAAAAAAGAAAAGTACAGAAATGCTTTTCTCTGGTGCTCTGTTAGGCAAGCTGGGCTCGTGCTGAAGCCCATAGGAATCAAGGGGAAGACATGCACTGACAACTCTGGGTTGACTGGTCAAAGCAGCAGCCCTCCAGCCAGGCTGAAAAAAAGATCACCTGTCAGAAAGAGCACTGGGACACACACGCAGACTCATTTTGGCTCTCAAATTTCATGCAGTGGTGGGAGGGGACCTGCGGTGTCAAATCTTTTATCCCTTAATGAATTTTCATAGGAGCTGGGATAGCCCCTTTGAAAGGCTGAGTGAACTTGTGTGGGTGTCAACAACACGGAGCAAGATTTACAGCTCTGACCCATTCACCCCCACCAAAATTGTCAAGTTGGGTCCAAAACAGCACAGTGGAACTCGAAACAGAAGTGTCAGTCAGTTTTATACCTCCAGATGTCCTTAGCACAAAGTCATCCTTAACAAAACCCCGCGACCCAGGCTCCTCAACTCCACTCTAAATCAAGGCAGGAAGAGGAATAAAAAACCCAACACGCTGAACCCTGCAAAGTAAAAGGAAAAAAACCAAAACCCACCCACATACACACACAACCTGACAATAAACAAACCCAAAGAAAAACAGGACTCCGTCTCCCAAGCACATCCCGGCATTTGGAAGAAAACTGCTACAGACTTTGTATAGGAAGCCTGGGTTGAAAGCAGCGGCTCTCCCGAGGTGTCTGTTAAAACCACCCACACAAACCTTGTTTTTACACTTGATTGCTCCACACCACCCTAGCGAGACCTGGCGTATCAGCAACCCTGCTGAAGTACCCCTGGCTGCAGGCAAGGCAGCCACATCTGTTGGTACAGTTACGCTAAATCACAGTTCCCTCATGTGCCCCAATTCCTTACTGCTCAACAGAGTGCTAAACCCTTTCCAAGTTGCGCTCTTAAAACAATTACTGTAGGGAAAAGCAACTGGGAAGGAAGAAGAAGAAAAAAAAAAATTTAAAAAAATCACAGAAAGTCGGAGGCTGCACGCCAACCATTAACTCTCACTCCATTTTGGCTCCGCTTTCTTGTTTTTCCTCTGTATTTTTATCCCTCCCGACACCGAGCACACCGCAGTGTTTTGCAGAAGAGAGTTCAATAATCTCCCCGGTCTCCGGAGCCGGAGAACCGCCGGTGCCCTCCCCGCGCGTCCCCC